>JAFBJQ010000717.1:0-105844 GCA_016785345.1 Trinectes maculatus | reverse complement strand
GAATTTGGCACTGGATCATGCACATGTCACATTGATGATTTATCTGTAGCTATTAATAGGAGCTGTGGGGGAGAGGGTGTAATCGCATTCTGGTGATGAGTGACTGTGTAATGCGGTGAGCAACGTGAGGCGATGGCAGCAAAGTGAGTCATGTTCTACTGGAGCCCATCGCAGGGCATTCGGTCACTTCAACAAAATGTTATTCTCCTGGTTATACGAGTTCACCAAACCCTCTTTCATGGGCTTTGAGCTTTGAACAGTAGAGCGAGGGCAAACGTTAGATACGAGGGTTGTATCCACTGTAAGGAAAGAATGGCTTATACAGGACCTCTTTATTTTAGGCCCACTCGCCTGCTCTAATTGCTTCCTGTGAAGCAGCGGCACACACCTGGCTTTTTCTGCTGCAGCTGCCTTTAGTGGACCGGCAATCCAGCGAGCCAGTCCCCCAGTCTGCAGCTTTAGTCATCACATTTTGCTAGTAATATGGGGTCCTGGATGAAAAGCCCCATTAAAGTTTCCCATTAGTTTTGCTTTGAGTGTGACAAAGACGTATGATGCAGGAACAGTAGGCAGCAACTTGGTGCATGTGGGGTGAACTGCAGAGCACAGCACACACAGCCTTACAGTGTGTGTGCTGGTGCTTTGCAATGAAAAAACCATTCATGTATTCATTTACTAATTACATACTACTATTGAATTTATAATTACATATGACCATGGAGGGATAACTGACCATAACTGCAGACTGCTTCGGCTCAGAGTAGAGTAGGTCTACACAAACCCAAACCATAGTCATATCTGACTGCAGACTCACTATTGTCCAGTGTTAGCAAGCATCACAATGGACGAACACCCAGAATCCATAATGTACATGGCAACATCAGTCCGTCACAGCAAAACGATGCTGTCTGTCTTTCAGACAAAGCAAGGACATCGATACCATACCAGTCTCTCCACTGAACGCAGACTGGTAACAACAGTCCATTCACTAAGGCAGACATCTCCAAGGCACTGTTACTGAAAATTTCTGTAAAAAAAAAAAAAAAAAAAATATATATATATATACAGGGGGTCCTCGAGTTACGTCGGTCGCGAATTACGTCGTTTTCGTGGTTACGACACATCTCCCGTGAACTTCCTTGTTTCGGCTTAAGCGGTTTGCCTCGTAAATACGTACAGACTTCACACGGGAACTAGTTGCTGAGCGCTCTCTGTGTTTACTTATGTGAAATGGCCGGCGGGGGGAGGGGGCAACAGCGGCAGCCGGTAAGGAGATGCACACGGACACAGATGCGTTCGGGATCGTGGCAATACCGTAGGTTTATTCACAATACAGGGTCTACACGGTTGATATCAGAAATCTAAAGGAAATGCTCATTACACTCGTGATCTCAACCCCTATGGTGTGTCAAGAGGGACAAAAAATTATTTTAGCATTCGAAATTCGACGTAAGTTCGAAATACAGGACGAATTATACAGGATGAATTATAAACTATATATATATATATATATATATATAATGGCATGACTATAGCACATTGCTAAGTAACCCAACACTGCCTATCCATGTTGAGTACAAGCCATGTGGCTGGTTCATATTAAGAACCAGGTGTACTAGTCAGGTGCTGTTACAGTGACTTACATTAGCCATGAACTGTAGTTAATTTAATGATGGGACAACAAAGAAATCAGTTCTTTGTTGTGCATGTGCATATGCTTTATAATATATACAGTATATACAAGAAGCCATATTATTCACTCATTTACCTCCCAAGATTAAAAAGACTCCTGCAAATTGTTTGCCCCCTGATAGTTTAGGAACATGCGAGTGCATCACATTATGGCTCGACAAAGCGGCGTGACTGCAGCAACCACTGTTCTGATGAGCAGGTTAAGAGTCGAGTCCGAACCCGCGGTGCTTAAAACAGCTCTCAGATGGTCCCTAATGCACTGGCTATGCTTTTACACGTAGGATCTGTGAAAGCATTGGTGGTGCGAGCGAGCGAGAGAGAGAGACAGAGAGAGAGAGAACAACTTATGAGAGAATACATTAATAGCACTTTGGAGATGTGGATGGTTTATTTGTGTGATTCTGTTGCAGATGCTGCCAAACTGCACAACTTAAGCACGCAGACTCTTCTCTGCACAGAAATCCGACACACAGAGAAGGGAGAGGCGTTCAGAAGGAATCCGAGGCTCCAAAATAAATAAATAAATACATCCATACTGAATTCTTTCAAGACGTCCAGAGCGACGATAATGTTTGTGTGTGTGCGTATGCTGCAGAATAAAAAAAAAAAAACAACATCCTGAGTAAACAAGTTGAAAAGCGAGTTAAGGCTCGGATGCGAGAGTGTGTGCGTACCTCAGTGGGTGTGGGTGGACAACAGAGAGCTGGAGAGCAAGCACAAGTAAATTGGTAGCAGGAAGGAAAAAAAACGATTGTTCAGGGGCGAGGAGAAATAGGAAAAGTACTCTGAGCCATGGTGCGGATCCAGAGGGTCAGGCGTTCCCGCTTTGTGTACATAATATTGTGTGTCATCGCTCGTCCGAGTTCTTAAGTCAACGAAAAATCTTTATCTCCACACCCAGAAATACACTTTAATATAAATAAATATACTGCTGCTACATCTCCAAGTAAACATCACGCCCAGAAGACTCAACACCAACGTAAATTAAATGATTAACAAATATAGGGAAAAGTTCAGTTGTGTTGGATCGATGAGTGGAAGAGACCAAACAAAAGGAAAACCTTCCCAGCTGCCACTCCCATCTTCCTCTCTATTCCCCTAATGCAATTTGACAGATCTTCAAAGTCTCGCTTACCACGTCTCACTCTCTTCCCCCACTCTCAAACCCGAGCGACTCCATCTTCACAAAACTTTTCCATTTCTGCACCAGGCAGTGAACTAGACACTAGACAGGTACAGGTTTCAAAAGCTGTCGCCCTGTTGTGTTGCACTAGTGATGATTTGGTCACTATTAAAACCAGGTGAGACAATAATGTTACGGTCCTGCATACAGAGTTGGTGGTAAAGACTGATCCGTTGTGCAGAGATGGAGAAATGATAGTTTTACAGTGTGTGTTATTTTCTTTGTCCCAGACTTATTGCACACACTTGTTTGGGGAGTAGGTGCAACCTGAGGTCTCCAACTCTACATGTAACACATGATTTAACCAGTGAGTCGCAGTCAATGAGCTGAGGTTGTGGAAAACACCTGCTCACAAGTGGGTCACTTAGTCGAACCATTACTCATGCGGAGCAATTTAATCACTTATTTATATTTGTCAATCACTTTGTAAAAAAAAAAGTGCCCCCACTTGGTGCCCTAAATGCACCTGAAACCACCAAATAAACTCACCAATAAACTGTGTCCAACTGTGACACCTGCTGACCAAAGTCAACCGTGCAACTGATGAGCATCAGAGCGCTTTGACCTTTGTCCATAAATATTTACAGCTGGAGGTCCTGGTAAAGCTATAAAAACATCACACTGCTGTCAGGCTGCATGAGTCCACACATGTTCCTTAACCCTGCAAACTTTCCAGAGTTCATGGTAAAACTGCAGACTTTAATGTAACACAGAAAATCAGAATGTCAGTAGGTGGATTAATAAAAATGGGATCAGCTGACTCGGGTGAAACCACGGTGATCCATTTCTCAGCATGCTGCACTGTGTCTAACTTCAACACACGTCTGGTCCTCTCAGAATACAAATCAATACACTTGGCAGGGATTGAAAAATATTTATCCCCATGTGTCGTTATAATGGCTGTCAGTCCCGACCTAATTCGCCACGGCTCTGTGTGAGGCGGCCATAGGGGAAACTCGAGGTGAAGCGGCGAGGAGTTCCTCACAGAGGGTTGCAGGGATTAAAGTCAAGGCGGAATAAGCTGCACCGATGCGGCATCCCTCCACCCACACTCTCACCCTGCTCTCTCACTCGCACATATGCTACTGATCTCTGCTGGAGGATGCATCTCTGTGTACGTATATACGTGTTCCGCTCGTTGTCTCATTCATCCACCGCTCTCCTTGTAAGCCCACCACCCCCTTGTTTGTCCATTCTCTCAGTTCCTCCCACCTTGTTCTGAGCTCTCTCTTTTTCTCTCTCGGTCACCAAATCGTGCACACGGACGCATCCGCACACCCACGCGTTCAGTTGGCGCAGCCGAGCCCCCGGCAAGCAGCATGGTGTGGTGTGGGGTTATGCAAAGAAATACAAAAATCGGTGAGGCGCCACTGCCTAATGGTGTCGCCATGGCAACTAAAGGAGCAAGGCCCTGTGATGCAGTGTCAAATAAACATTGTTTTTTAACACCTTAAAGAAAGAAAGGAGCTGTGTACAGTGGTGGTGGTAAGGGGTCAGTTATAAGCAGCTAGAAGCTTTGGCTACATCCACACTCGATCTTTCACATGCATCAGTACAGGATGTTTTGTAAAATAGAAATATCTTCAGTTTTCAATTTTGACTAATTGAACAAATTTCTCTCCAAACTTTGTGTACGATGTCATTGCTATCTTTGAAAACTGTGGGATCCCAATCAGAGCTAAAACTCAAAACCATTTTAAAACAAAATTTGTCTTTGCAAAATTATTGGATCATTTCTCAACAAAAGCGATGACTGACCCTTTAATAACGCCAGAATTTATCCCATGACTAATCCAGCCTTACAGTACTATTTCAACACGCTGTGAGACACACTCAACCATTTTCTTCCCGCTTGCATATCTGTAGTGCAGGGATGAAGCTGGAGCCGACAGCTGGGAAGCTTAGCTTATCATAAACGACAGGAAGCAGATGGGAAACACGAGCCTGGCTTTGTCCAGCGATAACAGCATCCATTCAACCCGCAACTCTGAAGCTCATTAATTAACATGTTAAATGACTTGTTTTTGTCATATTGTCTTCATGCTAAAATAAAATGAATGATTAAAAAACAAAAGCTGCTTCATAAACATTAAAGACACAATGATTGTTTTCATCTAACCGCCCTGATGCACACATATTGAATGACACTTTTATTATAGGACAGAATAGTTTGCTAGTAGCAAAGAGGTTGTTCTGTTTTAGTGCATGAAGCATTTTGACCTGGCACAGGCTCCGGCTGCAGTGCAACCTACTGACTGAAGGGACAGAGCAGGCGAGACGGGGGGAAGGAAGGATGAGGAAGAGAGAGAGGAGGGAGGAAGGAGCTCAGAGACAGTGTGTTGGTGAGTGATAGACACGCATAGAGGGAGAAAAGTGTAGAGGGATGGCGAAGGAGAAGAAGAGAGGGCTTTCTTCTCCTGTGTTTCTGCAGGATTCAGTCCAAGTGTCTCCATAGGGAGAGAAGCCTGCTCTGAAGATCTGACTACGCAGAGCCTCTCTGGCATTGTGCAACACACAGTGTGTGTGTGTGTGTCTGTGTGCGTGCGTGTGTGTGTGTGTGTGAGAGAGAGAGTGAGAGGTGGGGGGGGTTCATGAAGTCAGTCAGACACTAATTGGAATCATAAAAATCATCCCTGCAAACAGACTGTGTGACAGCCACACACAAAAAAATATAATATGAACACAACAAACACACACATGCTACACAGTGGCCGACTATCTACGGCGAGTGGGCGGCCTCATTCTACACTGGAACGCCATACTGACCAGTCATTTCATGTAGCACGCCAGGCCACCATCTGCGCGTCCAACAGTCCTCACGCTCATCCAGAGCTGTGGGACAATATCCCCATGCGGACCAATAAAGAGCCACTGCCACAGCTTTCATCTAGCACAGCCACTGAAACCATGATCCATGACAAATGAAATTCCCCATTTTGATCACGTTCCTCGTCGTTTCAGTCAAACACACATTCCAGCTCAGTGAAGTCCCTGCAGCCGCACGGCAACAGAACCGAAATGAAGACGCTGCTTCTCTTTACATAATTATCCAATTTGCAGAGACACCTCGCTGTCGTTCCAGTAGACGCTCCCTGTTGGACCGTGACAGTATGCAAATCAACATGGGTGGCCCACAAACCATTAAAATAAAAGCCAAGCTCGGAAAAACGCGACGCTGCAAACAACTTGAACCAATGACACGTTGCATTTTTTTTTCCTGCAAACTGTCAAATGCTTGTAATGTTTGTAAGATCTGTGGCTCTTTTCATTAAATGAAGAATAGTTTTGCAAGCTGCTGATGGCAACGTGCAGCACATCATCTCACAGCTACATGTTCAGATGAATTATAAACTGTAGGATTCCGTCAGTGAGTGCTCTAACTTGGTTCCTCTGGTTTGTTTATGGCTGTCGGCTGTTTTCATTCTGTGTGATCCTCAGCGTTTGAGTGTTCATGACTGTTGCTTTCAAAAGCTGTCCATTGTCCCAGATATCCACCGTGGGCTGCCAAGAACCCTCTGAGTGCTTCTCCCATCTGTGCATTCTTTAAAGCGCCGATCTCGCCGCGTGTGCATAAATAGCAAATCGCCCTTCATTTCGTACTTATGGGAAACGCTCGCTTAATTCAGGAGGCACATTGGCAACGGGCATCAAACGAATAAACAGAATAACCATACCGCGCGGTCAGGCTACATGTGGCGAGGCCTCAGCCGAACGAAACATGGCACGCGGGTAGCATGCTAATCGACCTAAAGGAAAACACGTTATGTAAGCAAGCTGTTTGTGCAATCAAATCTGGCCGCCACTCAAAGGTCACACATCCCGCTCGCGAGTCGATGTGGCAGCATCGTTTTCAATGGACCGACAGCTGGATCTGTCTCGCTGCCGGTTCATCCTGCCTCCTCATCATCATCCACTGAGAGCGAGTGTGTGACAAGCCAATCATGCAAAAGCCTGCCATTGTCAGCCAAGCTCATTCGTATACATTATGTTTATATCTGTAGGTAAGTATTGGTTGAGTAGTAGATAGGGGTTAACTGCTTTGTGTGTTGTTTGTGTGCTTGAGATGAACGTAACCTGCCAAACGTGAGTAAAACATAATTATTGCTGCTGGTGTCATTAAGTAACAAGCCGAGCTGGCAGACAACTAGAGCTCTGGAACAATGATCGGTGCGGCGTCTATAAGCACACCTGCTATTTTCATTACACGTGCAGCAAGCTATGTGCAGGCCGCAAATTAAAGTAGAAACTGATGGGTGTAGTGATAAACCTCAGTCGCAATGCTCGTTTAATATCCTCCAAACACATGTGCCAGTCACATTTGTTCATTGGAATATTTGTTTGCCAAATCGTTATAGTTGCTCTTTATTTATCCTTCTCTTTGATTATCTGCACAGACAATGATACTATACGCTACGTTTCTCGTTATGTGTCGGTTATATGCTGTATTGCAGCCTATGTGTTTTATGGGCTGCCCTTTAGATCACGGCACAAAGGAGCGTACCTTCACATCAGTCAGTGCATTCATATGGAATGTATTCTAGCGACGATCACATGTAATTATACCACAACATATGAATGATATGTGGCATAGTCATCTGAACAGTACAGGATAAATCATGCGTTTACGTTCCTCATCTCTCGCTGTTATTTTGACCTTAACCCCCCCCACTTTTTTAAAAACTTTTACATGAATTAGAAGTTATGCTTCATGAGGTTTGGATTTGGGGTGCTGGCTCGTTTGAGTGCAATACACATCCATATGTTTACCATACACTGGTGTGCCTAATGCAACAGTATTAGATAAAGTATTGATTGTGCATGTTGGGGGAGGCCCCAATGAAATTAACTCCTGTAACTAATTAATACACACCATTTGGGAAGATTAGATGAGCAGATGAGCAGTGGGGCTCGATCATCACCACATCTATAACAGATCTGTTGATCCGTCAGAGCTGTGGTATTAGTGAGACAGTTGTTCACGTCCGGCAGTAATAACGCCAGACACAGGCTTTAATTCCCATCAGATGCAGCTGCCAGCACCTGTGAAAACACCACACAGCCTGCTGGAAGTTGCTCTGGATTACAAGCATCTGGTCAAATAACAGGGACTGATAGGTGAAGAGCCTCTCCGGCCAAGCCTACGCTGCCTGGAGCTGGGTAACACAGCATTGGTGGGAGAGAGTCTGACTGCAGTGCAGCAGTGGACACGGACGTCCAGAGCTTCTCCTCCAACTGGCTGCAGTGGCTCCGTGCTTCACCAAGCAGGCTGATGCACACCGCGGCCGAGGAGCTGGGAAACACAGGTTGTAAACCGTCCCCACAGTCGAACGCCACCCGAGACCCCATAAAGACGCCACTGCACTGTAGACCAGTGTTTCCCCAGAAGTGAGTGTGTGCTGCTGACGTCTGACATGCAATAGGTGGGAGTCACTTAATGGTGTTGAAAGGGAAACACACACAACACACACACACACACACACACGTGTTCACATATGCACACTTTCTCCTTGACCACAGACTAAAAGCACTTCATTCACAAGACAACAAACCGGCCGCCCACGCACAGCTCATCCCTCCATGAGAGTTGACATCACGCACATACGGCTGCCTACACGCCCACGGGCGCGCGCACACACACGCAGGCGCTCGATGTGGTGTGCCCCCGCAACTGTGCTGTCACACGATTTCCCTGTTCTCCTCTGTGCTGCGCCGCACTCCACATTCATTATCTCTAAAGGGTTTCCCCCCCTCCAGAAAACAAAAAACAAAAAAACATGGGATGCTGCACTTTTTATAAACCACCCACCTCCATCCCAGGAAGCCCACTCTGAGAGACACCCACCACCACTCCCTGACACCTAATTACAGATGACAGCGCGTGGAACATGCAAATCCTGTACAGTCCAGGGGGGTAAACACAGCTGATCCTGCCTCCATCTCCAAGTTGCTGCAGTGGAGCAGAATTTATTGCAGAGCTCTTTAGAAATTATGATGCAAACTCAGAGAAAATATGACGGAAGCAGAGAGGCACACAGCTCGCACACATACACACACACACACACACACACACACTGCTGCATGTCATATGGTAACAGTACTCTATACTGAACCTGTTTGCACACAGATCTCCTCATTATAAAAATGTTACCCCCCACCCCACCCCCCCTCCGAGAGATACGAGCCCCTCTGTTACCTATTACAGCCAATGCAGAACAGAAATGTGCAGCCAGAGGGAGAACTTACCTGACACAGAGTCTAAAAGCCGGAGGCATCTAAGAACACAAGCTTTTCTGTCATCAGGAGACAGTGGAGCATCACACAGTCATATGTGCCAGGAGATGCTGGACTGAGGACTTCCTAAGCTCTTCCCTTCTCCCTGGTCTATCCTTACGACTTTTCCCTCACGCTCATCCAGACCTTCCTCATCAACGGGAAGGCAAGTGGCAGAGGAGCGAGGGATGAATAGGTAAAGGAGGTGATGTGCTCAGATCTCCTTCACTGAGACGAGTTGTGAGCGCACCGTGAGGGACCATCCACTGCAGCAGGGCAGAGCAGCGCTCAGAGAGAGAGAGAGAGAGAGAGAGAGAGAGAGAGAGAGAGAGAGAGAGAGAGAGAGAGAGAGAGAGAGAGAGAGAGAGAGAGAGGCAGGATAAACAGGCATTCGCTGCTGCTGGATCCAACAGCACTGCTCGAGTAAAACTCTGGCACTGGAGCATGGATCCTGGACTTTGTCACGGAGCGTTTACCCAAACACATGGCGAGGCGAGGAGTAAGACGTCGTGAGAGGCTGCACCAAGCGGACTTCTCAGCGCACCATCCTTCTCCTGCTGGACATCTCATACATCATAATCCTGCAACTTCTCCCCTGTGGATAAACGATGAGCCTCGCACCATATCAAGGGTTTTTCCTGCAGGGTGATGCCGTCAACAGCAGCACCACCAATCATCTTCTTATGCTGCTGCTTTTCTTTTTGAGTCTCAGCCTCCAGCAACGTACAAACAGACCCACGTTCTTACAAACGCACATAAGTGGACATACATATTGAAAGCATACCAGAGATTAAAGGTGGTGCCATCCTGGAATGTGTCCCTCAGTCTCTCTTATGGAGCTGTGGGGGTCGAGCAGGGCTTAAGGTCGCTTGCCCAAGCTGCTTTTCCGTAACCCCCAACTCCTTCGATAATGAACGGTGGCACACAGCCATCAACACAGATCTACAGTTTGGGTTCATTTGACTTCTGAAAGGCACCGCAGACATTACATGATTGCGTCACAGACATTGTTATTACTAGAACTGGTGATTGTCTATTCATGAGACCGTGTCCATGAACAACGTCCCCACTGAGCAGAAATTGTTCAATCAAAGCCTTATAAGCATAACCAGGCAGAGCAGACCTGTCAGACTTCTCCGCTTGTCAAACCGCCCGGAGGCGATGAGGCGACACAATCCACCTCTGTTCACGTCTGCGTACAAATAAAAATAACCTGCACGTCTCAAATGTTAAAGGTTATCAACGCAAACCATGTCCTGCTACGCGCAAGCAAAAGTCGATTAGTTCCGCCGCAGAGTAATTGCGTTTGCTGCGAGGCAGAAAAAGTTTGTACGCCGCTGTCGGAGCCGGAGAAATCATGTTGGCGAATATGCCCCATTGACAGGTTGGTTGGCAAAGAAAGTGACAGCCAATTGTGAGACGCATCTTTTCCTCGAGCTCCAAATTAATGCATGTAATTTCACAAAATTCATAAAGACGTCAAAAAAAAAAAATACCTAGAGATTCAAGTGATAAGCATTTTGGAAACGTATTGAATAGTAAACGTGCTCACTCAAGGATCACTGACAACCAAGCTGCTCAGTATGGCCTCATCTGCTCATTGAGATCAAACGATAAATGTTTTTCCTCTCACTCTCTCTTATCCTCCCTCATCTCACTTACTACCTTCCCTCCAACCCGCCCCCCTCCTCAGGTATGATCATTCTTGGAGCTCGCCAAACGCTGAACGTACAGTACAATGCCTCTACTCTCCCGTGCCGGGCGATCCACAGTCGGCTGGAAAACGCAGGCCTTCCTCTTTGTGTATTACAAATCTCATCTCACAAAAATATTCATTTCACGGGTCGCTGTCCCACACAAGCCGCTATCCACGCGGGGGAAGGCTTTAAGCATTATTCCCCTCTCTGTTCAAATTGGAAACAGCGACGTGGGCCTGTGCCAGAGATATCAGCCTCCTGCTGTACGTGGTTTGTCCTTGTAATGAGGCTGCAGCCCCTGCTAACTATTCATTCCCGTCATTCACCACCCAGCCCTATCGCATACGCTCTGACTAGCTGTTGCTTAACAACTGAAAAGATACATCTCGTGTGTTGTTTAGTGGCAGGCTGGTTTTGGTGACCAGAGTTAAACTTGACATGATTTATAGAACAAATAACAAAAAAAATACGCTGCGTCCACTGAGAAGAAACGGGTTCTATGTCATCTATAATTCATAAACGGAAAAAATATTTAAAGATATCATCATTCGGTTTGCCTCCAAAAAAATGGTCCACTCAAAGTTCCGAGTATGAAACGGTCTAAGAAGGTACAAAGGGAATTTAAGATATTGAATCCTGAAGGAAAGTCGGCAGGTTCAAACAGGCTGAAATATGCAGCTCCACCATCTCTGCTGCAGGGAGACGTTGACACAAACACACAAATCTCCTGAGATTTAGCACTGTAACGTTTAGAAATTAATCAACATGAAGATTGGGGGACAATTAAAAGGAAGTTGACAGTTGGCATCCTGCTGACGTTTGCTATAGTTAACACAAAACACAAATCCATTGTTGCAATTCATTCTGTGGCTGATAAAAAAAGCCATTATTGGCTTTGCTGCACAAAACATTTCACTCAAAGACACAAACAAATGAACTTCCACAAAATTACAGCCTAAAAATATCACAGAATTTCATCGACAGCCATTCATGACTCATGTTTCCCACTATACAGTCTGACACAATCGTCAATCTGACTGTTGTGTAGTGTATCCTAACTGTGGCCTATTGACCTGCCTCACACACACTCCCACACACACACAATACTATTTTGACAGTGATGCAAATTACAACCGAGATATTTTTCAACATCCAAAACTGACTGAGCCCACACACACACACTCGCCTGACTCCAACACACACTGCACTGTGTCTGTGGCCCCGCTGTGCATTACCTGCACACTGTCAAACCTGCTAAACGTCATATGACATTAAATGTATCCAAGAGGAAATATCGAAGTCTATCAGACAAATCAAATCCTGACTTAATTGAATTCTGTGTCTGTATTCCTGGCATATCTGGCTCCGGCGCAGTCGGGATAATGGATCTCCGAGTTTATCTACTTTCCCTGATCTCATTTGCTGTTATGTTTTGTTTGTATAAATGCTGTATGTGTGCGCATGTGTGTGTGTGTGTTTTTTTGTGTGTGTGTCTGTGCGTACAGCCGTTATGCAACCACTGAAGCCGCTCCTGTAGTTGTTCAAGGTGATATCGCTCACATGATTCAGAAGCGTTTCTCACACAGACAAAGCTCAAAGCCTGATAATACGTCTGCATCACCATCGATCCACATCTCACCACGTCGGGGAATAAAGCCGCTACACACAGCCTGAATCATTTATAGCACTTTTTAAATATACAGGAGGGTGTCGGCCGACTGGTGGTTTCTGAAGGGGTCCGTCCTACTTGCATCATCCCCAAGCTATGGGACGGCTGAACTGCAGAGACCGGTGCACAACCCACATGCATCTTTCATGGCATTCCTTCATTGATATCCCCACACAGACTGGGTCAACACGGGAACTGACGAATGACGCCTCCTTAGGCCGTAAGAAAAACTATGTGGTGAATATGGCAAGTCGTTCTGTTTGCAGCTTAGGCGAGCACATGAAATGACTGTGAGCGGGCGATTACTCAGAGGCGTTTAGCGGTGTGATGGATTTTCCCGAAGGTAATGACACCCCCCCACCCCCCCCCACCCGACTAAGACAAATGTGCGAAAGCGAAAGCGCTCGGACTGCAAATGCATGATAAGAAGGTAAAACACACACCTATAAACACACAGATGTACAGTTCCGATGTTGTGAGTCAACCCTGTGGTGGGAGTAAACATCTCAGCGAGTTCAGTTCATTGTTTCTGTTTGCATCAAATTGGGAGTATTTGTTATTATCAAAGAGCATTACCTCGCATGAAGAAAAACAGCAAGTGATGTACAGGGATAAACATTATTGCAGCATAATTCTCATACAACTACGGACGTCTCATTCAGAGCTGGCATCTCGTGCAGTTTTTGATGAGCGTCAGGAATGATGTGGTTGCCTCGTCAGTGTGTTGACTCTTGTGGGAGCAGGTGGGAGAGCTGGAGCAATGTGTATATGACGTGTAGCAGCTATATTTGCTAAGTCGATGACTTAGGTGACACTTTCCTTTGGGGTCGTGACCACCTCATACACTTCACAGCCACCAGCATGAATGAATATAGGGAACAGAGGCCCCCATGGGGACCCGGGCTAGAATAGGTCCCCATCACCCCCCCCTGCTGATCGTAAGAGGCGACAAATGGGAAAGGATGTGATGTGCTGTAATGTAATGTAATGACCATCGCAGTAATGCAACAAATTGGATGCCAGCTGCCACAAAACGCCACAGAAGAAGAAGAACAGACCCCAAAGCCGCTACCATGCAGAAGACAGAAGGAAAAGGAGGAGAAAAGGAGAAACAGGAATCGGTCAGGGATTTGTCAGCCATCTACCACAGCGATTCACTTACATTCTACATCAGCTGAATCTTCATGTCGTTGTTAGGAGTATTGCTGCACAAATGTAGTGGTAATGAACGTGACAATTGGATAAATATAATTGGTTTGAACAAACATTGCTGCTACAGTGTGTATATGTGTATATGTGTATATGTATTTGTGTGTGATTGAAATCATTAGTTCTTGAAAACACCATGGTGGAGGGTGAATGCCTATGTCCAGGAGACAGGTGTAAATCAGGGCAGGTGATGGGCCCTCCCATGTGCTGTGGCCGGAAACATGATAAACAGTCAGCGTATTCAGGACAAGTTTCTTATTCAACTGTCTCTCCCCAGTGGAGGTCGCGCCCATTAATCCTCTGGGGACAAAGGAAGACAGGACATGAGAGGACAGATGCAAGTTTGCCTGGTTCTGTAGCTCTTGTGTCGCATTATCTTAGATTATATTTGACATTTATAGTTCACCCTTTCCAAATCAACCACTACACAGCAACAGCAACACCATTCTTTGTTGGCCTTGGTGGACTATATTTTCATTTTTTATTGTGAATGGACACTGGGGACTTCCGTCACATTTTCTCTTTGCAAATGGTTCTGAAGGTCATTACATATAAACTCAGGATACAGCTGTTGCTCTGGGGTTTAGGCCACTGATAATTAGCCACAACATGGTTCCCTCTTTCTATCGTCACTCCACTGATTTTGTAAAAAAGGTATAAAATACCTTATAATATAAGAAATTCATTTAGTCTCAAATATCCTGTCCACACTAAACATGACATTATGTCTGAAGTAAGAAAGCATTAGCCACTTAAATTCACATTCAGGCAAATTAGAATTTTGAACCTTTTTTTAAATTAAGAGGACGGCTCTCCATTGAGAGACCGTATGTATTGTTTACATACAAATATTAAAGAATCATCCAGATGGCGAGTACAAAATCTAACCCACGATAATGTTTAACAGCAGTAGGAAACATATTGCGTACACTAAACACACGCAGCCATGCCAAGTACATTTGCAGCTCCTCGGAGGGATTGCTTCTCAATCTGACACATACCTTTGGAAGGGAGGCCTGTAATGGTGACAAAAACTTCTGTCCAGAAGGTGTTATTCCTTCACTGGAAGGTAAAGGTGATGGATACAAATGATTTCACGCGGCTCCGAGTGGAAGGCGAAAAGGGAAATGAGATGCATTAGTGGGAGCGCTGGCGATTATTGCTCTGCCCGAGACGTGGGCCGTATTTGTGGAACCAAAGCTGGACTTTAATGAAAAGAGGGCCACGGGATGAAGAAGAATTGTGATTACGCTGAAATTCAATATCGTGTGCACGGGAAGGGCTCGGGAGCGGCGCTGCACGGATTCTAATGAGTGTGAACTATCTCTTTCAGATGGAGAGAGGACTGGGAAGCTCAATAAAAGGGCAAATCAGCGAGATTATGCACATGGGGTCTCGCTATTGTAGGTCTGAATGATTCCCACACTGATCTCAGGTCTGTACTACCAAACGTGGCAGACTAAATGGACTGAGTGAATTAGGACAGTGAGTCGCTGTGGGCTACATAGCACCAACGATCAATACGAAACAAAAATCATAAGCTTCTTGGCATGATGTCATTATCTATGTGTATTTAAGACCTCGGAGACAATGTTTCAACAACCTGTTGACATAGCACTATCTTAAAAAAGTAGACAGCCAGGGTTGATACCATGTGTCGACCAAATCATCCGTGAGAACGGAAAGCCTGACAGCAGCAACAGTAACTAAGGCCCGACGAGGCTAAACAAACTGTCAATTAGCGACTGAATTATTATTTAAAACAGCGTCGCAATGTAAATTAGGGTGAGAGCGTCCAGGACTGCACCATAAACCGGATCCCGTTAACAAGAAAATATTGGCACAAAAAAAATGACTTGATTTAAGCTCCGTCTGCTCTCACCTGCATTTAACAAGATGAAAGTCTCCAATCAGAGGAGCAATTAATTTTTAGTAATTAGCAAGTGGCTCGTACTCATTTCGCAGGCGCTCTTGCGGAAAACGCCGCCTCCGCGTGTTAAACCCCTGCACCTGGTGTTGCGACACAAAAACAGATTAGGGGGGTCATCTGCTGGTGTTTACTGAGGAAAATTGAAACAAAGTGTGCTGACATTAGATTAGGTTGACCTACTGGGGTGGAACTGAGCACATATGCGCTTCCTATGTGGTCGGCTTCCATTCGAACGCTGCATGAAAGACAAAAACACAGCAGTAACACACCAGCTGGCCCAACGGCAATGCACTCTCCAATGTGCATATTTTTCCATGAGCTGGATTTTTCCTAATATGATGTGTATCTGTGTGTAGTTTATCACTGCTCCCCTATACTGGTTAATGGCGTATATTTATCTCAACACATACAATCATCACCCTGCACACTGCTGAACGCAACACAATTCCATAATAAGCAGTAGCATCCCTCCTCCTATAATCATTCCGACTCGTCTTTATGTTTTCCTGCTTAGTGGATATTACCAGCAGTGCAGCACATAGTGACACGGGGATCGTGCTGGTAGGCATCAAACAGCGGGTTATCCAATAGGACAGAATGTGATGGTTCAAATACACATCGACAGAGATGCAGCTCAGTTGTCGGCAGGTGAATGTGAGGTCATGCATAAAAAAAACGTCATATCGTGTGCACACTGAGGAAATAATGTTTTAGAACGTTCACAAAAGTGGTGGATTGATGTTTGTCAGCAGAAACACAATAGATTGTGGGGGGAGGATGTGGATCTGCACCTGAACGCGAACTCGGATTCCCACAGACGTTTGTGTTGAAGCAGACGAGCTGCTTCAGTGTGGGGACACGCTGCACTGTGTTCATAAAGCTCTGCGCACAAGATCAGCTGGGCTTTTCCAATAGTTGTGATTGTAATCGCTGCTGATCCTCGGTCTTACATCCTAAGGCAAGACAAAGTAAATCATAAAGGCGTGCCAGCATCTAGTGGAAGCATTTGGAATTTAGAGTAGCATATCACAGCTATAATCGCTGAGGGGAGCTAATATACTGTGAGGCTGGGGATGACAGTGATGGAGTAGCAGCCCTCTGCTATTGTGTACAAATACTGGATTATACAGCAAGTGCAGAGAGTTAAACAGAACATTTCAAACCCCCTTCCTGTTCTGTTTTTTTTTATATATACAGGGGGTCCTCGAGTTACGTCAGAGATCCGTTCCTGAGAATGTGTCGAAACCGAATTTCGACGTAAGTCGGACCATACATTCATTGTGCCATTGTGCATACATTGTGCCACCAGATGTCGCTATAACACCACGCTAAAATAATAATAATAATAATAATAATAGTTTATTATGGTGAATTGCCTTTTTTTTCCCTCTTGACACACCGTAGGGGTTGAGATCACGAGTGTAATGAGCATTTCCTTTAGATTTCTGATATCAACCGTGTAGACCCTGTGTTGTGAATAAACCTACGGTATCGCCACGTTCCCGAACGCATCTGTGTCCGTGTGCATCTCCTTACCGGCTGCCGCTGCCGCCCCCCCCTCCCCCCGCCAGCCAGCCGGCCATTTCACATAAGTAAACACAGCTGTGGAGGCGCTGAGAGACAGAGAGAGCGCTCACCAACTAGTTCCCATGTGAAGTCTGTACATATTTACGGGGCAAACCGCTTAATCCGAAACAAGGAAGTTCACGGGAGATGTGTCGTAACCACGAAAACAACGTAATTCGTGACCGACGTAACTCGAGGACCCCCTGTATATGGATGACATAACATATGAAGTTATATATTATAAACAAGAAAGAACATACAGATCACATGAGCAGACAGAGAATATGGCACAGGGATTGTTGTGTGTCTGAACTGGGACGTCTCCGCCACACCCACAATTAGACCTGACAATAAAATCCACACTCTCACAACATCCCTAACCTTCCAGAAAAGACAGAGCCGCTGGCGACCGCTGCACGGTGCAACTGGCTCGTTTCTATACGGCCCGGAATCTCAAAAGAAAAGTCAAAAAAAAAAAAAAAGGAAAGATCAGAAACCTGAAAACTATCACAACGCCACTGTTCATCCATTATTCAGCGTGTTCAGAGTTTGTCAGTGCTCATCTCTGAAATTCAACTCGGGCTCTCAGAAGTCCCTTTATTATTCCCTTTCTGTATCCCAAGCACCGAGAGTCAAAACCAGCTAATGGAGCTGTCATTGGAGCACATCAAACGAGCCGTCGTAAAACACCACCTCCTCTCTCTCTGCGTTTTCCTGCTCAAAAACAATGCTCTGCTGCAACTAACTGCAGGATTCAAAAGCCAGAAAAGCTCTTTCATGCACCAGACATCGATGCGTTTCATCCAGCCTTTCCCTTCCCCAACACTCAGTTGTGCCACGGCATGAGGGATGTTTTCTGTGCAATTTCCGACATCACACAAACAGATCGCAGACTGGACCGAGGCGTTTTTCAGACAGACACACACTCGATGACAAATATCTTTGATGTCTTACACTGTGTGTAGTGTTCAAAGACTATGTGTCTATGCGTCAGCTCATAGTACATTTACAGTACACCTGCAATATTTACCTTTATAAAGGTTATCTTATGTTTGGAAGTGATATCAGACAAAAGCACATTATTTACATGAGTTTACGTGGCGTTGACAGCGCTGAGCAACGACATGTGACATCATCAGCCTAACTGACACAAGCAATCAATCAGCTAGCACACATTGTTTTCATGAACTGCTGCCAGTGCTCCCTCTACATGATGGCGCCATGTTTACGCCCCCTCCCTATTTTGTATTATATGGATGGCTCTGTTAACAGTTCTCACAATGAAACAAAAACAGTGTGTGTCAGACGTTTCAAACGCCCAAGACGTTACCACTCAAACGGTTTAGAACAACGCACCTTAATTAAATATTATTAATTAATGATTTCAACAGCTCAAGTCGTATAATAAACCTTTATGCTACAAAGGCGTTGGAACAAACTGTGTTACTGCACACTCTGATGCGTTATTTAGTAAATGTCAGGAAAAATGGAGGTGCTGATTGTTATCATTATGGCTGGTGCGTGTCTGAAACGTCAGGTGGCCACTGTAGATTGAATTGTAATTGTGGCCCATTTCACAGAGACCAGTGAGTGAGTGGTGCGACAGCTGTTGTCTCCCGATGGCTTATTTTTGCAGAAGATATTCTGACACGTGACGCTAGGAGAAACGCAAAAATGGAACGTGCCCTTTACGAGCATCATTATACCTGTGCCGTGTGACCTACTCCCCACATGATGGCGTGCCTCGGTCATTTCACCAAGTAACTTTATTCTTACACTATACAGGGGGTCCTCGTGTTACTATGGAGATCCGTTCCTGAGAATGTGTCGTAACCGAATTTCGACGTTAGTCGGAACATACATTCATTGTGCCATTGTGCATACATTGTGCCACTAGATGTCTGACTCTCCACTGCACAGGTAAAGGCTGAAAATGACTGGAACCATACATAGCATATAGGCATTGCCTCATTCACGGGGTTATGTTCCTCTCTAAAGCTCTCAGATTGACCTTTTGCCCTCCGTTGCTCAGGACCTGTTAGAGGGTCCTGAGCAACGGAGGGCAAAAGGTCAATCTGAGAGCTTTAGAGAGGAACATAACCCCGTGAATGAGGCAATGCCTATATGCTATGTATGGTTCCAGTCATTTTCAGCCTTTACCTGTGCAGTGGAGAGTCAGATCCCTCTTGGCTTTGCTTTAGTCAGTGGAGAGCACGACCACTCTGATGGGACTTAGCATTAATCCCTCTATTTCACATTATAGTCGGGTGCGATAACAGGGCCACTCTATCTGCCACACACTGCTGGCACTGTCAAAAAACCAGAGAGACGGTCAAAAGAGCACTCCGCTGCAATTAAGACTCTCCTCCATAGGTCACACGTAATGTATGTGTGAGTGTGCGTGTGCCATGATGACAAGGTGCCAACTGGAGCAGCTCTGAGACACCAGAGGACAAATAATATTAAAATATGGCGTGGAATAAGAGATCACAGCACCGACAGCCCCCTCCACCCCCCCTCCCAATGAGGAGAGGAGTTGGCATAAAGCGAGATGAAAGTAAAAAGAAAACTTCCGAGGGACGGAGAAGGATGGAGCGGCGTTGCCAAGCCTCACGGAGAGATTTTACAAACACTGTCAGAGCGTGACAAAATCTGGGATCCGTTTCAGACGTCGGCACCGGGGCCCATTCAGTGTGTATAACAGGACACAGCAGAACTGTTGAAGGGGAAAGAAGGGATACTTGAGTGGTAGAACACGTGTAAATCATTAAGGCGAGGGAGGGAAAGAAGGACAGAGGGAAAAGGAAGTGGCCGATGTGGAAATGGGGGTTCTGGCCTGACATTGTGAGAAGGTGTTGTTTTGTATCATTTCTCCCAGAGGAGAAAGAAGATATATAATACCCAGCCAGACACTTCTTTTTCTCTCCCCCTTAAAAAAAGAACACACACGCAGCCAAGCCAGCACTTTTCATTCCTCGTGCCCCCCCACCCACCCACCCACTCTCTCTCTCTCTCTCTCTCAGGGCCTCCAGCCAGCGTGGATGAATGGCAGCTAGAGTCATTTCCAGCTTCCTCGTGTCCTCATGTGCCTCCTCCGTGGAGGTTTGTCCAAAACTATTCCTTCTAGAAGAGCTCGCCACAACTCCCAGTCCCACACAGGGGGGCGCACATAACACACGTGACTGGTGTAGTGTTTCTCTTATCAGCAAGAAAACAAACTCTTCCCAGGTACATGTGAACAAAGTCGAGATGCTACAACTCATCCTCCCTCATCTATTATCGCCTGACGCTCCTACACCGTTCCACCGTGGCCTCGTCCACCTGAGGAAAGCCCCAGCTGCGCGGCTTTAGGTGTGCGATGATTTATTAATAATTAAAGCCTTCAAATGGATTTTCATCAATACATGCTGACTCGGGTCATTTCTTTACCCTGCCTGACTGTAATAAAGGGTGTCCCTGCAGTGATTAATAGCCACAATTATGCGAGTGCTCCAGGTACACCGATACTGAAATTCCTTATGTGTGTTCAAAACACCATGAATAATAAATAGCGGGCAGGGAATATTAAGTGGGAACACTGATCATTCCAGCGTTGATGAGTGTGATGTGCGCTTACGGCCTTAGAGAGTGATCAGAGGACGGGGACCGGAGGTAAACTGTCGCCCACCTGTCCCAGCTCTCCCCTTTGCTACAAGCTCTGACACTGACCCTGTTTGAACTCAGCCTCCTGCTGCACTCGTGTTGACTTTGCAGTGTTTCAGGCAGGCTGCTGAAACCCTCTGCAAACACTCGTCTGTCTGTGTGCGCGCCTGCTGGCAGGGCTGTGAAGTGCCAGGCTGATGCGTTGTGATGGCACACAGATTGAACGCTTCACGGGTCCCCTTGTCCGCACCGCTAGGCCGCATCCCAGCGGCGTTTCCTCTCTGGCGCTCCCTGTCGTGAGGAGGTGATGTAAATCTTCTGCACAGGCCTGTTTGGCTGCGGCCGCGGATTCACCCTCTCAGTCGTGCAGCCTAAAGATAAGCTGACTCACAGCGCGCGACAGGTGATTGCTAAGCAGTATGGGGGAGGTGGTGGAGGGGGGGGGGTCTTATAATGGGGATGAGGAAGGAAGAAGTGGGTATAACAGTTTTTTTTTCACCTGCAGCAAAAGCCCATACTGATTCCTCAGGTGTATTCAAAGCAGAGAAACACAGAGGACAACAGCCTGTGTCACTGAACACGAGTTCAAGATCAGCGACCTCATTTTCACTTTTTGTTCAAGCAGGATCTGTATTCTCTTTTTCAAGCCAGGAGTTTAGGCAAACAGCGCCATCTCATGGTCTCACTCAGAAATTCATCTCCAGGCAGACAAAACCGAGGTGTGTATTGCTCATTGCATTTGTGTGTATTCTTTAAGAGAAAAAAACTATGCACTGCCACAGCAGAATCCAATACATCAGTACATGCACCATGATACCTGGTGTGATTTTATGTGACAAGTAAAGACTGATTCATGGTAGTGACTCCTGAGGCATTATGGGTCATCATTAGATGACTTAAATGCCAACACTACCATACTATATACTTTAAAGTACCATAAAGCACAACATACTGTGTTAGACGTGGCATCACAATACTGCAGCCCCAGATACACACAGGAAATACACAAGCTGTGGAGCTACATGAATTATTAACTGCTCTCACTGCTGCTTTTAAGTAAAGCTGCCTCGTCTTCAGAGTCAAGGAGGAGGCCGGCAGTGGCATTACATAATCTCCGTGAGGCAGGCTGGGAACAGGGGCGGGGATAAAATAATGCCTCATAATGAAAAGTAGGCCGGAGCTGAACTTGTAATAACGTGCAATAACATATGAGTCGGTGGTGCAGGACATTACAGAGATGCTGATGTAGCCTAATGAGTGAAAGGAGAATACACAGCAGTGAGTTATGATACTGTGACATAATGTGTGAGCATGAATGTTGAGTGACAGCTCATTAAAATCCATATATATATATATATATATATATGCATGCTGTAAAAATACAAAAATACACACATTTATACTACTTTATAATTCTCAATCAGCTCCATCTGTCACACCCTAAGACTCTGAGTATAATGACAACCATATGCCAGGTTGTGTGTTGCGGGTCCAAACAGAGAGCCATCCTTCATCCAGAGTGGATGCACTACCTGTCAACACTAAAATCAACTTCCCATGCAGCATGAGCCATTCACCATGCTGCCATCAACTGGGAAGCGTCATTAGCATCCTTCATGCAAACACTTCCCACAATCTAAGTGTGAAGCGGCACGCTGATCTATAAGCCCCACCTGTCGATAATCTCAAACATATGGCCGAGTATATAGCGGCCTGGTGTAATACACTGTTTAACTATGATGCAGAGCAGCAGGCCAACAAAAGCTGTGGATCACAGCTAATGGACTGTGTGTGTGTGTGTGTGTCTCTCTCAAATCCACAGCACATTTTGCTGAGGCAGGTGTGTGATCGTGAAACACCATTACTGCCGTTTTAATGAGAGCCCAGTGAGTATTTCCCCCTGCGACGATCCCAGCAGGGCCCGTTTTGGGCCCCGCGCCGTCGGACGCGCAAGATAGGCGAGATAACCTCCATCTGTCTTCATGACTGTCTGGCCTTTATTGCTTCGGGAGATATGTTGCTTTCACAAGCTCTTCCTCCGCCCGACCGCGAAAACCAATATTTGTTTCTGCGTCTGGTCCTGTGTGATTTGTTACAGGGTGGTTTTACATTTCTGGTCTTGGCTAAGTAAACATAATGCCTTCATCATTATTCTGTAAAGGGAGGAATTCAAAATAGCAAAGATCTATGAATAAGCACCTCACAGCTCATAGTGAAATAATTGGATTTTTTTCTAGCCTGTGAGCATAATAATATTACTTTGAAAAACATATTATTATTATTGTTGTTGTAAACTAAATTATTGCATCATTATTATTATTATAAGTTAACATTTGTTGTTTTACTACAGGGCAACTTAAAATGTATGCATCAGCAAGATTCTATTATGCTTACAGCATGTTGATGTTTAAGTATTTACCATGCTGACCAAAACAACTACAATAACAACAAGACGTATTCCAAGATCAACTAAGACTGGTGTCAAATGTCATTATTATTATTATTATTACATGAACCAATAAAACAAATAAACAAAGCCAGCCATAAACCAATTATTTCTTTTTTTTATTTCTAATTTTCTCTGATTCTTTGAGAATTTAAGATTGTGAGACGAAACGTTTAGTTGCTGTATCGTTTTGTTGGCTTTTGGTGCCATCTGAAGTTCTCCTTCCATTTAAATCATTTCTCGTTTGTTTTACTTTAATTTAATTAATTAGCATTAATCTTTCAAGTTACATGCTTTAAATTGTCAGTGCAGACATTTTAGCTACTGTCGACTCTGACGACTAATCAGTCAGTTGTTACTTCTATTTGATGTTTTTCTTTTCTTTCTCAGGAGGATGACAGCTTTGAATCTGTATGTGAACATTACTCATGTACTGGAGTTTTTGTAATTAACGGACTCAACGAGCTGTAATTTTAGACCTTCTGAGCTGAACCTCATATCTATACTTTCACTTCCAATAAATAAATTGTTGCTAAAAAGGCAAAAAACGAAACCGTTTTTCCATCCAGATTTTCCATGTTTTGTCTCGTTTATGCTGTTGCTGCCTAGAGTCAACAAAAATGGCTTGCAAGACAGTCGACTCGTCACTGTGATGAACATAAAGAAAAGTTCATTCAAACATCTGCCATATCACGGCAGTAAGGGAGCTGTATCTGCTGCACTTTAATATTCTCCCAATAATCTCTCCCAGTGCATAAAAACACCATCAAGCCAGGATTCTAATGGGTTTAGTGTCTAATGCAATTTAATTAAATTCAGCGTGGCCTCTGAACTACAGAGAGCTTGCAGCGGAGAATCTGGTGTCATCTGTGCCCTTGTCCTCAACAGGACTATAAAGAGGCGCTAAATCATAATCTTGACATTTAGATTGTCCTCCGTTGAAGTCCACTTCAGTCTCCTGCATGGAAAAATAACTGTATACAGAGGTAATGTCACTTCCTCCAATACTCCACCATTCAAATGACTGTCAAAGCATCAGAGTTATTATTTTTTGTTAAGAACATCTGAATTCTTCAAGTTAGATTCAGTTCTTTGATCGCGTGTGTTCACACAAGCTTTGGGAAATTTCTACTACTACTTATAATTATGGGTAAATGCTGCTTGTCATAAAATCAAAGACCGACTAAAAGAACAAACCCAAGACAGTAGAGACAGTACTGCAAAGAAAAGGCTTTTAACATATTAAAGTATTAATGATGATTAAATCAAGTCTTACTTTTATATTTTATTCTCAGTATTTTATTACTACACTCCTTTCTGTCCCTCTCTTTAACACAATCCAACACACACTCAACTTTAACCATGAGCAGAACTATTTTTGCGTTTGACAATGGTCATCTCTGATCATCTGAAAAAGCTGGAGGTCAGTACAGAGGATGACAATTATTCCCGACGCTGCTCTGAGCCAGAGCTGAAAAGATCCTCAATTCATTAATTGGACAACTGGAAAAAAAACAACTCTTTTTTTCCTAAACGAAGTACTTTAAAAAAGTAAAAACGCATCGCTCTCAAACAAAAACTGACAACCTATTCAACTTGCAGCCTTGGTGAAGGCATTTTCTGAGTTTGTCAATTCGCGTGAAGCACGGTGGAATAAAAGAAGACACGGGTCACCTCAGAGATGACGATTCCCCCTGACAAAGAGGAGTTACTGATGACGCGTCAAGGAAAAGAAGAGAAATCTTTTGAAATCCACTTTCTAAAAGCCGAGTGAGTCACAGCGTCAAAGAAAGCTCCAGCTGATGCTTCTCTTTCTGTGTCACTGAAAAGAAGAGGGTGGAACTGTACATGACTTTATCTGTCCATGGAAACCGTTAGCATCATCATCAGCCTGTGGAATGTTACAAAAAAAATCCTGATTATTATTTTGAAGACACGTCCTTGTTGGTTGATCCCTCTAGGGCATAAACGTATTCAATTATCTTCAACAAATGGCCAGAGGAGGAAGTTCTAAGAGCATGTGGTCCGTTTGCCTGGTGGAGAAAAGTGTCCTGACGCACAAACCCAGAGAAAACCTTCTGATCGCTGGCAAAAGAAGCAACAGAGAGTGGCGAGTGCATATGGTAGCATTTAGAGCAGAGTACGGCCCAGAGCACCTGAGAGGTCAAAGACAGGCAAAGGTCAAACTAACTAACTCTGCTTGAAAAGTATGAGTGTTTGCATCGGTGATAGACTCTGCAACATGGTTCATCTCTCTGCTGCTCGACTGAGCTTTGTAAGCACGACAGTGATATCAAACACACAAAATATGCCGTATATATATATATATATATATATATACAGTATATATATAAATATATATATATATATTCACGAGGATAATGTACCAAATGGTGAAGGCCGTTTGACTCACTCATGAATCAGCAGCATAAATAACAAAGTATAATTTGCACATGTTTTTTACTTGCAAGCTGGTCTGGGTTCAGTCATAAAGCAAATTTCTACTCACATATTCATCTACTTTGGTATCAGTGACAAAAGAACCAGTGAGTAAATCAACACCATTGGAGTCTTTATTTATTTTTTTTTAAATAATTAATTTTCTCTATTTATTTTCAGCATTTTAATCATTTGCCACAGGGAGTTTACGGTTTATTTAGTTTAAACAATTACCCCTGAACCAGGATCAGATAATGACATTGTGCAGACAAGCCAAACAAATCAGTGAATTTCTATTACTGGTTGATAAACATTGTTTTCACTGTGACATTTACTTTTTCTGAAAGTGAAACAATTACTCATTTAGAACATTCTATTTTGATCAGAAATGATTCATGTGGACGATTTTCAGACTGAAAAGAAAGAGATGTTCATAGACATTTTAGAGACTACATGGAAAATTGTGGCAGATTGATATGATTCCTGCCAGAGATTCAGAAGCACAACCAAGTCTGTTGCTGGTATTTGACTTCCTGCCGTGTACCAGGTCTGGCTGTGACCCGGGTTAATCAAATCACAGCCAGCCTCTTCAGACAGAACCACTGCAGGGCCCACGGCTACGGCCACGCCACAGATAATGTCACTTCCAGTGAAAACAAACTGATGGTCACTGTTCTCTGTCAAAGCAAAAAACAACAACAACAACAACACACAGCTCAAATCAGAACTGCGGTTAAAGCTACACAGACAACAGTGCTGGCTGTCAGCTGTCAGGGCGACAATATGTTTCTTTTAGTAGAAGTGATAGTGTGAGTTATCACCTCCCTCTGAGTACCTGAACGCCTGACAGTGCAAACGCTAAGACAAATGTTTGCTTTGAGATTGGTTTCTGCAAGTCCAATATATATATATATATATATATTTTTTTTGGTGCTATGACAGTCTGTGTGTGTGCATGTGCGTACGTCAGCGAAGATGACCACGCAATGAAACTGTGTAACGAGACGGGGCAAATAAAAAGAGTGCCGTGCATGACAGAGAGACAGACACACAACAGTTTGCCTGCAGCGTGTTCAGACAAACAGGTGGAGCTCAGTCACACTCGCCTTGTCTGGTGTCGGAGAGCTGCAGGCTGCCAAATGGGCACCATCTATTCAGGCGAGCCGCTGCACGAATAATGAGGGCTGAAATGAATGGTGTCACTTTGGTGTAATTGCTGCGGTGGGAGGAACGTGCTCAGAACATCAGGTACAACAACTAGATGGACGAGGGAAGAGAGGACAGGGTTGGGGGGGGCGAACCGTCAACCTTTAGTTTGGTTTCGTGAAATACGCCGCTCAATTTTATGTCCATCAGTGGCCTTCATCAGTTTGTTGTTGTTGTTGTTGTTGTTGTTGTCTATCTATCTATCTATCTATCTATCTATCTATCTATCTATCTATCTATCTATCTATCCATCCATCCATCCATCCATCCATCCATCCATCCATCCGTGTGTTATTAATATAAGCTTGTGTAGAGAGCACTAGAGCACTGAATCAATATTTATCCATAATTGCATCCATAAATAATTTGATAGTAATCTGATACTGCCCCCTGGGCCTGATACCATTTTAAAATGATACTGTTATACAATGAATTAATTTCAATTTCAAGTGTAAACAGGAGCTATTTGTATTTTGTATCACAGAGAGCATTCACCTTTATATTATATGAGGGGTTTATGATGGTTCTGTTGTCCTTGTATCCTTTTATTATCTGAAATCCCAAACGGCACCATGTTTTTTTTTGAATCCAGAAATGCAGAGAAGCTGCAGTGCTGTTTCCATCCCGGAGGAGTCTCTGCAGTCTTCCTCACAAGCTGCACTGCAACCTCCTCTTAAAAGAAAAGCCGCCACCACATATCCCGTGAGTCTATATCTGTAGCCTCGCCGTGGTTGGTAATGACCGAAGGCAACTAAAATAAGTGCTTTCACATTCTTTTGCCCATTTAGCTCTGACTGTGTAAAAGTGTGGGCGACAAAAACACGATCGATCAATCAATCACCCTTTCACCTGACTGACAGGGACAGCCAGCACTTTAGTTTGTTAAATATGCACTCAATATTCAACCTATGGAAAATCAATACGCAGGCATCCCTGCACTCCACCGGTCAGTGGCTGAAAGAATTGCAATGAGGGAAATGAAACAGAGACAGAGAGACAGGCGTGATGAGCGACAGTATGATATATATGTGTCAGACGTGTATATTTATGTGTATGCATACAGAACAAAGTCGGATCACTGACGCTAAACACAACAAGCAATGTCTCTAACTGCTGCATCTGCACAGAAACCACTTCTAACACGTACGATCGTTTTTGATATGACACATAGAAACTTTGAAACAAAGTCTAAGTTTCCACACAAAACCATCACAGGCTGCTTGCTATTTCTCGCCATCACCTCCGCGCACACGCCCAGACACAAACGCCAGCCTACTGTGTTTGGACTATCTAGCTGGTCAACCGCGCTCCAGATTTTAGATGAGTTTGTACAATCGCCCTTCTCTGTCACCTTACAACCCCAATTTTATCTGGCTATTCCGCAGAGGCAGCTTGTATTAACATGCAGGCAGTGAGCTCTCCACTTCACTTTCTTTCACTCCTCTTCTTCTTATATATACTGTACATGCATTAAGTATCCGCATTCATGACAGTCAGGATCAATGCGACATACCTTTATTGTGACAGTAAATACCAAAAGCAAACAGAGCTACTGATAGGTACATCACATGCTACTGATTAAAAGAATGGTAAACCTGTCATGTCTGACCAGAGGAGAACTATGAACGTCCTATTTGCAACAAGTGGAAAAGTTTTCATGACATGGTTTAACGGCATCACCAACAAGCCACCATGGCAGAGTGCAGCCAACAGGTTCCATCGAAATTTATTTTTTACTTTGGAAACAATACTTTCTGGCCATGAGGTCAATTTATGACCTAATTTGAGCTTCTTAAAATCATCTTAAAATCTTTACAAGACAACATTTGGTCGTAACGGGAAGCTCATTCTTAACAATGAAAAATAGTTCACATTTACTAAGTCATGTGGTATGATGGGAAGTTTCTGAAAAATTGACCCAATTAATTGATTAAAATCATTTTGCATTTCAGCTACATGAGCATCAACAAACGTTACATGCCGGCACCTTGCTTGCTATATCCGCAGTCATTTGCATTGTGTTTCCACTTTGTGTTTTCATTCTGTTTCTGCGTGTATGGATGGGAAAAGACAGTTTTTTGCTCCCTCCTACAAAGTGACCTTTGTTAAAACATCTTTGAAGCTCGAGCTGAAGATGAAGCATATAGCTCTTCAGCACGACTGTGAAAATGGGCCATCTACGACTGCCATTAGTGGAGACACACTGTATATTACAGGACTGTGAACTCATTGTCTGATGATGAGTGCAGTGGCAGAAAGTTTGTGTGTGTGTGTGCGCGTGTGTGTGTGTGGAGAGTGAGGAGACGATGCAAACAGAATGGATTAAAGGGAATTAAAGGTCTGTCAACACAGCAATAAAAACAGGAACCACCTCCCATTTCTTCCACTTCCTGCCACTGTCATTCACCTACTAATGAGCAGCTTGGAACTGACTGACTCAGCGTTAAATCAAAGCGTACCCCAACCTTCCTCATCATGTCGGAGTCTGTCCACAGAGACCGGCTGTTCAGACGCTGTGGAGGTCAAGGACAGGCGTCATACACACACACACTCATGGATACAGTCAAGTAATGGGCAGGTAAACTGTAAAATTCAAAAAGTTAACCGCAGAAGACTTCATGTGATGTACAATTATTTCCTATGACTTAACTTTTAAACACATAAAATGACACATGGCACAGCTTCCACATGCAAACACCAATCTTGAAGTCTGTCAGGTCAACATCTCATCATAAATCTACTGCACCATCTGACATGTCCATCCAATTCCTAACATACCTTTCACCTGCCCTCCAATGCCACTCATCCGAGCTTGTGTTTATCCGAGCTGCATCTTGAACAGCACATCTCTAATGCCACGTGGGAGCACTGCTAAGTTTACCATGGATCCATTATGCTCCTGTGTCATACTGGTTTACAATCAATTCAGTACTGTGTGTCTGGGTGCACACAGAGGGGGGTCTGGAGGAAGAGGCCATGTTTCAAAGATACCCACTCTTGTAAGTTTTCAGTGGGTATGCCTTCAGGGCAGAGGAGGAGAGATCAGGGGAGAGGGAGGGAGGTGAGTGTCGAGGGTGGAGGCTAATAGAAGAATGTCGGGAAGGCTGAGGACGAGAGATACAGCAGGAGTCATTATCAGCTACAGCAGTCGAGAGTTTAGAAGACATGAGGAGAGAGCTCCTGAGGGCCTACACACACACACACACACACACACACACACACACACACACACAAAGACACACACACACTATAATTTTTGCATTAATACAAAGATCAAGCTGATACTAGCAGAGAATTATATGAGATCCATTCAATGACATCATGAAGATGTCACAATTAGGTCACGAATAGATCAGAAATCCATTTCTGAGGGATCTCTGCATCCTATAGGTCTCCAGACACAACATACTTTTTATGACATTATCATGATGTCACTCTCACATAAAACCCTCCGAGCCAAATTGCAATTTGTAAATATAAAAATACATTTTGAGTGACGACTCGATGGGTTATTTACACAAACTATTGTGTGATCAGTGATCCTATGCTATAAATGTATTTATCATGGCATAATTATTAAATGGTATTGTTACAATGTAAAAAGTTGACACTGCCTGATTTGGGTATTCACAGGGCACCTCTAGTGTCTTGTTTATGTCAACATCATCTTCACCGTCATCATTCTGTCCCTGCAGCCAATGCAATGCAGCCAATCTCAGGCTGTTTCTTTTAAAGAGCGAGTATAAAGAGCACACTGAGTTGGCATCACAGCCACTGAGTGCTATCAGAGAGAGACAGGCTCTCCCTGTTGTCTCGCTTTGCAGCAGACTGATATGAAGTGTGCTGGAGGACGCACTGTGCATGTGTGCACTGAGTGACTCGAGTGTGTGTGTGTGTGTGTGTGTGTCTATGTACGACTCACAAAGCAGCCTGGACGCACTCAGAGGGAAAGTGACAGCTCGCCTGTTAATTACACAAGCTAATAGAGCAGCTGCTGCTTTACTCCTGTGTCAGGATGAGTCACAGCGGGACGGGGACGCTGAGATGAATGTGCTGTGACTCTGGACAGAGGCTAACTTCAAGAGAGGAGTTATTAGCCTGGTGTAGTTCAGGGACGTCCACTGTGTCGGGATGAGGACATGGACTCTTTCTGACTGGGGATGCAGGGAGTGTTGAAGATGCTCTTAAGAAGTTAGAACTTGTTATGCTATGAGGTTCTGGAGAGGAATTTAAAGCTTAATTCCCCAATATTTCATGATGAGTTTCATCTCGGGGAAAAAAAACTTCTCATGCTGTCAAATGTCCCCTCTGTATTCCATGTTGTTTCCATGGAAACGTGTCCTCAAACAAACCTTTTCGCTTTCAGCTGACACAAAACACACAGCAAGAGGGTACGTTAGAAAATGAAAGTTCGTTTTTGTGAGTAATACACAACAACCTCCGCTCTGAATGACCCTGAATGTTCAAACTCAAATGTACTCTGTTTGGCCATTTTCATAAACACTTATTTATTCGCGTGGTTTTCACAATCCAAACGTCACTACAGAAAAGCTGTCCGTTACCAGAAAAAGCAAAGCAAACTGTCTGATTTGTAAAAACTAAAGAAGAAAAGAAAAATCTGAAGATTAACAGGAACTGATTTTTTTTAAAAACACATTTTCATCTATACTATATACTTTGATAAGTCTACTGTCAAGCTTTCTTTCTGTGTTTCTCTCTGACTCAGTCACCACATAACATGTTTATGTCCTGATGCTTATATTGCTCATGATATTTTCACCAGATGGCTGAAATCAAACGAAAAGAAATGCACTTTCTTACTGTTCTCGCACGCTTCACTTCAGCAAACCTCATGCACAGAAAACTGGGAGACTACATGCTCCATTTCATTTGCATGCGATATAAACGTTATGTGATTTCTCCAGTAACAGTGATAAATGCACAACACTCTAACGGGTACACTTACCTGCGCACAGAGAACAACATGTGGGAAGTGTAAATTGTGGTAATAGGGAGGAGAAAGAAAGAAATCTGCATGTTTGTGCTGGAGAGAGGTGGGTGGTGCGACTCTGGAGAGAAAAATCAATGAGGAGTTAAGGGCATGAATGCAAAACTAAAAGGGGGTGTCCAAACAATGCATGGGATGAAAGGATGATTTCTCAGGATGCAACGGTCAGCATGCCTCACTGCAGTACCTTATGCTGATGGTGTAACTGTATCAGAAACTTAAGGCTATAAATTTAGATCTACTTCCCTGCTGGACATTTCGTGTATGCAAGCTTGTACTCAGTAACATTCTGTTCCAGTCATCCTATGACATTACGAGTCATTAGGATGACTGGATGCTCAGATGATGCACAGATATGAGACGCTATTAGAGTCCAATGCAATAGGGAATCAGCATGGACTAGAGAAATGGCAAGACAATATCCACATGTTCGTTTATATCTATAAATAGAAACGGTCTGTGAATTTGTGGCTGAGACGTTCTGGTGCTCATCAGTATAAAAAGGGCTCTGCACGTGCAGTACACTAGGAGCTAAAGGGACACTGAGAACAGAGTGGCAGAGTGCAAGATTAAGATCAGAGTCAATCATCCAGTCTCTATGTGCATGAGAGAAAGAAGAAAAGAGGCAGAGGGGAGGGATTTTCATGTGGTGGGAGACATTCCAGCAGAGGGCGCCCCTCCCTCTATAGACTGAGCAGAGCATCCTGTATGTGTATAAACAGCACAGATGCACACAAACCATGTCGGGTTGTAATTACATGTACCAGCAGGAGACACCAGTACACAATAGTCTCCTATGATCCGACATATTCATTATTTTTAAAATACTTCACTCATCCCTCAAACCCTGCTGCACTAAAACTGTATGTCAAGTCTGACTCAACTCTACTGTCGCCTCTAATGAGCAGCTTCACCCAATGCCTGCGTTAATTTATGCTACTCTGTATGATATATGCAGCCCTGCATCATCCAATCAGTGGAGGGAAGCAATGCTTATTAAGAATGGATACAACACATTTACTGAACCTCAAGTAGAGGTTGCCATGGGAACAGGATGCCATGGTAGACTTTTGAAAAATCTACTGAGGGCAATCAGCTACATCCTGCTAAAGTTCCTCAGCAAAGGGTTTGTTTTTTAGAGACAGATTTGTATGTAAGTCATGGTTGATGCACATAGCAGGAAAACATTTTGACCAAATCAGATGCGTCACAGATGACTATCCCAGGAATGTGCTCTGTCTCCTGGACAGCGCAACATGTCAGAGGAAAGATGAAATGGAATACCCAAGTAACTGCAGTCAAGCTGGTGTTGCTGTCAAGCTCACAGACGCACACACAGTGCAGCCTGCACGCTAATGTATGCACTCACAAAGACACAAACGTCTTGAACTAATTAAACGGCTGCCCTGCTCGTCCCAGACTTGTGTCTGCTAAAATCACGCTGGGAAAGTTTCACAGCCTCATACCGACATCCATATTTATAAGGTTATTCATAAGGTCATTCAAAAGGTTATTTTAATAAGTATCCACTCTGTCAGAACACCTTGTTCTAAGTCCAGTTGAGAAGCGCACCCTTGGGTCCTCCATATTCATCATGCAGCGATTGCCAGCCGCCTACATTTAACAAACAGCAACAACACATCCTACTGGGAAAGTTTACAGTAGTTGTAACACACACACCACACACACACAAACTTGCGCTAACATTTCCAAAGCTCGTCATTCAATTTACGTTATTTGGCTGAACTTGCTTAATATAAAAAGAAGATTCCCAAAAACCACTACTGGAAACATTACATCAGACGACATTTTCACCAAGGACTGGCTCACACAAATTATAAATAACTTTTAAACTTCCAATATGCAGGTTCGTCAACCGCCTTATCTGCTTAGATGCAGATAATCTTGCCTACATGCTCCATAAAACATTAATTTCATGCTGCAAGATGCCTCTCAGTTATCTGATCTTAACTCAGTGTTCCAACCTCCAAAACCTAAAACTCATAACAAGTCTCTGTCTGTCACCAAGGTTGCTGTGCCCTTGCTCCTCTCTACAGTATGCGTCTCACACCAGCGAGCGGTGTACACTTTGCTTTCTCGCCATGTGTTTGGAAAAATATAGCTGTTTATAAAAGCAGACATTGCCGGTGCTATTTGCAGAACAATGTCGAAAACGGAGGGGGGAAAGTTCACCGCAGGAGGCAGAGGCTTGGATGATGACAAAAATGGCCATGAGGCTGACAGATGAGCGAGCCACTGCGTAGCCGATACAATAGTGGGGTTAGTTAGTGGGATGGATGGTGCAGCAGCCCATGCAGTCTCATCGCAGTCGTGAGGTTAGAAAGGCCGAGTCGCCAAAAGTAAACGCACGGAGAGGTGGAGGAAGTCATTACTGTGAGGACTGCAGCAAAAGTACCTGAGTATATCTCCCTGCTCTTCAATTTCATCAGCAACCTCTTCACACCTGCAACGATGTGAAGAAGCCTGTCATCAGCATAACTTTGCAACAACCGCCCCCAAAAAACCCCGCCCCCCCCAAACACATTGTTGGAGACATAAGAGAACCCCTTGATTTGACTTATGTCGATTCTGCTAAAGAAAATGCACTGTGAAAACACCGGCAGGCAACTGAGACTAACCGACCGGTGCATAGGAAGACTCACAGTGGGGTAAATCGCTTTGTACAAAAAGCTCTGTAAAAAACAGTTAGCAGGCAGCAGATGAGGTATGATGCACGGTGCACATATAAAAACTGGTGGACAGACAAATATGTCCCACCCACTGAGCATCCATTCCCCAGCAGCAGCACCGCCCACTCATTCCTCTCAACCTCAGCAATATGTGTGACCGATGTGTTTAGTGAAGAGAGGGTGGGGTGGGTTGGGGTGGGGGGGTATCTGTTTGGTCCTTACCTGTGTTCCTGTCTGGTAAGATACAGCAGTGCTTCTGCAATATGCCTGGCAACACCTTCCAAGAGACAACAAAGGGGTTGGTGGGGGGAGGGGAGTGGGGGGTGAGAGAGGGAGGGAGAGACGTTAATATCACAGCGGCCATCAAAGCAGATAAACAAGAGGAGGCGAAGCACTGAGCCACGCCGTTACCCACAGTTACTGAGGAGCAACAGGCACCTGCTGTAACTGTGTGTGTGTGTGTGCATGAGTTTAAATCTGTTTGGGTCTTCAGACTGAAAATGGTGGGTTAAACGGGGTGTGAAAGGAAATATGATGCACAAAACAATCCAGTGGGACAGAGAAGCAAAGATAATATTGCCCAATCAAGGCGTGGCATGCAGAGTGGTCAGTCAGGTCTGCTCAGGTCAGCGGGCAAGTTTCAGAAGCAGTTTCTGCTCCGTCAGCAGCTTCATTGATGCCAGGAAGCTGTAGCAGCAAATGAAAGAGCCAATTATTGTACTTATCACAAGCCTGAGGTGATGAGCCTGATGCTTACATACCATCCTGTGATGAGCTCGCTCATCTAACGCCTTATATATTAGCTGCTTACATTATGCTGCTGGAACCCGCATACTGGACGGCTAATGTTGTTTTCTTTGGAAACGATGCAAAACCAATTTGCTGCTGAATTAAAACAAAGCACCCCAAGCGGTTTTGCTGAGCGCTGCTTCTCCAACACGGAGACAAATTACTGATTACTGTTAACTAAACATTATTGTGTAGGACTGACACAAGAAACAGGCTCAGGAAACCAAAACAAAGACCGAGAGGCATTCATAACTGGGAAGGTGCAATCGAAATATCTGGAATTTCCTGGAATCTGATTGATGGGATCGATCCATTCAATATGCTGCTGGAGCCAATCCCAACTGACACAGGGCGAAGTGTGAGGTCCTGGAGAGGTCCCCCTTTTCATGCATACGCACACATACACACACAACCATTTGCACTCATATTCACACCTACGGGCAACTGAGATAACCTGCATGTCTTTGGACTGTAGGAGGAAACGGAACACTCTTGTTGTCAGGTGATGGTGTTGATCACTGCACTACCACAAAAAGATTTTTTTTATTTGTCTCTATTTTTTTTTTACCATTACACATATTAGGTTATATTAGGTACCTCTGTCTCTGTCTGAGGTTGTTATTCTCTGTAACAGACAAGATATCAGTGTAGTATCTCAGTTCAGGAGTATATGTAAAGCGACCTGTTGAAAAGATTAAAAAAAGACCAGATATTGCGGAATAGAAATGAGCTCTAATGGCTGGTCTCCGGGGCCCACTCAATGAGCTATCAAACCCCTACGCCACTCATACACCTGTCCCATGTCCTACCTAACAAGCAGCAAAGCAAGAGGAGAAATGACACTGTCCCTTGTCAACAAGTATCTACAGGAACAAGCCTACAAGTCTGTGGATGACCCAGTTGTTTTGCTAGTTACAGAACAATATGTATGGGCATATTGATAGCGCTAACCCGCATATTCATCAGGACACAATTGGAGTCTATGCACATTTTGGTGCCATAGAATCAACCAAGCCTATACTCTGGTTCATGTGAGCTTCAGTATGAGGTGTTCACATATATGTTTTATGTTACAGGTGTTACATATATGTTGAAGCCTTATCTGCATGCAACAAAGTGCCACTCAGACAATAAGTGGAAAAGTCTCAGAGACAAACAGAGGGTTTTGCAGAGATTAGAGGCAGCAGTTGGTTCATAACAAGTCAAACAGCTGCAAAATGAGCAGTTCTAATTTATGCCGGCTGGCTGGCAGACAGTGGAGTTATATTGGAAGCGTACGGGAAGCGAACTGTCAGGGAGACTCTTCAGCGTTACAGACACACACAGCTGTCGCTTGCCTCCCATTTACGCTTCAGAAAGAAGAGTCCAGATGCGAGGTGACTAATTTCGCGAACGAAAACGCGCCGGGCCGCCATTGTTTGTCCTTTTAATCTCATTTTGGGACGAGCATGAGAGAGGATTTACGTCACCATGTTTCTCTAAAACAGATTAACAAGACACACAAAGACAATCCTGTGGACCACATTTAAATGGGACAAGTGCAAATACATAGGCAATTTAGATTTCGGCTTGATATTTTTGGATATTTGAACGGATTTGTTTTGCTTTTGGTATTCACAGGTTTGAATAGCTGTTTTTTCTTCAAACCACATTTAATTTCTAGGACGATTATAAACCGCTATATCGACCCACTATACCTGAAACACACAACCTTAATCATCTCAAAAGCTTCATTCTAAACAATTAGGATTACCAGCTTAATTTGACATTTTTGTACTTTTTGTTGCAGTCGATGCAAAAACAGAACCTCAATGACAAACCAAGGTAATAACAGTCGGACTGGAGGCCCAATCTTGTGAATGACTTCTTCAAACCCCACTGAGTCAGTTAGTAAATAAAATGCTCCATTTGGCAATGTTGTAGCACTCTGCCAGCATGCTCCTCCAAGAAGAGTGGTTGCCATTCCCCTTTTGCTGGAGGCTATAAAGAAGGATTCTGTGGAGATGTCATTAAACTCCCTCAAAGTAGTATGTTTGCGGTGATTCTCAACTCCACATTATCACCCTGCTCCATCAACAATTCTCCTGGCATATGGTGAGGAAATGCATGAATAGTAAAGCACATTACAGTATTTTGATCATCAAAGAGGCTATATGGTGGCTGTATTTACTATTTGTGTTTGTATTTCAGGCTTATTAGTTTGGGATTATAATAAAGCCATTGGAAATTACTAATATATCCTTATCATCTTTCGCCAGTTGCAGAGAAGCTCAGATGATTAAAAATAAAGAGCTTCTACTTGGTTTAAGTAGTAATAATAAAAATTCACTGCTGGATCTGTACAAGTTAGACAGACAGGAAAACGCTTGTCTGAAAATGATCAGAAAAAAACAAGTTTTCACAAGTCTTTCATTTTTAGTTACTTGTCTTGAACAAAGTATTGCAAGACGTCCCTCTTTGCACATCGATGTTTGAAAATGAGCACTCAAGACAGGCAGACTGCTGAAGCAGTCGTGGAAGAGACAAAAGCCCAAATGCGTGCTCTTATAACAATCAATCTCTGTGATTCACACAGCATCTAAGATGTTTCTCACCGGTACCAGCTGAGTGAAAACAAAACGAACCCAACATTTAAAAGACTGGTTAGTTTCGCCCTCATAGTCCATTTGTCGGAGCCTGGAGCCTGACTCACCAAAGTGAAGAATTAGTATTCCAAATGGCCTCCATACTTTAAATCATGCAAAAAGTTGTGACACATAAAACTAAAGCAACAGCGTCATGAAGTGCAGGTAAATGAGTCTTGGCTGTTATTTACGTTAAAATATATGAATCAATTGGTGACCTCTATATGCAGCGACACAGTCACTGAACAAGACTCATCTGACCACAGCGGAGAGTGAGCGGCGGTGTTTCAGGATGCTCACGGAGAAAACACCTGTGTAAACACAATCACATAAAGACACACTGACATACCGACTGGCCGCCTATCCCTACACACTCGCACTGCTGGGGCCAGGCAATTATCACAAGTGGCAACGTCTAATAGGATATCTTGGCGCCTGCTGCTGAGGGCCTGAGCGCAGCTCGTGGTAAGCTAATGGAGATCCGCGAGGACAGAGGGGAAGGGGAGTCACTCCAGTGCATGTCTGTCTGCCTAAATCGCTGTATTCTCCATTGTGCCCATAAAACCAGAGATAAGGTTTGCACTGGAACCCCTCCCCCTTGCAAGAGTCGTTACAGAATGCAGCACAAGAAAAGACAAAAAATAACGCAATCGTAATTTAATAATAATGCAAATGAAGTGAACGGCAACACTGAAAGGCTCAGAAAGACTGTCGCGTTTCCTTTTCCACTGCGACTGGTGGTAAGGTCAGCGAATAAAAAAAGAATTATTGATTGACTGCTGCTGTTTATCTTATTTCTTCTCGAATGTCTCAGGTCTGTCCTTGGCGTGGCAGGATTTCCTTGAGTTTTATTATATACTTTATGAGCACCCTGGGTCCAAATATCATAATCAATATCAAAATGTCCTTCCCACAGCCAGAGACGAAGGAGGTTTTCCCATTCTTAATATATAATTTCACTCCCATAGACTTGCTGGTGCACTGTAATAATTTCATTTCTGATTTCTGACGTTGACTGTAAAATCATAAGCTGTGGACTTGAACGTTTACATCTGGGTAATACTAGTGCAATGGCAACTGCCATTTATGTTATGGCATACTAATGTGCTAACAGCTTTAGCACATCACATACTAATGTGCTAACAGCTTTAGCACATCAGTATGAGTAATGTGAGATTTCTGAGGTCTAATCAAATCTCTTACACCTGGCCCAATCAACGTTTCTGCTGCCTTGATGGTCCTTCATTAGAGTGGGCTATATTATTAAGCCGGCATATTCAAGTTCAGGAAGTTTCAGCAGTAATGACATCAGGACTATACAAAAGAAGTCTCAATTATACTTTACATCATATGGCACATATCATGTGCTTTACATTTAACTGTGTTTAACATCCATTGTGTAGGATTCAGAGAGAGGTTTAAATGCCAAATGAAATGTCATATTTAATAGCAGAGTATAATAATGAATTTGAATTAAAAATTGTTGTATTATATGTTCATGCCTTTACACCAAACACTGCCACAAGAGACGGTCTTTTGTCTTTTTATGTCACCTCCAGGCCACCGTAGTTTCTCTTGGAGGGGGATTGTGTTGTTGACATTATGTTGACATCAATACCAGTAAATCCTACACACTGGCCATTTAACGCAGCAGGCTTTAGTGGGACAAATATACACCTCCAGTTAACATAATGAGCTGATCTACCTGGCTGCCAAGGACTGAATGGCAAACAGCTGATGAGAGACACAGGCAGATAATTCTCTGCCGTGCAAACGTTCAGACTGCTGATATGAAAGAATATGTACATGTCGAGCTGTCATAGGTTGTAAGTCATGACATTATAAACTGGGATCAAACTGTCTGTATTTACGACATTTATGTGCAATTACAATTGAGAGTAAAAGGTTACAGACACTGTAGTAAATTACTAATGGACCTTGTAATGACTCACATCTGACTTGGGGCGAAAAGGCAGCTATTTTACAGTAGAGTGCAATGACATCCACTCGCCTGCAATATTACAATGGTGATTAAATGAATAGTGTTGGTCTATAGGTACACACAGTATATTCACAGTCTTGGCTCCCGTGCATTAATAGATTCATAAAGGTCTGTTTGCACACACACACACACACACACACACACACACACACACACCCCCCACTTTATCCATCTACTGAGGCCTAAGTATTAAATAGGTGGGGAGTGGCATTCATCAGGGAATAGAGACGAATAAAAAGAGCACAGCATAGACAGAGGAAGGAGGAGGGAGAAAGGAAGAGGATGGAAATATGAAAGTGAAGAAGAAGAATAGGAGGAAGCAGATACACATCTGCTTTTGGTGCCCATTCACATCACAGTGAGTGGGTGAATTAAAAAAAAAAACTCTGCTAAATGTTTCATCTTTTACTTTTAGTCAGACTTGTCTACGTTCGTCTCAGCTCCTCGTGCCACGTAGACCGCCATGACATGAATGTGGCATTTCAAGTTGACTATGCATCTGCAAACAGATCATGAGAGCTTTATCATGTCACTGTCAAGTGACATGATGTTTGTGTGTGAGGGAACTGGCAAATTTGCAATGTGCTCTTTCTTTTTATTCAAAGAACATGCCCTTGTCTGTGTCGTATGAATCACCATGGCTGTCATTGAAAGTCTGATAAACTGCCTGGCTCACATCAGATGTATAGATGTGGATGAGCTGAAAGGTGGGGTTCCACCAAAGCTGCTAAGTGACAAGTCATTTATTTTCCAGTCACCTGGGGATTTAAGGAAATGCCATGCATTTCCAACTTATCACATACACACTCACAGGTTCCTTCTATCAGCTATAGATATGCTGCATACGCGTGATTGCACAGACGTACCCCTGTAGTGTAGCCACACAGATCCACACAGAGATATTGTCAGTTCATTTCTGATTGATCTAAAGTAATTACATTTCACCCTGCCGGCTTGTGTACAACTGACACAGTGCTATAGCTCTTTGAGACACCTGCATAATGAATGAAGACACACACTTGCGAGAAAATTCAAGCAGCTGTGTGGCACTGAAGAACGGCCGGCTGACCACTTCACTCTAAAAATAAAGACTCTGTATATTATTGAGCAGGCTACAAATGCAGCATAGTGGAGCATCTTGGCAAAACTTTTTTTCCCCCCCAGAGGGAAAAGCAATAACTCCATTGAGCTTCTAAAGCACTGCGATGAATACGGTCCCCTATTTTTAGCACCTCTGTGATTATGATGTCTGACGATATAAGTCCTGGCAGCCAGCACTTTGTCACTCACAGCGTGTGCTGAGTGCTGTGGATTTGCTGTGGGTTCGACAGCAGTGCTGAACCAGGCGTTCTATACTACTTCCGTTCTTTTATGTTGCACAGTCACCGGAATCTATTGGCGCTGAGACATCAGTGCTGTGCAAATGTAACGAGTCTTAAACGACACAATGTGCCATCACACCACTGACAGTTTTTGCACATTAATATTTGTGTTAATATTGCAATACCCCCAAGAAAGCAATATTCACCCACTCACCCAATTACAAGTCTCGCTACTTGATTAACCTTAAGGCTTGAGACCACGTTCAGTGTCTTGTTTACTGCAATGCATTGTGCAGCGTGTTTATTCTTACAAAAACTACAACTCGTCCGCTGCCTTCTTTTGTTCAGCTGTAAGAAGCCTGACTCACATCCAGGATTGCCAGCATTGGGCTTGTTTCTGTCAGACACAGTCAGTGAAGCCCATCCACCCACACAGACGACAGTCAGCGCCGTACATAAAGTATTACATGACAGTGCACAACAGGAGTCGTCTGGGGAAGATCAGACCTGACATAACATTGTTTTGATGAGTTAACCCTGTGCTAAGAGGTCACGTTCTGCCTAAAATGCTCCACATCCAAGCCTTCTCCTCAGGAATAAATGGACGTGCACGAATGACATCCAACAGGCACGGCATGATTCATGTGCATGCAAAAGTAAAACACAACAATCATATTCTGTTTGTGTATTGATGTAACCGGACATCATTTAAATATATATATATGCATTTAGTTAAAATGATTATTTACTTTTACGAAAAAGCCCATATTCCAAAAGTCTTGTTGTGCAAATATAACATTGCACAACTGACAAAACCCTGCAACCAAACTGCTTGAACACACACACTCTCATTTTTTCCCTACCGCATGCATCTTTTCTTTCCCCTGTCAGGTGATAAAATGCAATGTTTCCATCCTGCTCATGTCAGATATGATCCAGCAGTTAAATATGCAGTCAAGGATGAATGAGAGGAAGAGGGGGGTTTACCTTCTTCAGAGCTGACATTCTAGGTGGATCCTCCTCCTGCAAAGCCCCTTCACATGCTGAGGTCCCAAGCCAAGTTTGGAGGGTGCGCAAATCCTAACTCAGCCCGGTACTGATGCTGAGCCATGAGGTGCCTGCTTAGTATTCACATCTCGCCTCCACCCGTCCTACAGCTGGCTGCGTGTGCGCACGCCCCAAACCGCTGTAATTACAGGATACGAACACATGGGGAGCTGCAGCCTGATGCATCATCACACACATGGAAATGTCATATTTCAATAACTTGGTAACACGGCTGCATAACTAACCTACGGGCATGTGTTCAAGAACAGCCAGTTTAAATCGTGTTGCTCTTCACATTACAGAAGTGAATGACTGTTAGAAAATCTAAAGTTATGAGTCCCCCAGTACTTTTCATCAAAATGCACTGGCAAGGAAGTATAAAAACTCTAATCTATTCTACATAATACATTTAAAAAAAACTGCTTTATATGCCGATTTAAAGAATGTACGTGACCCATTCAGGCAATTTATTCATTTAGAATTTGCATGAAGATAACTTGAAAATATATTTAAGTCAACATTAAATTTTCATTAATTTGAATGGAATTCGGTGCAGCGGAAGTCTCGCGGTCCCCCCTCGCTGTCAGTTCAGTGAGTGAGTGCAGCAGCGAGTGGGGAGCGCAGCTCCGAACATTACTCTATCTAGGTTTGCGTGGTTTTAATGTTTTAAACAGATTTTAGCTTAACACGAAGAGCTGTACAACACTTACAGCCTGTATGTTTTATGTAGACAACTATGACACGACACTAACCCTTTTTTTTAAAACAATAGCTAGGTGGCTAGCTAGCTTCCTAGCATATGACCAATATGTTTCTTTAATGTTAGCTCGGGCTTCGCTTCCACTCTGCAACATATCGATATGGCTCATAGGAAAGAAGGTGAGCACCGTCAACCTTCCGAAGTCTGTTTGCTAATGTAGCTAACCGGATAAGACTCGCGTTAAATAGACTATTAGCATACAACAAGGGAATATAAACAAAAGCACGTGTACCACTGGGAAACAATGGTTAACTTCAGCTTTTCTCCCCACTCCATGCTCCGTTACATATATTCAACACAAAAGTCACTGTGATATGTCAAAACTATGTTACGTTGACTTGGTATTAAGGTCTACGTTTCTGTTGCTAGCATCCTGTCAAACTCCTAAATTCAGAAAGCTAGATGATGCTATGTGGGGTGAATAGTACAGTACACCTGTGGAGGTGTAATTCACACAACTTGCAGATAACTCATCATGACTGTACCTCTTCTGTTGATCACTGCACACTGCGTGCTACTTGAAAAGAAGTCAGGTGCAACACCGAGCCATCTAATTAACAGGTGTGTGTCTGTGTCTGTGTCTGTGTCTGTGTCTGCAAGTATTTCAGTCAAAAGTCCTGCAAAAGCTTTTTCCTGCACCTTCCAAACTGGAGAAGGAAACCAGTCCACCCCATGTTGCAGCGGCTCCAGCTAAACAAATCTGTGTGAAAAGAAATATCTGCCCAGATGACACAGCTGCTGCTGGTAAGAACTTGTAGTGTACAAAAGTTAAGAACATTTCCTATTTCTTTTATACAAAATACACAAATTAACATAGCAGCACCTAAGCACATTGACATCTGTACTTAGAGCTGTCCATTTGTGATCAGACCAGATCAGATACAGCATTGCTGCCCCCTCTTGCTCTGAACTCTGGATCTTATCCACTTTCTTTGTTTGTCACATTTGTCTCCACAGGGCAGACGCAGAATGCACCAATTCCCCAAGCCCGGATATATACAGTCCTACCCCCTCCTGCAGACTACAAGTCTGTCACACTCCCTCAACTAGAAAGCATAAACCGAGCCAAGGACCCAGCTGGTAAGATGCCCATAATCACGCGTTCATGGATTTGGTTCTATGCACCATAAAACCAGGGGAGATTTACTGGATGGGTTTTATCCAGGTTGGCTCTCTGTAGTTAAGTCACTCTTCCTGATTGTCTCTGCTGCTGTAGTTACGGGAAACTGACAGTGACAATCAGTTTGAATGCAGTGCAGATGGTGTTTGAGCCTGGCACACTATATTTTTCACTTTGAACACTCTATTGAATGTGTTGTTTGTCAAATCCATCCTACCTACAAGACGCTTGAAGGCTGAGAATGTGAAGCTTGGTGTTAATGCCAAGTTGAAATGTGTTTGACCTGTGATGAGTCAAGCTGGCTGGCACTTTGATTGAGTGAGGAAGTCAAACACTTGGCAGATGATATGCATTATTTAAAGACTGTTTATATTCATGAAGCAATGAAATTATCAGGCTGTAATAAAAGCCCTGGCTCATTACATTTGTCTCGGTAGCTATCATCTTCCTTAATGCAGGCCTCCAGCCACCTGACAAGCTTCTGCTTTACCTCAGCGGAAGAGAAGACATTTGTTAACTCAAGACAGCGTAGCGTCCAATATTGCTGAATAAACGATGAGGTTAAGTTTGATAAATAGCATTTGGCTGCTGAACAGTCCTCAATTCAACACATTTTTAGTGGGCAATGATCCTTGATGGATATTTTAATTCAGAGTCCTGTGTTGGGCTTTAATACGGTTTCTCGATAGTAAAGCCCCCGGTTTATTATCACAGAAACAGTCCAACAATAACTAGTTGATGTAATATCGTAATAATGATTTGTTTTAAGTGAGTAAAAATACATCTGTGATATTATTGATTTACCAGATGTATATCCTTGCTGTGTTTACTTTTTTCCAGGGCCGTTTATACTCAAATAAAATGCAAAAACTCCTATCTTGATGGATTATGCTCGTTTAAATAAATGTCTGATCCACTATATTTTTGCTGCTTATGTGTCAGTGCACCTGCATTATTTTATAGTGGGTGTAATTATTGTGACAGAAGCAAACATATATTTTACACACCATAAAAGACAATTGCATCACTGCGAAGTTTTAGTGTTTTTTAAACTTTGTTAGGAACCCCACATAAAATGGGACAGAGCCCCTCTTTGCTCTCAAAACACCCTTGGTTCCATGTTAAATGGATTCCTAATGATGTTGGAACGTCTTGGAAGATAGAAGTATGCTGGGGGTGACAACTTCTGACATGTCTTTATGTATGATTTTATGCATTGTGATGCTGCCACATGATGGGCTGATTGGATAACTGCATCAACAAGTAGTTGTTCGAGTATTAAAATAAAAAATAAAGTCCCTGGTTGGTGGGTGAAGGTTGCAGATTTGCAGATATATAGTGTCCCAGATGAGGAACAAAATATGTTTAGTAAGTCTCTTTCACATTTTTGCAGCTCATAGAAGCACATGATGTCGTAAAGGACTTTTTCCGCTAGTGTGGTCAGTGCACTGGAACGTTCTCTGCTGCTGCATTATGGTCCTGGCTCATAGCCAGGGCTGGTTTCTTTGACCTCACAGTGACTCTCGGAGTTGTTAAGGACTGGGAGGTGTGATGAGGTGGAGAGCAATCTGCTCGAGTCCGGTTTCTGCATGGGTTAATTTTTAAGATGCCGTCATTCCTGGTTTGGTTTAAAGATATGGGCCTACACACTACAGAATAAGTTTAAAAAAGGAATATGGGAGTTTTGTCTCCACGTACAGAGGATACTAATCCTGCTATTTTTATATTTATATACGACCGTCTGTCTCAGATTTCTTCCATGAAAAGCCAAAATTGAGCAGGCATTTTTTAAAACACACACAGGACCACACAAGCTGAACAGGAAGCAGTCAGTGAGAAAGAAAATGTATCTTTGGTGGAGTCAGCGGTTGCTGTGATTGGATGGAGGAAACCTGCAGTGTCTTGGCCTGCAAGCCACATTATGGGACATTACTGGAAGTCGAAAACCATAATGGTTTGTCTGCAGGTGTCCCAGCCAAATCTCTTCTTTTTCCAATGTGAATAGAAATATCTACCTTTTTTTCAGGCCCATGAAAAGTAGAGTGCAAATGGAGACTAACAAATGATCTTGTTGTCTGCAGAAGAGAACGTCCATGAAGGCAAAAATGAACTGGACCAGGATGATGATGATGAAGAAGAAGAAAAGAAAAGAAGGAGAATAAGAGGGAAAAGGAGACCAACTCTTCCTTGCGACTCAGGGCAAGATGGTGAAGGTCCAGAGAGGGAGTCTGCTGCGGATCAGAGTGAGTCTCTTGCCGTGGATGGAGGAGGAGAACACATTAGCAGGAACAAGAAGAGGAAGCTGAAGAAGAAACGGCACAAAGAGAAGCTGCTCTCCATGGGTGTGATGCCCCGAGCTGCCGCCCTGGTGTTTACATACCAGAAAGATGGGGAGAAGGTGGAGGAGGAAGAAGACGAGGCTAATGAAAGGAGGGCTGCTGAGGTGTCAAGTTTTCTCCGGACCACGCTGGAAATCTGTATGTCGGATTGTAAGTGCAGAGAAGAGGCCGTACGTTTTTCCCTGTGATGACAAGTTTTATTTTAATCTACCTTTACCTAACTGACCCACACTTCTCTTCCTCCTGTGTTTCTACAGCCAAACAGCAGACGGTAGACGAACTTCCTCTCCTGCCTGGCACATTGGATCTCCTTCTGAGCCACATATCCAGCGGGTGTAAACCTAACTCTGTCCTGAAGCAGCTCTATAGTCTCATGGTCCTTGTTCAACAGAAAGAGATGGAGAAACTGGAAAAGGCACTGAAGGAGCTCTCTGAGAGCTCGAGCATGTCTGCAGGTCAGTGCAGTGGTCAATGAAAACATCACAATTTTGACTTTTATTTTTCAAGAGAAAACGTGAGAGCCCAGCCGACTCGAGCTGTACGAGTATTAAAGGCTGCTTCATGTTTGTTTCTAAGTGTTCCTGTCCACACCGGCCTCCTCTCGCACGGCTCTGGCCCAGACACCTCAGTGACCTGTCCCTGCACGTTAATACTTGCCCCTGTCTGTCCCAGCACGTCTCCCACTCGGCTTAGCCTTACCATGAACGTGATTGTTTACCTCAGTAGACCTGCCCTTGCTTGCCTTCATCAGCACTTACCTGCACATACCTGCCCTCGATTCGTAATTCTAGTGCTGGTCTTGCCCATATTACACTTCACACACCAGTGATCCCACCATGAGTGAACGTAACATGTTTGAACCTGTTCACCGCGCCAAAACATCCCACGTCCCCACAGACTTGTGTGTGTGTGTGTTTATGCTTGTGCGGGTCTGGGTTTGTGCGTATGTCTGGTCGCCAAGACAACGCTATGTCAAACGTGTGGGAACGTGTGTCCCTCAGGCAGCACCTACCATGCAGCCTGACTTATTTGTGCCTATCCTCTCCATGCACCACATCCTCAGATGCCTGAAAGCTTTTCCAGCCCCCGACCTTGTATTGTATTGTATTGTATTGAGTCATGCTCCAATTCACTGTTTTTAAATGCTGCTGTTTCTAAATGTATTTCTGGCAACCGATTTTGAAAAAAAAAAAAAAAACTTCAGAGAAATCATTTTAATTCATATTTGTATTTTTCCAGCCTTTGATTTAAATATTTGATAGTTTTGGTTAAAATCCATCTTATTGAATTTGCATTCTTTTTTTTTAAAATTAAACCAACATCTACTGCCGAGTAGGAGCTTTTCCAAGTGCTTTTATGAAAGTCCTTCAGCTGAGTTCACAGAAGCTCTCCCCACTATTATCTGCCCTTTTAGTGTCAATCAGTTGACTGCAGGAGCAGTTTTGAAGTACATATCCTGTAAGTAGATTTCACTGCATCCCGGGGATCGTCTTCTGAATGAATGCTCCCATTTACGGCTTGTTTTTTTATGTTCTGCAAAGCTCAAACTCACTTCATATTTTTCAGGAATAAAAAGGAGAGATTCTGTCTCAGGTTTGTGACAAATGTTAGGTTGAATGTCCACATGCAAAGAGGTGGGAAGTTGATTTCCACAGTGACAGATGAATTTTGATTTCTGTTGCTTAAAATACCACCGCAAATAAGTGTCACTGACATTGGTATTGTGTTGTGAGCAGTGTAAGTAAAATGTTTCTGTCTGTGTCTCTGTTTTTAGAGGAAACTGCAGCAGTCATGTCATTGTTCCAGTACTGGATCACAGACATTCTTCCCATGCGAGAAGACAAGAAGACAACACATCCATGAGACTAAGTCACACTGAAACAGAGACGCCACTTAAGGATATATTTTTTTACCTGTAAATCTTCAGTCTTTCTTCATATCTACGTTGTTGCACAATGTTTGACTCGTGATGCTACATAAAATATTTTTATCAAATATTTCGCCCTTTGACCTTTGCTTTCAAATAAACAGTTTGAAGGAAAGAAAGCCAGTTATTCCTGTGCTTTGTGAATCCTTCCTGAACCAGAATCATTAAAACCTTATTGATCCCTGCAGGGAAGTTGCTTTGTTAGCTCATCAGCCCAACGCGGCCCAGATTAAATCTATCATTACCTGCCGAGCTGCCGTTTGGCTCGTTTGTTTGTTAGAGTTGGTTTTCATACAGTTGAAGTTCAACTTTGCACTTGTCCTCCTCATCTGACCCCATAATTATCAGAGAAGTAAAGGTCAGCTCTGTAGTAGCTGTAGTATTGTTTGTAGATGTTATGACATTTATACCCAGCCGGTTAACCTTAATAGCTTCTCAATTATCTACAGTGCACTCGCCAAAAATCAATTCCTCACCGTGTTGCAATGCTGTGTGCATTTTCTAAATTAGCCACTTTACCTACTGCACTAGATTCATTGATATTCTTCAGGCAGTGAGTTGTAATGATGCTGATGGTGTCCAAAGCAGAGTTATTCCAGGGCTGATAACGAACATTATATTGTGGGAATATAACAATAAAACAATTATTCCCACACACCCATGTTGGTGTTCCTCTAACAGTAAGCTCACTATAGCAAACACAGTTCTGTTGTTGATTAACCATGGGATCCAGTACCACCCAGGAAGTCAGTGGCTTGACCTTTGGCATCAGCATACCTGTCCACAGAACAGTACATGTAGCCAGAGTTCAGTGCCAGGGCCTGAGTTCAGAGAGAGGGCAGAGAATGATCTCGGCTGGACACTGCCATTGTGATGACCTGTGTGGGAGCTGTCTGCCACACACCGGCTTCAGCGGAGCTACTGTCTTTCCAGAACTGGGATGCATTAGCAGGTTATAGTCAACACTGTACACACACACAGAGTGTGTATATGTAGGTGTGTAATGGTGAACAATTAGCATGAGGGGCAGCCATCTGTGGTCTCTGTTCACCGATGGGAGCACCAGGTGCAGTGTCTGATGGAGGTTCATGGGCTCATCCTGCAGACATTAGCCAGAGGAGACAATGTGGGCAAAGACCACATTGGCTGTCATGCTTATGTAAGGTTCATAATTTGTAGAGGGGGGTGTTCTCTGTTTTTAAGCCATGCCAGGGGTTGCAGTGTCAGTCTATCATTTATCAATCCATCATTTCCATCCAGGATAAAAACCCCAAATCCCAACTGTTCACTGAAGTTTTATGGAATATGGCACAGACATCAAACAGCAGGAATCAGATGTTCCCATGAGATTTTCTGCAAATATCTGAACTTCTACTTGACCTGCTGGCACCTCACTTGCTAAAGATCTTCATGGTTCCCAGACAATGCATCAGTCTTCATCAATATTCTGCCAACGGAGTGATCTGTGATGACCCCTATCTACCTCAGCTCTCATGTATGTTTACTGCTAATCAGCAAATACAGTATATTTTATTGCAGGAGTCAACCCTGCAGTAATTTAAATGTTACGTGGTTTCTTTTGACAAACCCACCAGGGTTGGGGTTACTCATTGATGCGTGAGTCAGGTGGAAGATTTGGGATGATAAGAAGGTCACTGTTGGCAGCTCTCGCAAGACCTGGAAAGACACGGAAGCTTAAAGAAATGTGCTGACGTGGTGGGAGAAGTCACAGGGAAAAGATCTAAATCAATGCATGAGGCAGGTCCATTGCATCATATTATTGGACTGTATAAAGCTAGACTGCTGATGTCAGAAAATATCAACACCTGATGCTGAATCTACTTCATAATCAGCAAGTTCTTAGTCATTATACTCCACTTTGTTCCCTTTAAACTAAATGGAAATATTCATCACAAGCGTGATGGCAGGGTAACATTGCAAAATACTAATAATGTGGCAAATAAGGAAAGACTCTGAGACAAGGTGAGTTGAGCAGCTTTACTATGGACACTGTCGCAAGGAGAATAACAACATGGCGGAAGGCGCCAAAACTCTTTATCACAACCACGCCCCCTTACCCATAACCCTCCTGGGTGAGAGATACACCCCCAAATGTCCGCCACAATAAAATAATTATGTCATTTTAATCACATATTTGGGAAACATTGGATAATTTATCGAAGACACATATTTAACTGTTACGCAAAACATCAGACAAAACAATCCAACATATGATGATATGATTTTTAAAATACAAAACAATGCATGCTTATGTAATTCCAATATGGCTGCAAGCGCACGCTGATATTTCTGTGTGATTCAACCTGCCTTCTTTGTCCCTGTGCGCCAGCTGATGGTTTTGTCAATTTAAACATGCCTCGTTATAAAGGCGTGGGCGTTTTGAAGACTAGCAGAAAACATAATATTTGCAGGTGCCGGGATTTCTAGTCTCAGATGTGTGATGAAACTGAAGCTGTCCCCACCACTGCGAATAAGAAGCCTAAAGTGCTGAGTCGATCCAACTTGTCTGCAGTGGATTGCACTTTATTGCAGTTTATCTGTACCAGGCAGTTTGTTTTGATTTATGACCTTTAAAAGAAAAGGGCAGAGAGCCATGGTAATGTATTGGACTCAAAGTGTAGGTTGCACAACGCTTGGCGTGCTCTGTCTTTCTGGGGCTCCTTAATAAATAAAAGGAAAGTGAAATTACTGTATATTCAGGGAGCAGCACCAATGAATTGCATTGGCTGTATGGATACGTAAAGTTTCCTCTACAGTCACAGACCATACAGCAAGTTGTGACAAGATGATGGAATACAGTACTGGTGTATTATATGCATGCCATCAGGGCTATTGTATTCGTAATTGTGGGATGCGTTATTGTTTAGCTCGCAAAACACACTTAGGTTGTTGACAAAAGCAGTGGAGAAATGACAGTCCATTGGGTTGTAAATGGAAATGGGAAGTGGATGAGTGAGCCCCAGGAATAGCTTCTTAACTGCCTGTGACACAGCTCCATTAGAAACTCTGAAGTTTCTATTATTTGCTCCCCTGTGCTCTTTATAATTGTCAAGGGCCCATGGAGGAAATTGCCCATGTCGCCAAATAGACAAGCGTTCTGTTTGTCAGAGGAGACACACTGCAATTAGGTATAGGAAGAGAAGATGGGTTTTAAATCTCCTGGACACTGGGGGTGGGGTTTGGATGGGGAGGGGGCTCGGGTGAGCATATTGTAGGTCACTAGTTAGATCCAGACAGTTGTTTGGGGAAAAAGGCCTGCAAGTTCTAAAACTGACTTGTCCATGTACATACATCATATAATAATAACAAATTGGGTTCTGTTATACTTGTCAGGCACTGGATTAGTTAGGAGTGGGATGTCAAAGTCCAGGTTTTTATTCTTGATTCAAGAATATTTATATCGTCCAACAGAAAATGTCTTGAAGAGAAGGATGGCTACAAAAATTACAACCAAAATTCTACCTTCTGAGGGAAAAACAATGAACTGCACTAAACTGAAAATCACCTCCTGAGAGGGAAAATAACGATAAAATTTACAACTGAAAATCCAAAAGAGGGAAAACCAATAAATGGTCTTAAACTAAAATCTCCTCCTAAGAGGGAAAAGTCAAGACAAGACACTGAACTAAACTACTCTTTTCTAAAGCTATGAAAATTATTAAGGCTTAAGGCCAACAAAAAAAAAGTTACTCTGACGAGGCAACAAACTGAGACGGAGATATACAAACTTTGACTGGACAATAATTACACTGGTGGAACTTGAGTATGGAACAACACACACTGGCACAGGACAAAGGGAGACGCCGACTATAAGCACATGGGGATAATGAGGGAACAGGTGAAAACAATCAGGATCAGGGAAGACAATCAGACCGAGACACACGAGGAAGAGCAAGTGACCTGAAATGAAAGGAGACTTACTCTTCAAAATAAAACAGGAAATCACAAAACAACAATCTGTCAAGCTGTGTTTTGCTTCAACAGCGTGGCAATACTCGCACCAAACATTTCTTTAATCACATTCCACTGTCCACTCTTCTCCGCTTTCAGACCCAGGCCTATCATAATGAGTCTGCGACGCCTCCTGCTGAGCGCTCCATACTTGGTGTTGCTATGCAGCTGGAGGCCATGGGGATCAGGATGTGTGGCTACATCTCCAGACCACCGACACCAATGCCAGCTCTGCAACCCATAAGACGCCACTCCTGGATGTGACTCGCCAGGCCTGTCAGGAGACTCCTCCCCCTCTTTCTTTGAGGGCTGGAAATTTCCCTTAAAATAACCTAGATTTCGGTTGGCCAGCATCAGAGGTTTGCGATTCAGTAACCACACTTTTACACGGTGAACATTGTAGCCCGTTGCACAAATCTGGCCCATGTGCTCTCTGAGGATGTGCCAGTGTGGGCTCCTCACTCAACCTATGCGTTGGCAAGGAAGCATGGAGCGATTCCTAATGATGCTGAATGTAGTGCAACACGTATGAAAACTGTTAGTCAGTGACATTCATGTCTTTAATGCAGTGGTGTGATTGGATGAGCACGTAATGATGCTGGAACTTTCCCGACTCTGTCTCTGAATGTGGTTTGAATGAGCCATTAGGAGATGTTGTGAATGTGTCCTTGAGGTCTGCTGTAGTAAGGGACTTATTCTTGGTAGTGCACCTCTGTTCACAGATGGTTGGCAACCATCTCGCTGTGCCCCCCCCCAAACCCCCCTCCGCCCCTGCGCGGGCAGACAGCCATATGTAAGTACTCAAGCAGCTCACCCCTGCCCATGACTTCAGCTGATTTTCTCTGAGGAGGAGCAGTTGCCATCCATCAAGTGGCCTTGGCAGTGGCTGGATCAGTCTGGCATGAGGTGTCAATCAGGAGACAGTGGTGGTGGAAGACAGATTGTGGCTGAATCAGTGACTGGTATTTGTTTCTTTGTTTTTTTTTGTTTTGCGGTGGTGCTGATGTTTGTGGAATAGCAGGCAACACATTTTAAAGCACATTTCACATTTGATCCTGTAAACACACAAAACCTTTGCACAAATAGACCTCGCTGGATTATGAATCCACTGCTGGTGGCATGTGGGCGAGGCATAAGCCTGTGTCCTCTGTGGGTATTATTAACCCAGGTGGAAAATCATCGCTGGCACATAAGACTCGTGAATCTAATCTGGTATTAGAGAGCCAAGGACCCATGAGAGGGAGACAGTTCCTGCGCATCCCAACTTTGTACCATTCCCCCCCTGCAGCGTCCACCTATCCTCTGTCCCGCTGTCATACATGGATCCTGATATCCAGGTTTTGGGTGTTTTCATTTGTGTTTACGCCAAACGTGACAGCTGACAGGGATTTAAAATTTGGCGTGACGCCGTGTGTGCAGCGCCGTATTGATGGCACAGGTTTAATTTACACTGTTTAATCCAAAAGAATGTGATGTAATGATGACACCAGTCGTTAACAGGAACTGGGATAGTGAAAAATGGGGATGGTGTGAAAGTGTGAGTGTGTCATCACTTAGAGGTCAGCCAGACCTTGTCATCCATTTTTTTCCCCCACTGCTCAAGAGCCACTCTTGTCTTTCTGCCAAATTGGACCAGCGTATAGTTGTGGCAGGTTGGGAGTTTTTAGAGCTCCAGTAGCAGCAGTCCAGGACACTGGTGCAGTAGGTCACCAGCAAAATAGTTGTAATCCGCTCTGCAGTGGGTCTAATGGCTCCAGCTGGCACAAGACGCTAACCATGCATCACCTTACTCCGGACAGACACCCATCAGCTATTTCATAATGGCACAGTGAGGGTCTCAAAACAACAGGATGCTGTTATGTGTTCGTTCATATGCCGCAGGAAAAAGTAGCGGCGAAAATGGGTCTTTGAAAACTTTGCTCTCAGCTGTAACACATTAGATATATTTATTAAAGTCCAAAATCCAGCTATTTGACAAAGCCGATGCATTTTCTAGTCACACCTCGATATTGCAAGAGGATGAAATCAATGTGAGCATGGATTGGGCGGTTGTGTAATGCACACGGCTGCTTTTGATGGATCCCCTCCATGCTGCAGCGTTGCACTGTGAGCACAGAGCAAAGAGAAAACCTATTGATCTCAGTCGGAGCGCGAGGCAGAGCGTGTCTGCTCGCTGCAGCCAACTTCCCCTTTCACTCAGCATTGTACGGTTTATGAGGCAGAGCTGCCAAGACAGTGCACTGACAACACCGATATGGGAACGCGGGTTTGCTGCAGGGATAAAATAAAATGTCTGGAGGCACAGTAACTCCTCTGTGAGTCCCACGCATCAGTGCTCATCCATTACTATGAGGAGATTTGATCTGTTGGCAGTGTTAGTGATATTTACTGATAAGATGTGAGAGGAGATTTACAAAATAAAAGCATCTGGCAAACATGCGTCTTCACTGTGGCGCCTTTGTGTGTGTGTGTCATTGTTTCTGTATGTTGTGTTCCAGCAAAGTTGCTCATGTCCATGTTTGCATGTCCATGCATGCATGTTTCATGTAATGCACCCTCTTTGCTGCTGTAGGATAAATAGTTTCTGTATTATACAGAGGAAATCATTATGCCTGACATTGCATTTAGAGATACATGAGGGGTACATGGGCATAAATTGTCATTCACATCATAACTTTCGGTCATTTTTTTGTGAGGAGGATGGAGAAGAAGAAATAAAAATGATTAAGTGGTGGAACACGTTGAGCCATGGTTGGAGGGTTGGATGTCTGGAGGTCTGGCGGAGTCCAGTGACCTTGCTCCCTTAACATATCTATTCCGATATCGGCGTGTTTGGCAATGGAACGATTGCATTTCAGTTTCAAGTTTTTACCCAAATTGTACATTGAACTAAACAAAAAAAATCAAACACAGATTGTGGCTGGAGAAAGTCAGGACAGATACCAATATTTGTGTAGTACACAATAAAATAAAAATATATGTGTTTATGTTGTTTACATTAGAACATGTCAAATCGAAGAGTATTTATGTAACAGAGTCATTTAAGTTAAAAATAAATAAATTCAGGTCAGGAGGTCACCAGCCCTATAGTTTCAGCCCTAAAGTCTCAGAGGCAACTGCACAACTGCGCCCCCGAGTGGACACATCCTGCAGCCACGGTTCAACCTTTGCGCTTAGTTTCAGTTTTCCCAACTTTGCAGCAGTGGAGGGTTGAAGTGCGGCTGTGTCTTGTTGGGGACGCTCACACAGGAGCTGATGTGTTGTCTCTGTGTGAGACGCAGCGTCAGGTGAACAGTGCAGAGCCCGGCTCCTCAGCAGCAGTGAGGGGGCCACGCCGCACCGGGGCCAGTGCGCACTGCGCAGCGCTGGAGGAAGCGGAGCGGCGGAGAGGAGCACTTCACCCAGCTGTCTGCGACGATCCGGGCGGTTTGACTTCGCTGTGTGTGTCTGCGGCGGTTTGTATCCACTCTCTGTTGCACTTCACATCATCAGCTGCTTGTTTGTAACGGGGAAAGTTTGTACTTTTTAATTTCGCCTCTTCGCCAAAGTTTGTTTGACTGCGCGTTTTCCAAACGCGTCTCGAAACGTTTCTGTCCAAATGACGGTGTCCCACCTGGCTGGTTGCGTCAAAACCCAGGGTCGTGGTGTTGCTATGGTGACGCTGATCATTTCTGACGTGTGCCGGTGTTTGTGCGCGGACAGACGCATTTGAACCCGATGTGGTAACACTTTGTTTGGGACATGTGGTCAGACGGGGGCGTCCTGTGTCACTGCTGCGGAATCAGAGTTGTTGACAGTTGTTTCTCAACCTGATCACAAGTACGTGACCTCATCCACAGGCTGACTGGCTGTGTGTGTGTGTGTGTGTGTGTGTGTATGTGTGTGTGTGTGTGTGGCCTCCACAGTACCACTTGGGTGTGGGCTGAGTGGAAAGGGAAGGAACACCTGCAGGGCCCAAACCCCACTGCTGCAGTATGGGCAACTTTTCCAGCAAAGATGGCCATGGACCCACGGGTATGAAACACACACACACACACACACACAAACACACAAAGTTATTGATCTGAAATTACTTTTTCAAACACTGTATTTCAGCTGAAATCTCTTCATTTGAATATTGTGTGCTGGATGTCTATGTTCAAAAATGTTTTCATAAGAATTGGCACTACCCACATACAGCTGGCTCTGTCTGTGTGTGTGTGTGTGTGTGTGTGTATGTGTGTGTGTGTGAGAATGAAGCCAAGGCTCAGATAGATGCAGTAGGAGGAGGATAGTGGAGAGAAACAGGGCAGACAGATGCAGGAGGGGTGAGTATATTAGAGTTTGCATGAGGGCTAATCAGAAAATCCAGTGCAACAAAAGGAGAAGCGAGCAGAAGTATGTGTGTGTGTGTGTGTTTGTGTGCGAGTGTGTGGGTGTGTGCTAAGCAGCAGGCGAAATCCTGGCAGGCTTCCTGTGTGTCGCTCAGTGAGTGGTCATTCTCCTCGCGTCCCAGTGTGATTCGTTCTGGCCCCGTCGGGCCAGCTGTGATGAATCGGCAGAATTCCCGGGCTCAGTACAAGGGCAGCGGATTAATCATGGGAAGCCTAATGCTTTCTGACACACACACACACACACACATAAAGTCAATCAGTCAATCTGCCTCCCATGGTTGGACAAGCACATTAACATTTGGACTGAAGAAAGAAAAATCAGGGGTGGCAGGAGAATGTTATTGGACAATCCTGTCATTCCTCTCCAGTGATTGGGCCTCACAGCAGGTGGTTCATACTTTTACAAATGTTTGACTGCTGCTCTTACATCTCTTTAAAAAAAAAAAAAAAACTTGTGTTAGCGGAGCGGCTTTTGTCCAAACAAGGTAAAGGAGTAAAGAGAAGACGGAGACATAATGCCTGGTGGTTCCTGTAGCTTCAGAGGTTGTTATTAGTTTGGAAAAGAACACTGAGCCAAAAACGCAAAAATCATTTGTGTTATTGCTTCTGGGTCAAGTTTGGAAATGATGTGTGTGTTTCCGGGGTTGGAGAATGAGTGTTGCAGCAACATGAGCTGTCCAAGAGGAATGTTTTTATTAAAGCGTCATCTGCAGCATGCACTGGATATTTGCGGGACAATAAGGGCCCCGTTGTTCTGGGCCCTTAAACCAACACATCACAGATCACTATACACAGTTTTCTGCCCATGAATCCTTTTTTAATGTGCATATGTTTTGAGCTACAGTGCACGGAATGATGTTTTTATCTTGATGGTCAGAAAACGTCTCGCAGCTAAATGACTCAACTCTCCAGTGCACTTTCCAAAGAAACTCGTGAAAGAGAAAATATCTCGTACACAGTAGTTAACGGTTTGAAAAGAGGATGATAACACTATCCAGAGGGGCTCTTTAAACATGCATTCACCTTTTAAATTTGTCTGAATTTCATGTTTTTGTTTTGTTTTTCCCCCCTGAAGCAGCCCAGGGAGAGAGTTTCCACACTCCCCCTGCTTCCCCACAACATGATGAGCCTGCGTTAGTGCCCGCTGTCCCGCTCCTTCACCCTGCGCTGCCTCACTCCTCCCTCGCCGCCCCGGTTTCAGCTCCACCTCCAGCCCCACTCATCGCATCCAGTGCCAGGAAATCGCAGCCCCCCATCTCCCCGACCATCCCCACCATTTTTAGTCCTAATCGAAGGCCTCGGTCGCCAGTCTGCTCAAGCAGCTCACCCTCTGGCCTTGGGGTTAGCCCACCGCACAATAAGCCAGGAGCTAATGTGGCTAAAGGACCAGCTTCTTTGGGTAGGAATGGGGGTCCTCCAACCTCCACACCGAAGATTCCGGGCACCCAAGGGAAGACTGTGGCTGCCGGCTCCACGGGGAGCCCGTCCTCTCCGTGCAGTGCCTCACCTTTGGTGGACGGCTCTTCAGGGCAGAGCTGGAGAGACACGGACAGTGGTCTGAATCAGTCTGTACTTCCTGGTCCTGAATCTGGGGGCAGCCATGCTGAGGAGCTAGGGAAGCTGCTGGAGGAGTGTCGGACATCACTGGGTGTCACTGCCAATCATGATGGGGCCATGGACACAGCAGGCAAGAGTGTTGATGTTTATACTTGTAGTATTTGATTTTCGATACATTACACCATTAAACAATATTCCAACATCTAGAAGATACATTTCCATCACATTGCGTTTGATATGCATGCAATGCTTTATGACCTTTCTGTATCCTTCCCTCAGAGATGTTGAGGCTTCTGCTGGCGGAGGTGAAGAATTTGAAGAGCACCCTGCAGGTGAGATGCGCCCGCGAGCTTGTTTGTTTCACTTGTCGGCTGTGTGCTCAGGATGATACTAATACCAAGCGATCGTTGCCATTATTCATGTCGTACCTTTTGCCACATTCCCCTGTTTTTGAATCTCGGCACGACAACGGAATCGGAGTCCGATAAAACGTAAACGATCCCAGAAAAGAAGATCGTGCGCAAGTCTTACATTTTTCTTTTTTCAGTAGCTACGTTTGTTATGCATTTCCTTCTAAAGTGAACTTCTCAACACAGTTGAGAGAGTGAAATGGATAAGAATAGCAACGTAAACAGGAAGTCACACACTGTAATTATACTTAACGGTAGTGCTCCAGGAGATAACATCCTAACAGTCCTGTCACCACTGCCCTGGAACTGGCCTTTTAGTGCAGGTCCTTCTCCTGGGTGGTCCAACAGTGAAAAACATCTTTGAGATCATCCAATGTGCTATTGCATGAACTGATTAGACATTTTTTGTGTGCAGACCTTGTTTGGAAGTGAGAGCCTAATAATTCAACGTTTGCTGAGTGTGAAGATCGCTCTGCACCACGACTTGTTACAAATGTACAAAAAGAAAAGCTCATCTCACCACACACACTGCTTCTGTGCAGCGGCAGGTTTGTTTTGAAAGTCCTAATTGGGACATTTTTGAGGCTCAAGACTTGGAAGTGGACCCATCCACTGTACGCCGACAGGGCCACTGCTGACAAATGCAACTGGATCACCCCAAAACCAAACTGGTTGACTGGCTGTCAAGGATCGTTCTGTTATTCAGACCCAAACCGAAATTATTTCGCGGATTTAATCTCATTTTGCGTAACCCGTGCAAAATAAGAGTAAAACAAGAAAAACAGCCTCAAGGCCAAATGCTTAGGCGTTTCAGGTTCTTATGAGGATGGTGATATTCTGCGGTAATTTCCTGTCGCTGGTTCCAGTTATTGACCCTCCCTTATGGGGATTGTAGCCAGAGGCTCCTGGCTGGAAACCTAAGCCTCTCGCAGGTCAGTCGGACACATCAGCAGTACGACGTAGCACTATTGTAAACATCGGGGCAATCCAAACGCTGTGTTTGCCTGGACCCTCTGTAGAGCAATATGAGCTAGCCCCTGTCCTTGGGAGCCTTTTTTTTTTTGGTGGAGAACCAGAGGAGGGGAGGGGAGGGGAGTGCAGTGCGGAGGAGGGGGTTCACATTCTGCTGTTCAGGAGACAGAACTTGTTTTGTTTTGTGATGTGTGGTGAATGTGTGTGTGTGTGTGTGTGGAAGGGACGTGACTGGATGACGTTGTGTTTATGTCTGATTGCTGCACATTAGGAGACTGGCAAACAAGTACAGTCTCGGTGTGTACAGGGAGCCCCCACCACCACCACCACCACCCACCCCAGCTCCCCTTGCTGTGCCTCTCTGCTTTCCCTTTATTCCCTCATTCTTCCTCCATTAGAGAGCTGACCGCTCCTCCCTGAGCACTCCATCTCATTCTCCCCTTCCTCCCTCTATCTCCCCATCAACCCCCACCTTCCCTCCCCTGTCTGTTCTCCCGCTTTCATCCATCTTTTTATCTGACCCCAACTTGCTACAGCAAGTTTTCTTCCCTTTCGCTCTGTTTATTTTTGCCTTTTATCCGTGTAATTAAAACAGGCATTGTTCTATCTTTCTCATTCTACCCAACAACCACAATGTATTAAAAAAAAAAAGACAAAGGATTTTATTCAATCTGTCTGTGCATATGTGCACCACCAGTCTCCAATTGTCTTCACCAACACAAAAGGAAAGCACCACACTCGTGGTTTGAGTGGTTTGAGTTGTGTGCGGCACGGCAGGTCTGTGCTCCCTCGCAGAGATTTGGTCAGTTCCGCTTCGGAATCATTTCCAGGTGAATGCTGCCGGAGATTATCAGGAAGGATCTCCAGCTCAGCTCTCCTCGCTGGGCTGCTCCGGCAAACCAGGCTCCGTATCTGGAGGCCACGCAGGCTGTTTGCATTCAGCATGAAGATTTGGCTTTTGCTTCATGGATGGAGGAGGGCGCACTGTATCAGATCTGCTCTGCTGAGTGAATAGTGGTGAATGGGGACACTTGGATGTCTGAGGACAGAGGTGGAGCTTCCGGGCTGTTTATTCTATAAGCATGTGTTAGAAAATACTGGGTGTGGAGGTGAGCTAGGGACAGATGGTTAGAACATACACTCACACATTACACAATCTCCAAGTGAGCTGGACACTTTCCACGAGCTCAGGAACCTCAGATGTGCTTCAGCCGTACAGAGAGGCAACTGTATGTGTGTGTGTGTGTATAACTGCTGGACACCACATCTGGTCTTGCTGTGGGCCACTGGGTCAGGTCTTTGGGGACTCAGTGAGTGTGTGCGTCTTAAGACTGACAGTCCGCACCCTTATCTCAGTGTGGACTGAGCAGCGCCCCTTCCTGTTTCCTTTACCAGACATGCTCCAGTTGGAGTGTCCACATTCAGATAGCCAAGAGTCAGTGACGACAAGATCTGCCAAATCCCACTGGCCGTTTCATGTCCCGAATGGATGTCCTGCCATTCGTTTGACCCATGTTGCCAGGTTGGGTGTGTTGTCGCTGAGTCTGAATGTGAGAAATGAATTGAGAAAACTAAACAATGTGGTTTGATGGTGAGCTGAGAAGAATAAGGGAGGTGGGTGTGTTGGAGAGACAGCAGGGGAAATGTGTGTGTGTGTGTGTGTGTGTGTGTGTGTGTGTGTGTATCCAGTGTAATCGGGTCCAGCTGTGGTCTTACGTCCGTGGTCAGATGAGGGAGCGACTTGGCTCAGATGGCGCCTCCTCCTCCACATCTCTATCCATTCGTCATCTCATTTCCGAGCTTCCCAACCCCTCTGCTCCGGAGCAGACCCTCACCTCGCTCTCCAGTGTGCCGCAGTCTGTGCGCTTCCCACGTTTGCTCCTCCAATTCCACGTGTGACTACAACCACTTTTATTTCTCTTTCTCTTTTATACCTTCCTTCTCTCTTGTTATGATTATGGTTAGGATTTTTTTTTGTCAAGGTCTGGAATCGTTTACCTCTTGGCTTCATTGATTCTAAGTGCGTCTTTTGATGTTTTGGGGAGTGTGTGTGTGTGGTGTGTGTGTGTGCATGTTTGAGGCTATAATACCCTTGAAGGATGAAAAAAAGTCCAAATTTTCACGTTTCATCCTGACATTTAATCAGTTTCAGAGGCAGTTCCTCGTCTCAACACTGCAGCTCCTTTCCAATCCATAACAGTAACCACGGAAACAGAGTTGCACAATGCAGCCTCGGCTCTGCTGCTAGACTGGACTTTCTCTCTCTCTGTGTCCTGACTTGTTAGGGACCTGTGATTTTTTTAAAAAATCCAGCATGCACTGTTGATAACTTGGTTTTAGATGATGACTACAACCTATTGGCTCACAGTTCCACTATGCCTCATTAGAAATGACTTGGCAGTGCCATCCCTCTGCCTGCTGAGGCTTGCCACACAGTTCAGTTCAACTTGTAGTCTCCTCATGAAGACCAAATGGATATTTAATTGCTTATTTGTCTGCTGAGAGTTCAGTAATGTTTACGTTCAGCAATCAGACCCACTTTTGCGTTTTAAAAAAAATCAAAAATTTGCAAAATGTGTTTTATGGTAATTGTTAGCCACCATTTATCTGTTCTTCAGAGATAAAAAACAGAAAAACATCTTCTCTTTGTATTTTTTAATGTGAACCCCCCACTGTTTTCCCTCCAGACTGAGCGTGAGGAATGGCTGCAGTTCCAGGCTGACCTCCAGGTGGCAGTGTCAGTAGCCGACCGCCTGAGAGCCGAAGCAGAGGGGGAGTTGACGGCGCTGCGAACGGCGCACCAGGATGTGGAAAGGGAGCTGGCTGCCGCCCAGCAGAGACAGAAGGAGGCTGATATGCAACTGGCCACCCTGAGGGGGGAGCTAAAGGAGAGCCAGCAGAGACTGGCAACTCTCAACCAGGCTCCAAGTAAAACTGATGCCCGGGAACCAGAGAAGTCCAAACCACCACCAGCCATCATTTTTGAGAATGAACACACGCGGGGGGGCACGGACAGGGCGGTGTACAGATTAGGACGAGAAGGGATGGACAGTCGGAGCGAGAATGACGTGAACGGTGTGAGCGAGGAGGCCAGAGCAGGCTTCAGGGGCGTCACTAAACGTCAGCTGAGAAATGTGACCAATGAGGATAGGAGCGGAGAGGAGGTCCAACCCTCTGAGGCACGAAGGACGGTCACCACAGAAAGATCAAGGTGCCAAAACACAAATTTCTGCTTTTCTTGGGTGGAGGGGGGTGGGTGGGGGATAAATGAAAACAAATGGTTCTTGGCAGCACATTAGCATCACATTGTGTGGTGGCATTAAAGTGCGTTCAGACATTTCACAACAAAGCCCAATTCCTGTCTAAAACATTTTCGTCTCTGACACAGCACACAGAAACGGATAACTGTTACCAAATTTGATTACGGCTTCGACTGAACGTGTTGCAGTTAGGGGCCACTCGAGGGCAGTTTGCACAGTTTGATCGACAACCGCAGCCACGTTGAACGGTGGTCTTAGAAAAAAAAAAAAAGTTCGTCAAACACAATCAGTTTGGTTTATAGCGTTTGTTCTTGTGCGTTTGCAGAAGCCTGTCCAGATTACCTGCGTCCTCAGACTCCCTGGCTGCACAGAATGGAAAGTCCCAGTCCAGTACTGCCTCACCACCTGGACCCACAAACACGGTGAGATACTCTGCTCGTCAGAGTTTGGCTGTTAACCAGAAAGTCAGTGTTATATTGTCCTTGTAATGACTTTGACCTCATATGAAGGACTTTTTTTTGTTTTTCAAGAACTTGGGGCAACGAAGAGGCCGAAAAAGTCAGGATTGGCAAGACAGCCGGTCCAGCTCAGATACAGGTGTGTGTGTGTGTGTGTGTGTGTGTGTGTGTGTGCAAGTCTTGTGTGCAGCGTGTCACAGTGAGCTTATGTTTAATTGGCATAGCTCAAATATAATTATTTTTTTTTACTGTTTACATTTTTCAAGTGTGCTAAAATTTCAAGTGTGCTGCCACGCCTACCATACCTTTTTTTTGTTTGCAATGCGCCTTTAAATCTGTTTAAATGTGTTTGTCTTTACACCTGATGCTGTAGTTATTATTGTATTGTTTGCCTTTGCAGGGAAACGCGAGGAGTCTCTTAACAAGTACAACTCTGCCCTCACTGAACTACCACCCACCAAGTGAGTCCACACACACACACACACACTGACTGACCTTTATTTACAACGCACCAACCTTTCAGCTCAAACTAATTACTCATTTGTCTGCTGAGCTCATTAACTTCAATACGAGGGCCTGAACACTTCTCTCGAATCAATGCGTTAATGAAGTTTTTCTTCTCATGTCATAAGTCAACTGTGCGACAGAAGTTTATTATTATTTTTAAAATTAGTAACAGCCCCTCCTCCATTGTCAAGGTATAAATCTTGAGGCCCACTGCACTTTGTGTCTGGTTGTCAGGTCCCAGGATGGTTTCAACCTGCTGCTGCGCCGCCATGGAGGCTCCAAGAGAAACTCGCTGCTCCGCTGGTGTCAGAGCCGAACCCACGGCTACAAGGTGATCCCGGATCTTTCTGCCAGCTGAAGGCGATAGTGTCTTAAAAGATTGAATCATATTTTATGAGCTTAAACATAATCGTTCTTGAACTCATCCCTCAGTTTCTTTCTCCCCCTTCCAGAATATTGACATCACCAACTTCAGCAGCAGCTGGGCTGACGGTCTCGCCTTCTGTGCTGTCTACCACACCTACCTCCCCTCACACATCCCCTACGGCAGCCTGACTCCAGAGAACAAGGTAGGAGCTGCGCCCTGAAGGGGGCAGTGCGATTAATGGCGTTCCACTAATCGATTCGTGCTTTTCTTCGCAGAGGGAGAATCTCAGTCTGGCGTTCAAAACAGGAGAGAGTGTTGGGATTACACAAATCCTGGTAGGAATGTTACAACCCAAACAAACCTCGTCCGTCTTTTTCTATGGCACTCGCCAGATTGGCTTTGACCTCCTATAAACCTATTTGACATCTTTGTCCACCAGACAGTGGAGGAGATGCTGAGAGCAGGTGGTCCAGACTGGCAGCGGGTGCTGAGCTATGTGGAGAGCATGTACCGTCACTTTGAGATGTGACTGCTGGAGGTGCCGACAGGATACATCAAGGGGAAAAACCTCAAGTTCTTATCATGTCTACCTGAAACCGATCCCATTACTTTGGTGGGCGTCAGGATGAACAGATACTTTTGTTTGTCTCATATATAAAATATATGTACTATTACAGCTGCAATGTGCAACTTTTTGACATTGAACCTTCATTTTGTTTGGCACGCAGGGCAGGATATCTTAGAAAAAACAAGGGAAAATGACAAAAATCTATCATAACTGACTTACATCCTGTAAACACTGGTGGTCAACAGTATTTTCTACTCTGGATCTTTCCATTCATTCTAATGTGAATGTATGGATGGCAGGTTTTAGTGCATTGGACATTGTTTACATACATCATCTTTTCACAGCCAAGTGGATGTGTTTGTAACACTGGATCAAAACGTGTTAAGGATTTTTTTTTTGTGGTTGCTGCTGTGGATTATTATAATTATTGTTTTTGGCTTGTTTGCTGTAATGAAGCTGTGAAGGTGAAAAGTATTGAATTTGCTTTGATTTGCTCCCATTGACTCCACAGTCAGTATTTGTTTTTGGGTTTTTTTTTGCTTTTTTGTATTGTTATTTACTTCCTTATACGTTTCATATCCTTAATCAGCTGACATTTCACACAGGTTCGTATGGACACAGTCAAACTAAGCAGTTTATCCAGTTGAGTGAAAAGTGCAGAGGTGAGCAAAACATAACCTTTGTTTCATGCAGAGTTACACACTGTAGCTGATTGTTGACCACCATGTAGACATTCAGAATGTGTGGATCTTTTTTTAGTGGCGTCTCCTTGAGGAAGGTCATGAACACAGAACGAGGTGCTGTAAATGTCTTGACACTGGTAAATCACAGTTAGAAAGCGGAGAGTCGGCCAACATGTTTTGCCTTTAACCTTGAATAAGATGCTTTAAAAAAAAAATCTGTGTTCTGGACCCTTTAGCCATCTGTAAGTAATCTGTTGTAATAATGTACAGAACAGGTCTGGTTGCATGGCGGCGATCGAAAAACATAACAATCAAAGTGCCTCCATGTCATCACACATGTGCCAGTGCTCAGAGATCGACATGTCACGGACACGACACAGAGCAGACAAACAAAAGACAAACACACAGAGTTGTGCACGTCAGGTTTTGTCATGACATGTTTCAATCAAAGTTGGTTGCCAAAGTCGCAGAAATGCAACGCACGTTGTAAAACATGTTTATATGTAACTAATGTGGGTAAGAAAATTTTGTGATACCAAAGAAATAAAGTATTAATATGAATCAAATGATAATGTGTGAATAGTGTGTAACGTGTGATCAAGTTGAAGTTGAGTACATTAATACAGCTGCTGCAGTGAAAAGGCTTGGCATATGCACACTGCCATCTCCTGCTGGTTAAATCTCCAAAGCTTTCTCATGATGAGTTGACCGTGGGCCTGCTGCCCCCTGCTGGTAATGAACTGTGGTTGACAGGCTTTCATGTTCTGTAAAAATGTTTCGAATTGTTGTTTCGAGGTTAAAATATGATCACAGAGCTTTCAGGTTTTCTTCTGCTGTAAGTTTTGCATAACCCTTCCTCTCAGTTTAATGGTATGTAAAATAGTATGTAAATAGTATTTGTGACATTGTCTCCCAGTTCAGGGTTTCAGTATCAGCCCACTGTGTTGGTAATTAATGAAAATATAAAACCTGTGTATAGCTGCATTGCAATCATATGGTTTATTTTTCCAAGTAGGGAACTAAAAATAAGTAGTTAAGCATTTCTAAAAAAAAAAACTATCCAGGCTTTTTTCTTTAATTCCAAGAACTGAACTCTGACACAAGTTGTGTAACTTGCCACATGTATTGTTGGATTCCCTCTGGCGTTTGAAACATATTGTCTTGCCACTACAGCTACAGCTACACTTACACCACAGCACCTCTCAGAGAGTTGTCATACTCAGGTTGGACAGATGAGATGCTTCCCCTTTGGCAGAGGCATCAGTGAACCTCCCTTCACTTCACTCGTCCATTGTGTGTAACAAAGACCCATTTATGTAATTGTACGTGTATGCATACTTGTGTGTGTGTCTGTGTGTGACAGTGTACATGTGAGGGACACTGGTGCAGACAGTGGGTGGAGTCCAGGTCAGCTGCGCTTGTGGGAGCGCCGTCCCCTTCATTTTGGTGTCAGAACTAAAAGTTGGACGTGTTAGACAGCGGGGATCAGAAGCATGGACGGGATCTGGACCTGGGTTGTAGGTTTGGGAGTTGCATTTTTGGCTGTGACTGTTTTGACTCAGGATTCATCCAGGTAAGTGACAAAGAACACCGACAGTTCAATATAAATATATATATATATATATATATAATTTCTTCTACCAACTAATTCTACCCCTTTATTTACTTCCCCCAATCAGGGCATTGTTTCTGATTTCAGGCCCAAAGGTGTTGCATGCTGGGACAGCCACGTCACTAGGTGTAACCATCTTATCGGACTTCCCTGTCAAGGTTACGGCTGAATTGGGACATGGAGACACCGTCGTAGCCCAAACGGACCAAAAGGACTTTAATGGAGGTGACAGTGGCATTACACATAGATATAAGAATGACAGGTATGATACTTTGACACTAAAGCATCATTTTGTTTTCAAGGTTCGACCGGGGTCCTCACACTGCCTCCCGTGAGTATACTTTCTTTTCCTTTTATCTTATACTTATACAATACTTTTAGATTTCTAACCCTAACGTCACACATTTCTAATAATGCTTCTGTCCTTGCTCCAGATTCCCGACTCTAAATCCCAGAGTTCCAACTTAAATTTAACAGTGAGAGGCTACAGGGAGGGCAGTGTGATCTTCACCAAGACCACCACCCTCAGTTTCCAACTGAGGAACATCTCCACCTTCATCCAAACGGACAGATCGCAGTACCAGCCAGGAGATACCGTCAGAGTCAGAGTCGTGTCTGTCAAGTTGGATAATCGTCCATACAAAGGCAGAGTAGCTATCACAGTGCAGGTGGGGTACCGACGTGTGTGTGTGTACACACAGCAGGCTGCAGGAATAGAATAGATTTTTTTTTTAACCCAGCATTGTGTCGCCGTGGGAAGTTTGACTGATATTTCTTTGTCACTCACAGGATCCCGGTGGGAATGTCATCAGCAGCTGGGAGTCCACAGGGAATCTGGGTATTGTGTTGCGAGAATTGAGTTTATCCCAGACTGCTCCTCCTGGACAGTGGAAGATCAAAACAACAGTGCATGTAGGGTCGATTCTCTTATTTACCTCTATTTGTCTCTGTTTCCAAGACGATAGTATTTGTATTGATTTGAATTTACAATCACACCTGCCACTATCACCTCTTATTGTCTTAACTACAGGATGGGACTGATGAAAAACTATTCACCGTGGAGCACCATGGTAACTGCACTATCTTTTTTTTTTTGCCATTTTTCAGTTTAAAGGATGAGTTCAAATTTTATATCTTAAAACAATACTGACACAATGAGGGTCATTGGTTGTTGCATTTTCTGCCCACAGTGGCCACAGACCGATTTTGCACTGTGGCATCCACAGTCTCAGTTACACACATCCGGAGGCTATTTCCTAAAGTTACAGCCTTTGTCATAGCAAGTGCTCTGATTCAGCTCCACACAGACACACACAAAAAACAAACACACAAAGAAAGAATTTTAACTTTTGGATGACAACTACTAGATTTGTCAAATTCCAGCTGCTGAAGTTTCACATACACTGTATATATATATCGTGCAATACATTTGAATGTATGCACAACACAGGATTTTGGATGCTGTTGGAAAAATATTTTTTTTCATGTCCACATGGTTGATCTAACATTTAGATCAGATTTAGATTCTAAATCTAAATCTAAATCTAAATCTAAATCTAAATCTAAATCTAAATCTAAATCTAAATCTAAAATCTAAAATCTAAACGTGTCTTTGGTTTCCTTCCACCCCTGCATCATGACTGACCGTTGTTGCAGACCCTCCTGATTTTGAGATGATGGTCAAGACACCTTCACGGGTCCTTGTTGGAGATGACGTCTCAGGATCAGTCAGAGCACTGTGGGTTCAGTAGGCTCATGGCCCCATTTAAATCACAGGTCAAATATCACAGTTACAGTTGACAGTTGAGTTGTTATCATAGGACACTACGTGTTTTTTGTTTGTGGTTGTTTCTTCAGTTATCTCAGTGGGCAGCCTGTACAGGGGACGTTGACAGTCACAGTCACTTTGGCACCTGACATGGACAATGCAGCCTCTTCAGACAAACTGACTCAAAATAAAGAGGTGAGGGTTTATCTTTCTTCTAGGTCATTTATCATAGATTGGCTGCCAGCACCACTCATAAAGCTTTTAGGGATGAAATGTCCACATACTAATGGCATTTGCTGACTGTGGACCATTGTTTTTTCAGATCTATGGTTCAACACAGTTCCTTTTCAGCAACGATCAAATGAAAACCCTCCACGCTTCATCCAACAGCCATTTACATGTCACTGCCTCTGTTACCAGCAACTTTACTGGTGAGATACAGGTTGAAACAGCGCTGATGTATAATGTTAGTATAGTCGATTTGCTTCTAACATGATATAACCTCTCGTCACTGCAGGGTTCAAACTGAGCAAAACAGTTGACGTCCACCTTCTGCAGGACACATACCAGCTTATGTTCCGTGATGTTCCCTCGTCACTTAAACCATCTTTATATTTCTCTGCAAAAGTAAGCAAATTATTATAATTAAGTCTATATGGCATCAGTTTCTTCCCTCAGCTAAGAGCTACCTACTCTGCACACCACAGCTCTGGATCTCGAGATATGACAGGACGCCACTGAGCTCACAGGATCTCATGCACTCAGCTGTGGTTGAGGTCACTCAGAGGAAGTCGGCAACGAACACTGAGTCGACAACTCTGACATTCCCGGTGCCCAAGGACGGGAACGTCCACATTAAGTTTAAGTTACAGGATCAAGTGGAGACGGTTTTTATTCGGGTGAGTATTAGGATTTAATGCACTCAGTATGTTGGCGCTCCGGGGAAACTTGGCGTGATGCGGTTTCGTTGTGAGTAAGTTTTGGGTGAGATTAGTGCCAGAGAAACCAAAAGCATGAACATCACAGTTCCTGTTTTCAATAAATTGTTTGTATCCAGGCCAGATACCGGTCCAGTGAGGAGACGCTGACTGTCCATAACAACTACATCTCTCCCAGTGGCTCATATATTCAGATCACACCAACAACTCCCATACCTACACAGGTAACTGTAAACATGTTGTGTTGCAGCTTTGTGCATGCAGTGTATCACTATAGTCTATTTGTGTAAAGTAAATAGCTAGAAATATTTCACGCTGTATGTTTCACTTCCAGATTGGATCGTCTCTTCACATAGATGTGGAGAGCACCATTATGCCAATGCCGCCTGTGCTTCACTTTGTGGTATGTTTACTGAACCGGACTTTAATGCATTTATATCTGTTTTTAGTCTTGCTGCTCTTCAGGAAGTCAGCAGAACTTTATGGACAGCTCATTCCAGTGTGCTGTCAAAACTCCAGTAATCATAGCCTTTTACATTTGCAGGTTCAGGTGTGCTCCGGAGGTCAGGTGGTGGCAGCAGGAACAACAAATTCCCCCTCTATTTCTCTGACCCCAGCGCTATCATGGTCTCCCCGAGCCTGCGTCACTGTCTACTGCGTCCTCTCCAGTGGAGAGGTCGCCAGTGACACAGCTCACATACCCATCAACCAGCACAACTATGTAATTTAACATTATTATCAGTGTGCCATCTTTTATGGTTCGAATAGGTGCGTATCATCTCCCGAATGTGCCTGTGATTGGGTTTTTTCGCGTTCTAAAGGTCTCTCTCAACTGGAGCAGTGAGAAGGCCCAGCCAGGCGAGCAGGTATCACTCTCTCTGTCGACGCTGGAACCCCAGTCCCAGGTGGGAATTGTGGTAATGGAAATCCACGATGACGACATTCCAGAGGATGACCAGGGCTTGGAGGCAACGCAGGTAACAGGGCAACTGTTTTGAATTGACCAAAGCGTAAAGGATCTTAGTATAGAGTTACCTGAAAGCATAATCTCCGAAACCCAAACTTCTGAGAAAGTCCTCCAGCAAGTCGCCCGTTTAGATACTGTCAGATTTGCGTCATGATCAGTTACAAAGCGGTGGTCCTTCGAGTCACCGTGATTCTCAGGTGTGCCTTTCACAATTGGTGTGTGACCACTAAACCAGTTGGTCTGGATGTAACCTATCTGTCTGCTTTGTTGGGAGGTGATTCTGCTTAATCTAAAAGCTTGTAACTCTAGTGTGTTGGGCGTGTGTGGCCTGAGGGATATTGACAGATGAAGGTTCGAGGAAACAAAAGTCTAACCACAGTGAATAGTCTGAAGATAAACTTTTCTTGTACTGTATCTGCTAGACCAGATCCTTTAAAGACCAAGATCTCCTCTGGCATCTACTTAGCTTACGCTTGTTTTGCATCATACATCACCTGGCAACTCTTGACCTATTTTCTCAGGATATATCATCTGATAGTGGCCTTCTCAGAACTGGCTTTATTGTGGCGCACAATTATAAATGTCACAGCTAAAAGAACAAATGTCACAGCGTTATCATGTTTTTTTTGTCCTTTATTCCAAAGGAATGCCATATGTGGATGCTCACCAACGCCCCACTGTATGAGCAAATGCAGTGTGATGCCTCTCAAAATGGTAGGAACATAAATAAACCATTCAATAAATGTACTTTCTAAATGGAGCCGCTCTTGTGGCCATTCAGGACGCTACATTGGTCCCACTAGTTCAATAATGCAGTCGTCTATTTGACCGTCAGTCTTCGGATATAAATACCATGTGGGTTCTATTTTCTCTCTTTGTTGTTTGGTTCAGAAGGTAATGTCCTACTGGTGGAAAAGTACTGGAGCCACTGGATGAAGGTCACTGACACCTTGCTGTGGTTGGACGATTATGTTAGGTGAGTGCTGAAGGGTTCTTTTAGTCTGTTGAGTTCGAGATGTTTAGTTGACCGCGTTCACATATTCCCTCTGTCCTCCCTGTCAGTGATACGACATGGACGAGTGAGACAGTGACTGTGCCGGATGGGGTTCCTGCATTGGGAGCTGTAGCACTGGCCATGTCAGACACCCTGGGTTTGGGCTTCACATCTGCGCCAATAAAGGTATATAAACAACCTCAAACCATAAATTAGGGAAATTTGAGATATTTTCCAGAGCTCGTTTTCTTTGGCAAAGGAGCTGCTGTTATATGATGTTCTGCCTCTCTGCCCTTGGTGCCACTGTGGTAGACTGAAGTCTGGTTAAACTCCTTTCCAATGAAACTGACCATGAAATTTTGTTTTTATTTTGTTTTTGCAAAATTGATTCAAATCAGTCTACATCCATTCATTCACAGCTGGCAGTGTCCAAAGAGTTCTCCTTGTCTCTGAAGGCTCCGCCGTTCCTCATTAGGGGAGAGGAGGTCGTGCTAGAGGTCATCATCAGCAACCATCTAGACCGCGACCTAGCGGTAATAAGATCAATTCAATAATAAGATCATTTGCGATGTTATTATTGGAAGACCCTTTCCAGTAATAAAGGCAATGTCATCGTCGATTGCTAATACAAGTGTTCAAGGCGAGACTTAGTTTAACAGTCTTTTGCCTTGTTTCCATATGTTTCTCCCTGCAGGTCATTGTGCTGCTGGCAGAGAGTGAGGACTTTGAGTTTGTTTTGGGAGACAAAGCAGGTGTCTCTGTGGTAAACGCCCAAAAGCTCACCTTAGGGAGTCACGTCTCTGCCTCGGCTCTTTTCCCCATAAGGCCCACGGCTCTGGGTGAGATTGAAATACCTGTGGATGCCATATGTGCCGAGTCCTCAGACAGACTCGTTTGGACCTTGCTTGTGAAGGTAATGAGAAAATCTGGGATATTATCTATGAATTTATTAACTCAACAGAGTGGATTAAAACATGCTATATGTTGCGTACGCTTGATCATCATGATAACAGTGCGCCTTCCTGTTCTGTCAGCCTGAGGGCGTTGAACAGTCTTTTTCGCAGACTCTATTCCTCGAGTTGGAACCGGAGAAAAACAAAAGTTTCAGATCCATCGCTTTCTCCTTTCCACCAGATGTGGTGCCAGGCAGCCAAAAGGGCAACGTGGTAGTGGTTGGTACGTTTACCATTCATTCTTCCCCGTGGTTGTTCCATCAGGTGTTTATTTTCACCTCCTCTGTGTTTAGACCACAGGCTCAGGTGTACGTGCATTAGACTCAGGTGCTGCGTGTTGAAGAATGGAAAACAGGAGACATCAAACAGGGCTGTTTATGATGGGCAGATTCTGAACAGCTGTAAAGCTGTCGGCCTTGGCACCGTTCAAGTAGAGGGATGTTGGGCATTTGTCATGGTTGAGGGGCACGCTCCGGGATTTTCCTCAGCTGGAGCCAAATTTGTCATGTCTGTGTACGAAACATCAAGTGAATGTGCAGGGTAGGGTTTTTGTCTCGGCTGTAAACTGCCATGGTGTTGATAGTGTCCATTTTTCCACACCCGATGGCAGAAACCACACATGTGCGCATCAGGATTTCCAAGCAGCCATTTTAAAGTCAAAAGTCAAAAGTCGCATGTTGACAGCTGTGTCGAGGCATTTCTCTTCAATCGGACATGAAAACAAGTCTGGAGCGCAGGCCCTCCGTGCTCCGTCTTGGCGAAAACATGTTTGTGAACATGCTGTGCCGCAGTCAAATCCTTCCCCCTCACGCATTGCCTTTACGCAGGTGATATCTTGGCCTTGTCATTCAGCAACTTGGATTCGCTGGTCCAGCTGCCCCTTGGCTGCGGTGAGCAGAACATGATCCACTTTGCTGCAAGCGTCTATATTCTCCTGTACCTGGAAAAGTCAACTCTGGATGATGAGGAGATCAGCAATATGGCTCTGGACTACATACGATACGGTCAGCAGCCTTTACATAACCAAGCACACAGTATGACAGTGTTGAATTTAGGCATTTGTGTCATTTGTTATGTTTTTCGTAACATCAGTATGTTGTATTGTCTGGTGGAAGGATATCAGAGACAACTCTCCTACCAACGAGACGATGGTTCCTTCAGTGCTTTTGGAGCCAGCGACAAATCCGGGAGCATATGGTGGGTCACACGTACACAAATGATCACATTTAATACATTTTGATACTTCACATACTACTATAGCACCAATGAGAGATTATAGAAATCCCTGTGTCTAATGCTGCTTCTCCTCTCTGGTGATAGGCTGACAGCCTTTGTACTGCGCTGCTTCAACCAGGCTCAGAGCTACACACCCATCGACTACAGCGTTGTGAGCAGAGCCGTGACCTGGCTCTTGAACCACCAGGGGCCTCAGGGGGAATTCACTGAGGTGGGCAGGTTGATCCACACAGAGATGCGGGGAGGACAGGATGGTCCGGCTGCACTCACTGCTTATGTACTGATAGCGCTGCTGGAGGACAAGAGCTCCGCGGTACGTGACAGGAATGAGTGACTGAGGAGAGAAGGTGTCGTGAGAAGGAGATGAGGAAAGGACGGTAGTGTTGATCTTTTTTTCCCCCTTCTTCCTGAAGGAGATGTATCCAGGTAATGTGTCTCTGGCCAGACGTTACCTGGAGAACAGAGTGTCCAGTGGTGTGGTCAGCAATTACACCCTGTGTCTGGTGGCATATGCTTTAGCTCTGGCTAACAGCCCTGTGGCTACCACTGTCCTGTCTCAGCTCAGGAGTCGAGCTGACTATGCAGGTAATATACCAGGCTTTTATGCTATGGAAATAAATGTAGGATATGTTTCTGGTATTTGAACATTGCAGATTACAAATACCCTTGAATTGTTTTATTTTACTAGAATAAATAGATGGTTTGTCATTTTGCACCATGATAAATCTCTTGAATCATTTTATTCCAAAGACGGAGTGATGATATGGGGAAGCGCCGATGGGCTGAACTCACAGCACTGGCAGCCGCGCTCAGCGCAGATCGAGATGGTCTCTTATGTCCTGCTCGCTCTCTTTAGGCAAGCCAACCTAGTTGAGGGCATTCCATTCATGAAGTGGCTGAGTAAACAGAGAGGTCACTTAGGAGGCTACGGGACAACACAGGTGGGAATATACCATCATCCTGCATATACACACACATACATGCACACACACACACACACATATATATATATATATATTTATACATATATACACACACCTCTCTCCTCCATCAGGATACAGTGGTTGCCCTCCAGGCTCTGGCTTACTATGCTGCATTCAGTGGTGCCAACGCCATCAACATCATGTTTAAGCTATCTGACCCAGCGTCTTCATTCGTTTCCCTGTTTGGCATCAACTCCACGACCTATAGGATGTATCAAAGTCAGGAGGTAACGCGTCTGTGTGGAGTCCCGCAGGTTATGCAAAACGTGCATGGTTTGATTGTTCTGATGTTTTATGTCATGCTGCACTTGCGTTTCCATTGTCAGCCTGTATTTTCTGCCTTTCCTGTTCCCAAGATTAACGCTGACAAGGACATAAACCTGGACATCTCCATGGAAGGAAGAGGGTTTGCCGTATTTCAGGTGCAGTATGCAGCGTCGCTGCTGCTCTTTGTTTTGCTAAAGCTGTCCATGATAAAGGAATACATCACACCACACCTTCAATCCACCCCTCATCTCCATTCCTCCACTCATTCAGCTCAGTGGAAACAGAATAAACTGAGCTCAGCCTGATTGTGTGTGTGGTAGGACGACTACGGTGAATCTTTTGTGTGAATCTGTTCACTTTGTTCAGCGTTACAACCTGACCTGTCTGCCACATATCCCGTTTGTACCTCACCTGGAATTCAATACTCCAATGTAGAAACAAGTAAACAAACACACACATTCATTTTTCCCCCTTTTATTCCTTCCTTCACTGAATAATAATACATCAAGTACTGGTTTCGTGACCGTGAGGCATAGCAACATCAGCTGTTGTAAACGTGAACCCAACATGTAAGCTCTCCACAACTACAACTTTGTGTTGGCGCGTTCTGATATGTGTCGATGAATCCATGCAGATGAATGTCTTTTACAACGTGAGGAGCAAAGCGTTGTCACCCAGCAGCGAGGAGGCCTTCTCGTTACACGTTGATGTTACTGAAAAACCGGACCACAATCACATGCTGCTGTCGATGTGCACGAGGCGAGTACTGCAACACAGACTGATGCCACGTTATGTCTGATCATATCTATGTTTGCGTGCAGGGACTGAATTTATATGGCCTGTATGCTGTCTAGGTTAAAGGACAGTCAGCTGATTCCCAAAACAGGAATGGTTATACTGGATGTGGGCATGCTCAGTGGTTTCAGACTGTCCTCTGAAGACGTAGCCCAAACAGATCTTATCAGGAAGACGGAGATCCGTCCCGACAAAATAATCCTGTATCTGGATTCAGTAAGTGTTTCGTCGCAGTGTCAGCATTTTTGATTTTTTCGATTAACTAACGAGTTATGTAATTATTACACTGTGTGCTGCATGTGCTGACAGATGCATATCATCATTCACTTTTCTGGCACTTTGCAGATTAACAAGACAGAGGTCTGCATCCGACTGCCTCTCATCCGAGAACACAAAGTGGCCTATGTGCAGGATGCTCTGGTACAAGTTTATGACTACTATGAACCAAGTGAGTTCCCTTTGCTTTTACTTTATCGTATGCATTTTATGGCCAAAAACTGATATGTACATTATTATGTTTATGTATATTTTTCCTGCTTCATAGAGCGGAGAGCAGCGAAAACATACAAGTCGGATTTTCTTCACAACACCGACTCCTGCGTCTTCTGTGGCTCAAACTGTGATCTCTGCAGGCCTGGAATCATCATTGCAGTTTCCCCCCAAACTTCATCTTGCTCAATCACCAGCGCCACCTACAGCTGGAGATGCATATTTCTTGGTTTTGCTGTTCTTCTAATGAATATAGTCAGATCTGAGTAAAAGATACACACTGATAGATATTTAGTCTGTAGACTAGACATTGATATGCACTGGATGTAATCTTAAAAATTCTATTCAAAACCCAGTTTCCTGACAAATGATTGTAACATTTCAAGTCCTGCTTGCACACCTTGTAAACTTACCTATAAAATTTCATTTATATTTTGTATATATATTTTTTATTTTTGTTCTCCTGCATTTCCAGGTTTCTCTGCAATTTGAGATCAAACAACCAGGGAGTAAATGTGGAACAGATGAATAAAATGCCCAGTAACTTTATATTGAGTGAAATAAAGCTTCAATCGTATCGCAACGCCAAGCCAAAGGAATGTAGACTGACCTGCAGACATGTGCACACATATAAATCATTACTACTGATCTGTCATGAAATATGAATGTTATCTCTAAGATGTCTGCCCACTATGTATAGTCCATAGCATATTTCATTTTCTACAATATAAACATTTCACAGCATGTATGCTCGAAAATGGTTCCTTTCTTGGTTCTCACATAGGCAGCATTTTACTTTGAAGGAAACAAAAACAATAGTGATATACAGAGCACCGCTTTGCTCTGTCTTAATTACAGACATACATCACCCTCTCCTTTACATACAGAACTATAAAAGGAATCATGCTTGTGAGACACCGTTAGAAGTTCCCTGTTGATGAACAGTGAAGTAAAGTTACATTAAGTTAAACATAAATCCAACCCACTGTCAACAAACCTCTGACTTGTAATGAATCTCTACTTCTGACAGGGCTATGCTCTGTAGATGAACCTGACCTTTGACCTCTCTGTAAGCAACACACGACTTTTGATCGTTTTAATGCCAAGTCATGAGAGTTTTTTTTTAAAAATGTGTTTAATAAGGACAATGCAATTTCAGCTTCTAACCAGTTCATAAGACATGGAATGAAGACAGGGTTAAGTGTTGTTATACAACGTTGACTGACAGACAGACTGTTTAATAATGTGTTCATTCACCCTGCTTGTCCCTATAGAGTTCACACATGTAGCTATTACTAGGCATTAAGTAATATAAGCATGTATCATCATGAGGTACTCTTAACACCATGATACAAATTACTTATTGATTGATGAAACACATTTGGCTACTAAACTGCAGTAATCGCCCCTCTAGCTGAAATGATGTTTTTCCATCCAGCACTTTTCCCATAAAAAATGGACACTACTTTGCTATTGTTTTGTCACATTTCTATCCTTGGTTTTAATCAAAAAATAAAAAATAGAATAGCTGCACTAACAACCAACAAACACAAGATGGTAGCATTGATATCTGAATAGTGATGGGTTCTAATCTGAGGTGAGCTTTCAAGACTATTTGAACACACAGTATCATAAATGGGATTTATTTTTGCCTGTACACTTAACAATTTAACATCTATTCGTAACGCCGCTGTTATTAATGGATATAAAATATTTTTCATTTCAACTAAGTTATAGAAGCTGCCCCATTTGTGCGAGTATTGAAAGAAATAAAATTTGTGTTTGCATCAGGTATGCTGTCATATTAGTTAGTACATATATGTGCTGAGTCTCTATGTATGTAAATACATATGCATGTGAAGTAATGCCACACTGATAAAGGTCATGACACATGACCCCACTAACCAGGGTCGTGTTGTGGGTCAGGCTGCACAAACAGATGGCCATTCTGGGGCATGCATTGGCAATGATGTCATGCGTTTAATATGTGACCTAGCGCTGACAACTGTCACCTGTAATAACCTGAGCTGACAGGGAGCTTAGGTTAAGTAAAGGGTTAAGTATTATGACTTTTAAGATGAATTGGAGCCATTTTTACCTTAAAAAAAAAAAAGGAAAAACACTGGAGAGCAGACTAATGACCTGACATGTCTTTCATCACCTCAGCGTGAAAAAAGTATAACATCTCCCAAAGCAAAGCTTCTGCATAAACAAAGGACAAAGGAGTGAAGATGTTTCAAAAGCTCATATTTTGGATCCTGTTTTTTTTTTTTTTGCCCAGAACGATACTTAAGGTCAAACCCCATAAATCAAACCCACTGAGTCTGGTGACATTTATTAATATTCATTCCCATCACTGTGGCTGTGGGAGCAATAATGTTGGCATCCCAGCAGTCACTGAGGGGAATGCAGATGGGGTAAACAAAGTAAAGTGGATAATTATTTATGAGTTTCCTCTCCTGATGGGAGACTTTAAGGAAACATGCAATGTTGCTGTTGGCAAGATGGACTGTGTGCTTCGCTCAAAGAGGCGATTCACACTGACAGCAGGTTTTTTCGCGGTCGCATCATCGAAACGGGCCGCGTTGCATAACTGAGAGAATGGATTGTAGCGAACACACTCATCAGTATCAGATGTGTCTATTTAAATAGTGAACCTGTTAATTGCCATAATCAGCAATGAAAATGATGATAAATTCTAGCATTATAATGGCATTATGCATAATAAAGACTGAATGTCATTTACATGGCATAAGCAGAGTTATTCACTGAGGATGATGTGGTTAGGAAATGCATCTGGCAAGTTTGATCCTTCATTACGGTAAAACATATATTCCAGAAACAGAGATGCTGGATTGCTCCCTGTGGCCCTGCTCCGGATGACATCAGTAGGAAAGAATCACATTCACAAAGCACAACCACATCATATGGAAACCCACTGCTGCTGGTGTCGTGACACAAATCGGGGGTGGCAGCAACAACAAAGTTGAATCGCAGGGAAAACTTCCAACTCCCGAGCGATGCAACCTGAGCGACTCGCTGTGTCTGCGACTGCAAGGAGGATGATGCGTTTGTTTGGCGAGTCATGCTCCGTTCACCGGGCCGAGTCATGGAAAATCCCTTTGAGCTTCCATCCCACCCAGGATGAATGTGTATTTACTCAACCCCCAGGTGACCCAGCTTGAACCGGCCCAGACAGACACAGGGGACTTCAGAGGAACAAAACAAGCCCACTCATCCTGTAGGATCTTATCACTGTTGTATAGTCCTCTCAGGTGGAGATATGACCAGATATCAGGGGTCTGGTTCTCGCTTCCCCACCATCTCAGGCTATCTCTGGATGTTTATCATGTGTGTTTGTGTGTTGGTTTTCTTTTTATTATTAATATTATTATTATCATTATTATGCCAGCAGCTTTTTAACTACATGTGTTTGTCTGTATCACTGTTATTCACTCATTCACTATCATGGTGGCGTCTCAGCTGTCTCCCACACCTGGACAGATGTGCATCATCAAAAAATATGTTGCACGCGACTGACGGAAAAAGCAAATGGAATGAAGAGAGAATCTCTTGACTCACATTTACTGCAATATACACGAGTAACAGTTCCAGTCAGAGCGACGATAAGTGATTTCCACGCGTGTCCATGATTCAGTGATACCCACACGGAACCATTCAACGTGTTTCCTGTCCTTTTCACACCACTGATGTCCCTGCACGACACAATGAAGCTGTTTTTCTCTACCAGCTCTCAGAGTGTGATTGATTGATTCCGTCTGGATCAGGACGGCTCATTGACTCATCGCCTCTGTGCTCCATTTATCCACCCTCACCCTCACACTCGCCTTCCTCCTGTGGGTTAGTCAGGGTTCTGTTGAATCTGTGTGTGTGTGTGTGTGTGTGTGTGTGTGTAGGTGAGCGAGCCCTCGAGAGTGTATGAGTCAAAGCAGAGGACAGATGAAACATAATCAGTCTCACAAACACGCACAGGGAGCAACCTCTGACTCCTAATGTCTGCACGACTTCTCTCACCACGGTGCTCGCACAGTTTTCCACTCATTTTTCACTGGGGTCAGTTTTGCTACCCCAGATTCAGCTGCCACACATTTCCTCCACCTCACCAGTCAATCACAGTAATCAGAAACAGGTGGAAACACTGCTCCCGTATGTATGAGGAGGTGTTTGTTTGCACTGTACGCGCACGTAAGACCAAAAAAAAAAGAAAAGAAAGAAAAATCAAAGTGTGCAAAAGCAAGCAGCCTCCTGAAATCTGTAACTTTACAGACATATCTGAGAGTCACGGGATCATTATGTGTCTAGACCACAAAATGAGCGGGAGCTCCTGCAGAGTGATTAGGACCCGAGCGCCGAGTGAGTCATCAGGACGCCGGGCTAAGCGGCGGTGACACGAGGGTTCACGCGGTAGCAGGGATCATGGGATTGATGAATGGGGGGAACTGTGCAAATAAACGCCCCCACTCTGTTATTCCACTGACGTATGGCTCAGTGATAATGGACAACACAAGAGTGGACCAGAATGCTGCTGGAAATAATTGATGTCACGGCTGAGATGGACGGCGCTGCATCAGATATGAGCTTCTGTTTCTCATTGTCCAGCAGACGTTCATTAATTGTGTCTTATCAAACAATCCCATCGAACCCTGGATTCACAGTCTGTTGGTAATCACTAATTTGAAGTCATAGGTAAAGTATGTAGGTCAAAGTTCAAATAGGCTGAGGGTCGATTTGAGGCCCCCTCCACATGGATGGGAGGCAGGTGTCAGTCAAGCACAGGATGCACATGCCCACACTGATCTGATCACAGGAAGTGAAAACACCCTCAGTCTAAGATAATAGTTTTTACATACACAGCATATGACCACTGTCATATACAAGTACTATCATTTATTATTAATGATACCACAAAATAGTAATTAGTATATGTTTTGTGTACATCAGCTAAAATATAACTTTTATTCTTGTTTCAGGGTACATCAGCGCTGATGCTATGATGATTCTTTTTGTGTGTTTGCACAATGCAATACTGTTACTTTTGCAAGTAGTGATCATGAATCAAGTCTGTGATGTCATCAGGAGAGTCTAAGCCAGACACATTTATAAAGCCTGGATCACAGACTGTGACTCAGCGTTTAAAAGTGGGTATATTGAGTAAATATTTATAAAAGTGCAGTACTAAATCACATGACTACTCTCTGTTATCGTAAACAAGAGAGTTACAGGAACCAGGGGGACCAAAAGTTGAAAGGAAAACATTCTGATAATATCTATTCAACAAGTCGATTTAAAAATAGCCCTGGTCGTTAAGTTGGGACAAATCGTCGGGAAGCGTTCTCACAGTCCGTGGTTGGACGCCATCTCTGTGTCTCTCAGCTCCCTCTGGTCCCCACCGTCCCGTGATTTCAACAGAGCTGTCGAAACATTTCCTGTCGCAGATAGAGGAGTTCTGCAGGATGGCAGATGGTATAAGAATCAGAAATAAATATTTCCACGCTGGAACGAGGCTGCAAAACCTCTGTGGGCCCACCACAGTGCAGGGTAACCTGGGTGAAACTCTGCCACTCCGTTAGCGTTAACGAACTGATTTGTTTTGTATTTACCTTCAAGCTTTACTTCAAGTTGTTCACGTTTTTTTTTCCGCTGTCAAGCATCAGACGTGCAACTGCAAACACAATCAGTCGTCACTCATGACTTTGCTTGATGAAAGCTTCCTGCTGCTGCTGCTTTGTCACGTTTACTGTATTTTCATTCCACTCATCCCTCAGACAGCATCTGTATGTACATGTAGCACATGAATGAGTGAACACGCGCTCCACCCTCGCTGCGGCTGCTGACACATCAAACACCTCAGGGAAAAACACGCCCAGCCCGCTCCTGGTTTTTACACTGCACTGTAAACCCCCCCCCATCCTTGGAGACAAACTGTGTTCAGACAGACGGATCAGGAATGTCTGTCCTGGCAGCACATGTGACGAGCTGGAGGGGAAACCAATATAAACACTATAGGCTGCAAATGAACCTGTTTGCATGTGCTTTTATCTGTGCTTTTAATACTCTTTCGGTAGCGTTGCCTCCCGTCTCCACCTGCGGGGCATGAAGAAGCATAAAGAGAGATGATTAAAATAGAGCTCATCCTGGATATATTTATCATCATCTTAATGCCATCATTGTGCTCTGTGTCTACACAAATGTGTCTCAGCCAGCTCCTCGCTGTGCTCAGGCTCTCAGTCTGCAGCCCCGCGGTGTTGACAGCCAGACCTGCATCTGAAATTAGAACCATTTATCTCGGCGTTCACAACCCGAGTGTAACCTCTCTTTGCCCTCGACCTCCACATCTGAAGTGACCTGTACTCAAGGTTCTGCACTCAGGCAAACAACCAGCCATGTTGTTCTTGTTCCTCCGAGACCTCTGAGCTGACGTCTCCTCATCATACCTCCCTCTGTTAAACAGTTGCACCGGCTGCCGAAAAGTCAAGCGATTGTTTTCGTCTCTGTGGAATTTTCCTTTTCTAACAGCTCACTTCCAACATCTGAGCTCCACATGAGGCTGCTCTCGTTCATCTGCTGCGATGGATCCTCTCCAGCGCCTGTTGTGTGCAGTCGCCTGCGTACCTGGAAACACGGCGAGCTTAGCAAACTCACGCACGCTGCATATAAACACACACACACACACACACACCAGAACACCTTGAAAGGATATTTCACTTGGAATAAGTGTGATGGAAATCATTACGGCCCAGTGCTTGGGCACAAGTTACCCATGACGGTACGAGAAGTGTGGCAATTTACCGTAAGCGATGATTTGTTTGGTGACACATTATAAACTTGGCTGTTCAGGGACATCATTTGTCAGAGAAAATGTACAGGACGGCTGTTCGGGTTCTCTCAGTAGAAAGTAAGAATCTAGAATTAGCAAAAGTACAAAAAGTGAAGAAGTTTTTCATACTGTACAAACAGTAGGAAGCGTGTGAGAGAGTGAGTTGTCACTGGTGTCTCATAGCAAGAAGGTTCTTGGTTTGAATCCCTGCTCAACCCTGAGTTTGCATGTTTTCCCCTGTGTCTGTGGGTTTTCCAATTGTAATCTGGCTTCTTCTCACAGACCAAAACCATGCAGACCGGGGTTAGGTTAACTGGAGGTGGCCATGCGAATCGGAGTTCAAATACTGGTTTGTCTGTGTTGGTCCAGTGATTGGCTGGCCACCTGTCCAGGATGTAGCCTACCTCTTGCACCACTGTCAGCAGCTCCATCTCCCCAAAGACCCTCGAGACTCCTAACAAAGGTTCACGTCAGATGTGGTGACATGCCTGACAGTGTGAATGTGCGCAGCAAGAAGAATGTCAGCTGGGCAAACCTGCCCAAACTGTTTTAAAAAGTGGTTTCCATTTTCGTAACTGTGTTGTATCACTGTAAGGAGCTCTCCTTGTTTCCTGTAAACTACTCACCATACATACGGCAGAAACATCTACTGGGTGGAGACAAATGGAGTCGGGGCACCTTGAACCCCCTAAACTGCTCAGACAAGGAACAAGGGTCGAAACGCAATAGCTCTGACCTAAATAGATTTTACAGCCACTGCTTCCCCCGCTGGAGAACCGACATGTGCAGAAAACATCAAGCAGCAAGGTGAGCAGCAGCAGACATCATCTTCCTCTCTGCAGAGACTGGCATGAAATATGGTCGGGCTTAGCTCAATGCCTGCAGGAAAGTGGGTGGGAGTTGTGACAGGAAGTCGTGCCAAGTCTTACGTAACTCTGCCCGGACTGGCTGTAGTGCAACGTGCCCAAACGTAAAGCCCAGCCCCTTCAGGTGACCTCTGCAGATGTTTCCTTAAAGAGTCAAGAGAGACAGAAGTACACTTGGAGCTGTGTGGAAGGAAAATGTTAAGCTTGAGAATCAAGGCGAGATTGAGGATTGATTGAGCATCAGGCATTCAGGGGGCTTCCCTGTCTCCTGAGCACAGAGGGGGGCTTGATGTTTCCTAGACGTCTCCTTATGCGTAATGGGAGTACAGACCAGTGAACTCCAGGGGGAGTGGGGGATGGACATCCGTCTGTATCAGAAACCACCATCTCACTGTCTCAGGCCTCTTTCCAGGAGACGCTGCGGAGCCTCCATGGTGAACACCAGAAGCTGCTGACATTAAGTCATGGAAAATCCGGGCCCCCGAAAGCTAGTAATTGCTTAATTGGGTCGACTCGCTCCCTCAAATATTTCTCTAGTCTTTATTTTCCTACGCAGCTCGACGCATTGATGAGAACATAAACCGGAGAGCTGGGACTGAGAGGTGTGTGCATGTGCCTACACGTGCAAACAAATAGCAATTGTTGGAGCTGAACTATCGGCAGTCTGTGATTTGTGGTTCTTTGACATAGAGTTTTTGTTTTTTTTTTTCACTGGAAACCACAGGGGCTCACAGGCTGGTCTGCCGGTCATGGAGGAAACAGCACAGGAGGGTGTGTGTGTGTGTGTGTGTGTGTGTGTGTGTGATGGGGGTGTGATTTGTGTGTTGCCTCTAAAGACTCTCAGCTTCTCCGCCCATTGACAGGCAGCTGAGATGATTGTTTTAGATCATTAGCTTTTAGCGTTAAGTACATTGTACGTGTACTAACTTGTAAACCATCGCGCATTTTTAGCATCACGTATCAGTCTTTGATGAAACCACAGAGAGCTGCGTGGCCCAATAACAGCCTGTCGTAGCATATACTTAGCATTATGCAGAATATACATTCACAGCTCTCAGGGGCCACACTTTTGCTGCCTATACAGTAATCTGAACATAAACGCTTGCTTTTTTTAGGTGGAACACCCAGGTGAGTGGTTATGCCACTTGAGCACTGAAGCGCCATGAAAGTCAGCAGACCCTGCTGGGCCACAGGGGGAGGCCCCCCCCCCCCCCCCCCCAAATACGACAGTAAAGGAGCAGAACAGAAAGGGGGGAAAGGTTCAAGTTTATTGTTCTATGGGAGTTTATGCCATAAGATGATTTGCTCTCATGGAAAAAAAAGGCTTTCCATGAGGAATGGTTCTGAGGTCAGTCCTCACTCACTACTACTACACCTCAGTGTCTACAGGATGATGGATTTCAGTGTGCATACAGAAAGTGGTGCAGTGTAAACTAAAAGGAGGAGTTTTTTTTTTTTTACCCCACTGATATAGTTCTGATTTGATAATCTGACTATTGTGATTGGACTCTAAAACCAAAGGATTTGCCACAGCAAGGCCCTCCAACCCCCCCCCCCCCCCCCACCCCCCAACACGACAGTAAAGGAGCAGAACAGAAAGGGGGGAAAGGTTCAAGTTTATTGTTCTATGGAAGTTTATGCCATAAGATGATTTGCTCTCATGGAAAAAAAAGGCTTTCCATGAGGAATGGTTCTGAGGCCAGTCCTCACTCACTACTACTACACCTCAGTGTCTACAGGATGATGGACTTCAGTGTGCATACAGAAAGTGGTGCAGTGTAAACTAAAAGGAGGAGTTTTTTTTTTTTTACCCCCCTGATATAGTTCTGATTTGATAATCTGACTATTGTGATTGGACTCTAAAACCAAAGGATTTCCTGTGTCGGAGCACAGAGAGGTTCTGACACACGTCGGTGCTGATGTCATCGTTGGGTAACGTTTTAAAGAGGACATTGAAAAACCTGCTGCAGACAGAGCAGAGCTGCCTCCTGAGGCTGCGTGACTTCATTTCCTATATGAAAATATATCCAGAGTGTCCTTGATTTAACTCAGTCGTTTTCTTTTCGATGTGTATGGGTTTCCAACACCATATGGCAGATGACATTCACAGACCTGTTTGGTTTAAGGAGCAGCTCTATGTAACTGCTGGATGCACCAGAGACAGTAACTCTCACCATAAAGTTATCCTCTCACAGCTTCTCAACGGGACGGTGATAATAAGACTGTGGATTTCAAATAAGTAATGGCACGTTTAATGTCGTCAGACTGCAGATTGTAAAACTGACAACTTCTTTCCCCATTAAAGCTGAAACAGTATAATCATATATACAGAGAAAATCGCTGTGTAATTTTCACTGGAGACAAAATAACATCCTTCTTCTTGGAAGCAGGGAGACGAACCTACCAGCATCGACCACGTCGGAGAAATGAAAACACCATATGAAAACATCTGTACAAGTACAATGCCCAAGTAAACATGCTTGCATGTATGCGTGTGTGTATACATGTGACACATACAGAGATACATGAATAATGATTATACCTCATGGGCTTCATCTGTAGAGATCCCTTGGTTCAACTATCACCTATGTTGTGATTGTGAGGGTATGTTATTCCTGCCATATCCACCCTATTACAACATCGTATAGTCCAGACTCCAGACCATAACTTCTTGACTGGAATGGATTTTTTTTTTTGTTTAGGCTACAGCATGTTCATAGAAGGGCAGTATTACATTCCACTGTAAAGACTTTTCCACAATAGGAAATATTAATGACTGCAGGTAAAAAAAAAAGACATAAAAGACATGAAATGCTGCACAGGGTGCACATCACAGAGAATAAGAGTATTTTAATACACTTTCCAGACTTGTGCAATTTCCAAACCTCATGATCTGGAAACGGTCCATTTATTTTCCACATTTCACTTTCCACACCAGTTAAAAGAATTCACTGCACAGTTTACCATCTGCCCAAGATGACAGAACTTAGTTCATGATTTAAGATAGAATGTATTACAATATAAATCAGTGGGGAAGACGTTATTTATTTGTGTTTGCAGGATATTAAAATCAGTAGTTGCATCATTCCTAATAAATGCCCTTTTGTTTGATTTCTCTGTGGCATCTGTCTAATACATTCAGAAGAACTTGCATGTTTATCTGTTCTTTGTTTTCCCCAACAACCGCACACATTGGTTTCTTGTCCAAATGAACGGTGGTAAAATTTAATCACCGACTGTGACATACCATCTTTCTTTGCGAACCACATTTGCTGATGCCAACAAGAGGCAGCTATGCCGAGCAGGACTGCGCATGTTGTGCATGTGAAGCTGACACAAACGATGCGTGAGATGAAACACCAAACCTCTGGAATTGGCAAACCACAGGCAGCCAGAAACAGGCAGCCAAGAAAATCCCATAGATGCAAGAACACCAACACAGGAATAGGACCCTAAATATCACAAATACATGTGAGAGGATTCAATTCTGAGCGATGATACGCTTCCCAGTATGGGTTCTACTGATTTCACGCACAAGAACCTGATGTTTATGTGACAACTCGTGGATCCTATGTCTGGAGACAGAAGATTCTGCTGCAACTTAAGTGTGGAAAATTGTCCCAAACAGCTCAAACAGCTCCAGGAGCAATGGACCAGTCTAAAAACTGGATATCACTCTTCATGCATTTGACCCATGATCTCATATACAGCTGTGTGGTTCTCACATGGAGCCATCAACAAAGATGAAATGTAAAAATAAATTGTTTCGTGAATATGTGGACGTTATCGATCACTGATCTGTTGAACTCGTCTGTGTTTGTTTTATCACCTCACAATGGACCTGAAGAGTTCTCTGTGGACAAAACCAGATGCCCTTCATGTCAGTCTTCCACGCCTCCAAATGTGTGGCTGCCTGAACCAGATTCTTCACTGGCCCACATGAGCTACTCAATGGATTAATTGTGATATAGAATAAATTCAGGAGTTTGGTATGGTATGAAACGCTGGGCGGCACGCTGGTGCAGCGGTTTGAATCACCGTGGTTCTGGGTTTTGAAGCACGGTTCAGCCAGGGGTCTTTCTGTTTGGAGTTTCCATGTTCTCCCCATGTCTGCTCGGGTTCCTCTGAGGACTCCGGCTCCCACCCACAGTCCAAAGTCATATCCATATCCAAATTGTATCCTGCCTCTCGCCCAAGGTCAGCTGGGACTGGCTCCAGCTCCCCCACATAGTCCTACAAATATAACGATCCAATATCCTGTAACACACAGTCACATTCACACCTGCTCCCCACAAAAGGACAAACGGATTTGAACAGAGAACCTTCTTGCTGTGAGGCGCGAGTGGTAACTACGAGAACACTGCCGCTCTATAATAACAACAGTGTATATACTAGTTTGTTTATGTGATTGTTGGAGCTCAGGAAACTTTAAACTGTACCTTAGATAATAGGATCAGCTCGTTCCTGGCTTTTATTTGTTGCTGCGCATCACATTAATATTATTTCTGTTTATCTCTATGGCCTAATGATGTCAATGTGATAATATGTTTAACAGTCTGTCATTTTCCTGTTCCATGGAAAATGTGTAAGGAAAAGAAAGCGGAGTCACAGCATTAGTCCAACTTAGCGTAACCTTTATAATCGAACAGTCTTTGCCTCTTACACAATCCACCTGCCTAAAGAATGACCTCATACCCAATTTAACACATGGTGAACAAACCTACTGTAAATATGAAGTGATGATAGCAAATAAATGTGCAAATGTTCAAATTTCCTGGAGCATGTACTGTGATTAATCAGCTCCACCCAATGAAGCCATGCCATCATTTCTTTCCTTTGTGCTCGTGTAAGATCTTGTGTTGGAAGTAGCTCATGTTGGAGATCTCAGCCCCTGTTGAGCACAGACGACACAGGGATTCTCTTTTACTCAGCACCACACTGGGCTTCATGTTTAAAAACGGGCCCCTCAGCATGGCAAACCTCCCCGGTCATCACATTTCTCCGCGTAAACAATACAGCAGTGTGTCGACTCAGCACTTCACCCGCTTCCCACATTTGTTTTGGGAGTGCGCCTGCTTTTTATTGGCTGCTGGAGAGGAAAGGTGTGCGTGTGCCGCCTGCAGGTGGAGCTTCACGCACGAATATACTGTAGATTACATCACAACAGACAGGGAGTGTGTGCTTTTGACGAGGGATTCGCTGAGTTGGGTGACTGAGCAACAAGCTTTGACTGAGCAACAAGCTTTGTTGCTCAGTCCTGGTGAACGCTGTGTGTGGTGACTAAACTAGACTACCCTGAAAACCCACCGCAAGACATTGTGAATGTCGTTGTGGTGTGAGAGCAAGGTTTTTGTGTGGGACACCAGTGATTGCCTGAATGCAAAAAAAAAAAAAAAAAAAAAAACTTGCGCAGGAAATGGTGTAGCCTGAAATGAGTCCGATCATTACTTCAAGGCATGACCTCATTTGGCTCTGGCCGGCCAATGCACAGCTGCTTCATCGGAATAACTGCGGTGCAATCTTTATGAGGTCATAAATGGCTTCAGTAAGTTATGTGAAACCTAAAGAACCAGGTCATCGCAAAATGACGACTTTGGAAAAAAAATGCCCCCGAGAAATTTGTTCCACAGACGTTTTCACCCACTGCCCCATTTCTCACTTGTCACAACACGTGGATAACGTCATCTACAGTTTCATAGCATATTCCTGCACCGGGATACATGCTAAGATCCACTTATCATCAGTGCTGCCGGGCTCCTGGGTCAGAGTCAGAGGAATAGTTCTGCGTTTACAAAATATGCTTTCATAAAACATCCCTTTTGTTTTCGATGAGTGCGTGGAATAGATCAAAGTTCACTCCTGGGATCCTGCAAATTTAGCTCCTGCATTAGCTTTTCAATGCTTCTTTAAATGTCTTCATCAGATATTGAGCGTCTCGCTTGAGAATTTCAAGGGTAGTTTGCTCCGTTCTGAAATAAACTCTTCCCTAGAGTTGCATGAGCAGAGCCACAACACCAAATCAATGGATTTGGACAAAGCCAGTCTCGTTTTTTTTCTTCTTTCCTGGCTCTTAACTACACTCAGCTAACAAGCTGGTAGCTGCTGTCCCTGGCTCCATGTTAACTTAACCTTCAGACATGAGAGTGGAACCAATCTTATCATCCAAATCTGCAGAGCTGACCGAGACAGAGACCGAGGCAAACAGAGCACAGTGATCGCGTCCTTATTTTGGACCTCTGTTGCCGATCTGTTTTTTCTTTCATTAACGCGGACAACAACAACGAAGGAACTTATTTTTGCAAACATCTGTTTGCGATTGAACATCAGCAAGCCAGAGATGGAGATGAATGGATACATGGATGGGGAAATAACACCACGAGCAGCAAACAAAGGTTCGATTCAAAGCATGTAACCACATACACTTTGTAGGCTTATTGAATCTGACTGTTCTTCAGCCGTGAAATTTCTTGTCACTTGTCTGAGGACAAAGTTTAACATTTGCTTAGACAGTGAAGTTTTATTTTATTGTTTTCTTCGAGGGCTTCCTATGAAGAAGACAGACGGTACGTGTTAGTATTTTGGTTTCTGGCTTTTATGTATGTGATTTCTTCTTTATCTGGCATCTCTAGATGTCATGTTATCACTTCCTGTGCAGCTGATTACACTCAGGATCGTTGCTGCAGGATGCACTGTACTTGTTCGTAGATTACAAACTCTTCAGTGCAGCCACATCTAAGGGCTCTGAGCAGTTTGTTCTAATTTTGCAAACAAGAAAACAATCAGCATGGCTGAGTCACAACTGCGTGTCCGACCTAATTTCAGCTGTGGAGGATTACGTCCACGCTGTGACCGGCGGCTGTCTGCAGCCTCTCTGCCTCCATGCAAAGACTTCAGCTGCTCGGCTCTTTCCTCTCTCTTCAGGCAGGATGCCAATAAAATCACCAAAGCTTTCGGTCAGGCCAGACAGAGGAACTGCTCGGAGGACTTTTATGGAGGATCTCGTAAGTTCAACACGCAGATGTTGAGTGTTTGCTGAGGGTGGAGGGAGAGCAGGAGCCGAAGAAGGAATCTGAGGAAGTATGTACGTTAAAACCTGGGTCAATGCAGCGGCACCATGTTTTTCTCTACCTGTGACTGAAACTGCACAGTGGACATGAAGCACTCTACCAACACAGTCAGTCATGTTATTTAGTCATTTATAAGGCCTACGGGGTCACTATGTGTACTGACCTCAGCCGAAAGAGTAGTGACTCCATCCTACTGTGTCCCATATAAGTAGTTCTACCAAGAAGCGGGGCAGGGCGCCACAGTGAGTAATGCACTATTTAACAGACCTTTTATTTGTTATTCTTTGCTTATTAAATCTTTAAAAGGGGTCAAGGGTCAAAGTGAGTGCCCGGGGAGAGATGTAGACGGTTGATTAAGTAAACAACCTGGTGGCAGTATCAGCTGAGCGCCAAGAGACGTTGCAGACCCCTCAGGAGGCGAGCGCTGGGATCTGGTAATGGGATCCAGAGTGGTGAGGGATGATGTCATGAGGAAAGACGTGCGAGTGGCCAGGCCAGCTCACTGCGGGGATGGATATATAGAACAGCGAAACTGCAGACAGATCACAGATGTAGCACCTACTGGAAAACATGTGATTATGTTCAACTCAATTTATATCTGTCTGGAAGATTTTATTTTTCCATGAATGAAGTTTGTTATTGGGCATACGGTACAAAGGCAGGTATGCTGCCAGCTTTCATACTGACCGAGGCACTAAACATTCTGTTTCTTTATTTGACCTACGTTTTCCACGGGCATGAAGAACTGGAAGAGACGTTTGAGAACCCTGTGGGCGATTTAAAAACAGAAAGCGCTCCATGTGTCATCAATTCAGGAATTTTTATTGTTTTCTTTGTGTCTTTTCTCTCCCATATCCCTTTAAATACTCATGTCAGTATAGGTCAGGAGAGCGCGGGTGACTGGCCCTCAGTGGACGTAAGAGGGGGGTCAGCCTGAGGCTTTAACCAGCAGGTGTCACTGTTCATCTGCAGCGCATCCTCCCACACCGGGAGAACAAAGAAGATGCTAAGGGTTGATAACACATAAGAGTCAAAGCTCCAGATAACGTCAAGTCCCACACAGTGAGCCTGTTTGGGAAAACACAACTCAGCTCCTGGGGCCTCATTTATGGTAACGCATTTGAATTCACATGTATTTGTAACATGCACGTGGCCAATCAGAGTCAAAGTTAGGTTCTTATTTCAGCCACATTCACATATGAATTCTGGACAATGTCCATGTGAGACCCACTGGAAATATTCAGGTGGTTTAGTGCATGAAAGAGAGACGATCGATCAATCATCAATGATCTGACGCGCTGTGAATCGAGTGGATCAGTGATCAGCTGTTTACACACATTGGCTCAACTGGACATTACACACTCTTAGGACCCGGGAGCCGGTAATGTTTCTAATGCTCTAATGGCTTGAAACATCATGAAATGTTCCTATGAGAAATAAAAATGGTCTTCATTAAGATGTCCGAGCAATGCTTTGTTCGATAGACTCTTTTTGTGGTGTGAAGAAAGCACATGTGGTGTAAAGCTGCTGTGTCTTTAATAAATAAGAGAGTCAGCCATGGTTGTTTCCTCTTAAATAACAAAAACAATAATAATAAAAAACATGGCTATCGTGCACAGTGAATTTAATAAAATCAACATCCTGCCTTGTCTGGTTGTCTTTGTACTACGTCTAGTGCAGAATGGCACCGGCAGCTGCAGAGAGGAATGAGTGAATATGGAGAACTAAATATAATTTAGGACTATTACAGTTAAATTATGTTAAATGTTAAGACAGGACTGGAGTGACACAAAGGCATAGTGTACTTTACACTGTAGACTTAAAAACCTCATGTCACAATTTAACCAACCATGAATTTAGATATGAAAGTGAACACATTCCTGGATGAGCAGAAAAGTCATCTTGGGCTCGTCCCCCTCTAATCACACGGTCGACATATGGTCTTTCCTGTCACACAGGAGCAGCCATGGCAGCGCTGTAGTGTTGCTGACAGAAGTACCCAAACAAGAACTCGACATTTATTCCTACTGACGGTAAAGTATTCCTGGAAAAATAAAAACTTTTATATTACCGATTCAGTCTTTCCGAATTTTTTTAGATAGCTATGTCATTTAGTTTAATTTGGCTGTAACTCGTCTGCAATTTATTACACACAATAAATTACGTGCATTCGTCAACCAACTGCTGTGTTGCACTATCGTAAAAATTACAATGAAGTTCAGCTACAGTGACACATGGAACATGGACATAGTGTCAAGCTGACTACACATTAAGATATTGATCCAAATGGAGATACTGGAGGTTCTGGGGATCATCTCCACCAACAAACTGCTGAGACATATTGGTTTTCAATGATCCTAAATGATGACTGAGAGTTGACTGGAAAGACTGTTGTTCTGGATGGGATGGACTTCAGACAGATGTGATCACTTTGCCTTTGAATGAATCATTTTCACCATCACCTGGGGCATTTTTGGACCTTGTTAACATACTGAAAGTTTCAGTCATCCACAGTCTTTTGATTACAGAGCATTTGTTCACTGTTCTTTATCATTACATCTCAAACTCTTCTTGGATAGTTACTCCTCTATTATATGTTCACCGGGATTGAAGGCATTTGTTTTATCAGATGTTTTCCTAATCCTTTAGTCTCCGGGGTTTTTTTTGCGTCCCTGGGGGGCACTGCTCTCTGTGTTGTGTAAAGATGGCTGAACAGATCAGGTTCTCTCTCGTTTTCATCCTCAGAGGCACGAGACAAGAGGCCACAAGAAACAATGTGGCCCCGACACACATCTGGTGCATCTGGGTGCTGCAGGATACGAACGCCCAAACACTGCTCATTACCCAAACTGACACATGCTTGTACACGAAGGCAACCCATAGCCAAACATGCATTTCTTGATCACCTTCATGTGTGTTTACATCAACTGTTTATGTCAATGTATTTCTGAGAACATTCCTAAAAAATGCCCTCACTTTTAGGCACATATCAAATTCTCTTTGACCCAAAAATGGAAATCTGGATTTTATTCCCACATCCTATTTTATATTGTTCGTTTTATTTATATTTGTTTTGTTTTCATTTCTTATTTGTATAACTGTCGACCCAAATGGGGATGCAATCAGAATATGCCTGGAGAGGAGAGTCCCTAAATTCCGGACATACCTTTGGGGTTATTGTGACAAAGGCTTGGAATAAGCCTCCAAAACAATCCTGTGCTAAGGTTAAAGACCTCCAATGGCACATAATTGGCCAGCTCTTTAAGCTGGGGGTGCACCAGAGGGCCCAGCAGCATGTCATCGAGTTTCAAGATAGCAGGCCTGAGCACGACTGGAAACTGGTGGGTCACTTATTGATTGGACACAGGTACAATGGTCAATACGTTGGAATGGAGTGCTAATGTGGTGTGTGTTTAAGATCAGTTCAATGCTTTGGGGTCATAAAGCAGTCTAATTAATCCATTGCAAGTAAATCACGGGTTTGGGTAAAGGGCTCGTTTAAATGACGATCCTCCCAGAATATGATAAACAAATTCAGATGAAAGGAATTCACAGGGTAATTTATGTGGCCATCTGCACAACGCTTCCCATGGGAGGGTGTCACCGTGACCGTGTCACGTGGAACAATTTTCTTACCACAATATACCCTCTTGTTGATTGATGATAAAAAAACACCCGTTTCTTCAGCGTTTGGTTTCAACGCCCTCTACTTACCAAACTCCATAATGATGGCCAAATGGAAACCCTTACTTTCTGTATTCATTCTTTACTACATAGGGGACATCCACCCATAGGAGTAACCAAACCAAAGGCGATCTGTGGCTACCCAGCTGCCAGCTGTGGTAGGAGAGGGGGTTCGAGTGAATCTCTTATCCCCACAGTGAACACAAACCCTGAAATTTGGAACAGTCAAATTTTTTTCTTTTTTTTTTGCTGCTACAGATGCTCGGAGGGCAGCAGACCACATTCTGTGTGGCCTGTAGTTTTGATTCTGTCAATTTATTGAATTGGAAGACCTTATTCCTCTCGACTGCTCTTGGACCATGTTTTGCTCGTTCATTCATTAGCTCTGGCGTTTGGATCAGCAAGCATGTAGGATGACACTTGATATCGAAAGAGAAAGACAGCTTGACTCTGGAGTCAGTGGATGAAGGCCATACGTGAGGTTTGGCCTCCTTTGTTCGTCCCAGGTCCAGCTGAACGCCAAAGCAAACTCAAGGTCTAAACTTAGCTTTTAGCTCTCTTTAGACATAACTGAGGTGTGTTCATCTAACAACAGATGCCCTGTGCACTCATCCCCTATTTTCTCTGAGGTTTAGTAAATTACTCTTCTTTTCCCCCAGTTTTACCACTATAGGTATTAAAGCTCTTTATTCAGAACTTACATTTAAGATTTATTCCCTGGATCAACACAGCTGCCATAATTAACATTTTTATATAGGCAGTAGGTTTTATGAGAAAGTCATGTGAAAGCAATCATTCTGATTTTTACGCAATCACATAATCACAAACTCTAACAACTTTCTGGTAAGTGTTGACCATGGCAACAGATTTTTTACCTGCATCAACCAAAGAGTGCGAGTACAGGGCACTGAAAGTGACTGCAGCAGTAGATGTAGGAACATATCAGTACATATGTCCTTTGAAGTCAGGAAGCTTTAAACTGCTAATGATCTCTTTCATACACAGTCTAGTGAAATCTCTTGGTCTTTGAGTGTGGTTAATCAAACAACAATCAGCCAGAGTGCTTCCCACGTTCACTTAATCATAGTGCGGGGATGTAAATATTTAAGATAAATGATTTGCTGCCTTTCAGCTTGCCATTAAGTTTTCCGATGTAAATGATGAAACGTTTTCTTGCTGCATGTACTTAAACCGGAGAGAGAGAGAGAGAGAGAGAATGTAGTAAATGAAAGGACAGACACCCACAGACATCACAGTAACGTGATCGGTCTCACGTTAGTGTTTCTCGTGGTCCCCAGCACACTGCGTGACAATGAGAGGATGTAAACTTGTTACAGAACATGCAACAAGCAACACTGCAGTGGTGGTGCGGCATGTAAATAACAGAGCAACGTGCCTTCAAGCTCTTGTAGGATTCAGTTACCGTGTCAGAATGTATGAGATATACAGTGTAGTTGTCTGGCCTTTCTCTAAATATATTGTTCTTCTCATAGTGTTGTGGTTTCTGTGACCATCATCACACATTGAGCCCATTGGGGTGTTTACAAGCAGCTGAGGCACAAAGAACGTGCGGGCTCAATCAACGACAGTAAACAGTGTTCAGTGTAATGGCTGACATGTGTGCACATGGTCAGGTACGTCTGCTGTTGGACTAAAGGCAAAGTGAGCGGATTATGTTCAATCACTCGCCAGATGATACAAGTGTCATGTTGTGTTATGACATACTCTGTAAGTTTGACTTGCTAAAATGCACCCAGTGTTTGGAGCTGATGCGGTCAAAGGGTTTGATCACAGTGGGAGTATAATGTTACTTCCCATCTTCCATGCAGTGGGATGAAAGATGGGAACCCCAACACACAGAAGAGGAGAGGTCCAGCAGATCAGATGAGCACTTGTTTGCACGCTGTCAGGTTCTTAAGATGTCATCGCTGGAGTAAAACCGGCACAGTAAACCCTGAGGTGTTTAAATTTCATTTTTGGGTCCAGCCATAAGCTTGCAATTTCCTGTTATTGATCTTTCTCATGACTTCAGCAACCCATTCATTATGATAATCGGAATTCCCAGTCGTGACAGGTCATTCTGCAGACATTGTGAGACTCTTATTGTGGGACTCGGCCGTTTGGGTTACATTCAAATGATTCACTGAGGAGAGTCCTTATGGGAGGATGTATCAGTAATTGTAGGATCAGATGTCTCTGGTGCTATTTCACGCCAGCTTACCTTCAGATGTTCCCAGCTGCTGACAGCAGAGCAGAGAGCGAGGGCTCGGTCAAAGAAAGAAGCTCTGGTCATTCATTGTTTCAAACGTCAGGAAAATCTGTTGTTTACAACACTAACAGGAGTTTTCAAACATACAAGTAACCTTTAGAATAAAACAAGCCAACACAAACTTCATCATTTACAGTATTTCAAATATTATTATTTTATTGCAATACAATCTATATATGTATGTATATCTATCTATCTATCTATCTATCTATCTATCTATCTATCTATCTATCTATCTATATATATACATATATATTGCAAAGAAAAATATGCTGTATGTTTATGGTATAAGTGCAGTTTCTGATGAGTATCTGAAGTAGCTATCTTTGCTCATGTTATTTGATCATTTATCAAAACAAAAACATTGATTTTATACATTGTAAAAATGTCAAAAAAAAACCCCAACCTAAGACTAATTCTACCCATAAACACTGACTCAGCAGCCACATATCCACAATGTTTTGGCTTTAAGGAGCTTCAGCCAATAGACTGAAGTTGGTTATATATAGTTAATATATTGCTATAAGGGTGTAATGGAGGCCAAACCAGGAGCAAAAATGTGATGACACTTTTATTTACTTGCTCCTTGTATCACATTTCTCCACAGGAACAATTTACACAGCAAGTGGCTGCCACATCAGAAGAAGTAAAATGACACTGGCACTGTGAGGACAACCTCTACAATTACGCACCTATTTCCATAATTGTCTCATGGTATATAACCGCTGTTAGCTGACGCCAGATGGGAAAAACATGAGAATGTAATCAGGAAGACATGGTTCCACTTTGTCCTCTTTCGGTCTCGCCAGTGCACAAGAAACAGAATCATCAACCATTTGCAGATTTAGCAGATATTTTTATAGCATACTCAGCATTTTTTTAATATCACACATCTTCCCCTTTTTTATACGTTAAGATATTGGAAGGTAAACATCGAGGAACACATGTAATGCAGCCTGGATCTTAGCTAAGACCCAGAATAACAAAGTGGTCTTTTATTGGCAAAAAACAGCTTCTGGTGGACATTGCATCACTGTTGCCCCATAAGATTTTATTGGCTCCACTTTAGCCGTGTAGCCACGACAAGTCATAAAAAAAGGGATTTTGAAACTAAAGTGTATTTGTGTGGATGGCGCCTCGGTTATAAAACAGGTTGTTGATTATTGGGGAATAAAACACAAACTCAAAACATAAAGAGTTTTATCTGTTCGCATTAACACAACCATAGAGATGATTATATTTCAAAATTTGGAACTGCTTTATGAAGTAAATCATGAGCAGCTATATCTAAAACTGATTTTTCTTTTTTGTATTTGTTGACAAGAAGTGAATACGTATAATATAAAATAATAATAATTGAATAAAAATTGAATTATTGTGAATTATTCCAGTGAATTATTCCTTTCACATCACCATTGTTCTTTAATAGCTTGCTATGCAAAACTGTATTTTTACATTTGTATCAACCGACTTATGACACAAATGCTGTAGTAATTAAAGTTGCACCTCTACCTTTCTTTGTTTGCTACAGCTGTACGGCTGTAGTAAACACGAGGCATGTTAAACCATCCAGATGTGACCAATTAAAAACCATCTGGACCGAGGTCTTAATTAGCTTGTCCAATTAGGAAGCGCAGGTACACAGCTTTTCACTTTATTCTTTCCACCATCGTGCTACAACAAAACCCGATAAGGTCCACAGCACATGGAAACTGATAGAGTAGCCATTTAGCCTACATGACAAACATTATTTGATTTATTACCATTAAATAATCTCAGTATTCTTGAGTCATATATACAGCATAGTGTGATGGGATGCTGTTTGTATAAAGGGGTGTGTGTGACTCAGGAGGCAGAGCAGGGCCTTCATTCATGGGAAATTCACTCTAATGGACTGTACTTGGTAGCTTTATGTGGTATATAAGACTAGAATACAATGACATAAATGCAGTCGAAACAAACACACTGAGTTCATTACTACTTTGACGACAAAATCAAAAATTGGGACAATGTAAACTTGTCCACCCTCATCAAAACATGCTGCAAATCTAACAATAACTAATTTCTGAATTAATTCCAAATGGACGCCATGCTGAACCAGAGATTGTAGGATTTCGCATATCAAAGCTGTGAACACAAAGCAAATTTGTGAGACAGACGCGTAATTACAACCACTTTGTATTGAAATAAGGAGTGAATTAACTTGCCTTATTAGTCGCAGGCCAACAAAATCAAATGCACAGTTGTCATCAAAAGAACACTCAACATTACAGTGAGTTTGATTTACTCAGATTTTGCTCTTCTACAGCAGTGCAGTTAATCCCAGCGATAATCCCAGGGGTGAAAAAAGCCCCATATACTGCTGCTTCCTGTTAAAATTTTAATGTTGAGATTCAACTGTGTTTCTTTAAAGCCTGTGGGTAGGTCATTAATCAATCCATAACTATGCCAAGGAAAAACAAACGCTAAATCCAGTCATGAATCTTTGTGGCAGAGCAGCCACACGGGCTGCACGATGGAGATTTATAGAGTCATTGATGCCAGGAGAATTTCTGCAAATGGAAACGCACAAAGCGGACCGCTGTGCTCCGACATGTGCATTAGATTGAATGCAAGTCCTTGACCAAAGAGGTAAGTACTTCCTCATTACTGATATTATTATTATCCAAAGCAGTTGGTGTCTCGGAAGAAAAAGGCCGGTGATGCTCCAGATTTTTTTGTTGTTTTTTTGTCGTAAAAGAAAGACCAGACACAGCACGCATTGTCTGTGTAGCCTAAATCTGAAACTTTTATTCCTCCGTATCTTAGACAGCAGTTGTTGCAGCTGTCAAACAAAACCAAAAACTAATAGAGACAATAAATCAACCATATCATTGCAGTGAGTGACAGGTTTACACACTGAACACACAGTGGAGTTAATTCCCACAACTGTATCTTTACTTGAAACATGAAAAGTCTCCAACAAAACACTTTTTTTTTTTCCAATATGAGTAATGCATGATATCTTACTTTAATTATTTTTTGAATAGACAGGTCTCCCCTTCCATGGCAGGTAAGAAAACATCACTGCAAAAGAGGTGTGTGTTGTTTCACAAATCTGCAATTGCTTACTGTCACGTGTGTGTGTGTGTATTTCTAAATAATAAAACATTGTTTTAAACAGAAATAACTGTTGTCGGGCGAGGCGCACAAGTCATAAATGTGAACAAACAACCTGAGTGGCAAAACCTCATTTTTTCTAATCATTCATATTTAGATGTTACACAAGACAATATGATCTGAAGGATGTTTTCATAAAACTAAATTCTATTTATATTGGGCCAAATCATTGCTTTTACAGAATGAGACTGAGATCTATATAATTAATACATAATACTATATGCTAACATCAGCTGGTGAGAAATTAAGTTCCCATGTTTGCTTTATTACAATGTAATGTAACTTCAAATTCTCTTTTCTTGATTATAAGATATACATTTCTTATTTACCCAAAGAATTTCACAGTGTTTGACTGAGGATCAAGCTCATATTTATTCTAGGATTGAAGTGGGCCTGCAGTGAAAGCACTGTATGGCATGTGGGTTGAATTAATATATTTTTCTATTTTCCTTATTGGAAAACAGACCCATTTATTTCATGCATTTGCTCCATTGGCAGCTCAGTAGTGAAGCTGGGATGCCAGACGGGATAGCGACAGTGTAGAGTTTCCAAAACCTCCAAAGACTGCAGTGCAACTGTATTTAATAACAAAAAATGTCAGTTATGATGTAACTGATCTGGATCCATTGGTTACAAAATGCCAAATAACATCCCCAAGCCATCGTTAATATGAGAAGTGGTGTTTGCATGTTAGCAGAGGCTTGATTCAAAGTCGAGTTTGACAGTTGGGGAAATTGTGCTAATTATCAGTCCTTGTCTGTTAATCAGTAACTAGCTAGTCTTTGTTTTTATCTGCAAACAACAGACCTTGCTTGAGTCCTGACTTGCTACTTCTCAACTCAAATCATGATCTTGAATATGCATTTGAAATGTAAACTCTGTTAAGTTGTTCTACTGCAGAGGTTCCCCTCTAGGGGGCAGCCCCCTAGAGGGGAAGCAGTGCCATTGCAGGGGGGCGGGGTTTCATTACCTTAGGTTTACGTCATTTTCTTTCCTCTCAGGCAGTTTATGAGGTTTGTATTAATGACAATGTGTGAAATAAAGTGCAATGAAGTCTGAAAACAAACGTGTGTATGTGTGTCAGGTTTGGGGGGGTTTCTTATCAACCAAAGGGGAGTCCAGCAGAGAACGTTTAGGGAACCTCTGTTCTTGTAAGTAGCTTCTGGTTCCCACAAATCAATTAGAGTCACTTTCATAATTTGCGTTTAAAATTGGAAGTGAATTTTAAAGTGTAACAGGAGAAAAGTGGAGGAAGAGGACATGTGATTAAACGTGCTCCCATGTTGTTCAGGGTGACTCCTGCATCTCAGTTTTTGCTGTGGGGCCTCTGTCAGGCTGCTAAGGTGAAAAGGCCCCTTACTTAAGAGAGAATGGCAAAACTTTTCATCAAGCATCAGCTTTTTTTTTTTTTACCAACTCCCTACAGTTCAAATCAACATTGACAGAGACAGACACAGACACATATCCCACTTCCCCTCACAACCAGGACCAAAACACACACTGACAAATGACCTGTATTTATTGGTATCTACAACCACTGGCCCTTCAAGAATGGGTGGTGTCCAAGACACGGTCATAATAAATATATACACTACGTACAAGCACTAATCATAGCTTTGCACAACTTTTAGCTCAAATGATCATATAGATTTTCACAAATTCCAAATGTCATTATATCCAGTCACAAATGCAAGAAACAAACCAAGTCCCACCAAGCCTCCCCCCCTTCTCTTTAGACTATTTGGTTTGTGCCAACGAGGCTGATTGAACACACCAGGTTCTTTTCAACAAGGCTGTGAAGGTCCTGCCTCCATGACAGTGCCCAACCCAAGAGGTCAGCTCAGAATGAACAAGTGATCAGGGACATGCAAGAAAAAGGGAAAGAAATTCAGAAACTTAATTGAACACATTAAAGAACCACTTGTGCTTATGTACGTGTATGGCGTCTGATTGCAAGTCTTTTTTGTGTGTGTCTCAATGACGCAACTTTGCATTGACGATTTGTCTGCAGCTCCCTCACAGGATCCACATGTAGACAATGGCATGAATCACAGGAAGCCGAGTGGCCCTGTCCTGTTACTGATCTCAGAAATAAATCACAGTTGAAGTGGAGTTTTGCAGGACGTCCTCCCAAACACCACGTGTCTGCAAGTTAAAAGCAAAGAAACCAATAATTACATTTAGGCTTTAATTCAAGGCTTTGTTTTGTTTCATGAGCCTCTGCAGATGACACCTGTCAGACTGCAGTACGCTGTCCCAAGCCCTACTTCTAACATACCATCACTCTGTGTGTCCTCACATGACCCTCTCACCAACGAACTGCTTTCTCCATCCAAAATATCTCTCATTAAACTTTCCCAAAGACGCTTTTTCAAATTTCCAGATTCCTTGTAGAAGGGACAACAGAATCTCCATTATGTATCGAAATGGCATCCTCATAACTGAGCAATAAAACCTGCTGCCATCACATTCCTCCAGCTTACTTTTTACTGTCAGCGACCTCTGTGTGCACAGGTCAAAGCCGCCAAGAAACAGTAAGACATGTCAGATCTCATTATGATGAAGGGAGTCCCTTCTCCATCACCAATGCTATCCGTCCTCCGCACTAGCTTTCACTTCCTGTCGAAGCTGCAGATGAATGCAAACCTCTTTAGCGCAGCATGTTATAACCTGAAAGAAAATAATTAGACGGCTTTTATACTGGCTGCGTCTGTCAAGAGTCGACACGAAAACAACCTCAGTCTTCCTTTACACGGTTATTACAGGTACATTTACAAGTGCTGCATGTTGGAGGCTAGAAAACTTCCATGCTTTTAATTATAGCTATCCTCCACGCTGTAGCTCTGACGATTTACTAGAGCCAGCTCGTTCCACAGGAACTGAGAAAAGCTAAAATAATCAGTTTTTATTATTTCTCGAAGCCTTAAAAGTGCCATTAACATCAATTTTGGGTCAAAACATTAGCGTTAATGAAGGCTAGATGAGTAACTGGCAAAAACAGGCCCCAGGTTTTGTCAGTTAGTTTAATGATTTGAGCTAAAAAAGACAAGTTTTTACATCATAACAGATGTAAGAAGATGAAGCTGGAAATGTGAGAGAGAGGGAGAGAGAAGAATTTCTCTGAGAGAACATACATCAATCAGCCACAACATTAAAACCAGTTAAGAGTCTGAATGTTGTGGCTGACCTCTGGACTATGGCTGAATCTTTTTTTCCATTGTGGACACTGTCAGTGAAGCATTTGACTCCGATGGCTGCGCCTACTGGTCTGAGCCAGAGTATACGGATGTAGCGTACCCACAAAATGAAGTGACCGAGAAGAGAGCGGATCCACAAGCAGAGAAGAAAGAACCTGCTACTGCACAGTAGTTACGCTCTGGAAACTGGTGTTTGTCCTGTGGGTTCCAAACCTATGTCCACAGAGTAATTTAAACCTATTATTGTTGGGGGGGGAGAGGGGGGGCATCTTTAATGGAAATTCAATGGACTGTCTGGGTCATGTCTGCCAGCAGAGACAATCTACTGGACCTTTTCCAAGAAAACGTACCACTCATTTGAACACATACATTTATCAGTACAAGTTTAAAATACCACAATTCGGGGGAGGTAAAATGGCGGCGTAGAGAGTGGTTGACTGTTTCTGAGCTCCGCACCACAGCGTTGATATTTCATACAAATCTCCGCCCAACTTAACATTTTAAACAGCCTCCACCTCGTGCATTTCGACATGAATATTGATGAGTATTTTTTGAGATCCCGAGACAAGATGCCACCGAAAGAACAACATGATTCGGCCAAAACGATCGAGCCAGAAGCTATGGCTAGCTTGCATAGCTCGCCCCCAGAGAGGGAGCTACAGGGACAGGCTAGCACAGAAGTTGTCCTCGACGCCTCTTTTCGGCAAGCAATTCAGGAAATAACGGCTAACATAACCAGGGTGATTGACGACAAGCTTGGGCCATTGTCCCAACTGGTACAAGCCCACACACAGCGACTGGACAAGATCGAGGAGAGAACCACCGAGGCAGAGAACAGGATTGTGGCTGCTGAACATACCTGTGAGACGGTAGATACACGGGTCCAGGAGCTCGAAAAGCAAATACGCAGCATGGCTGAGCATATCGACGACCTCGAGAATAGAGGCAGGAGAAAGAACGTCCGGATCATCGGCTTGCCAAAGGACGCGGAGGGGAGCAATCCAACGAAGTTTTTTGAGAGCTGGATACCCGACCTGCTCAAGATGGAGGCGAAAGCCGGCCGCGTTAAGAAAGAGCTCATCGGACCCTAGCGCCTAAACCCGGGCCGAACCAGCGACCACGACCCGTCCTGATACGATTCCATAACTTCGCCGATAAACAGAGCTGGACGCCGCGAGACGCAGCGGGATCGTGAAGTACCAGGAATCCACCATCATGTTCTTCCAGGACTTGTTGGCCGCGGTGGTGCGCAAACGAAAGGGTTTTGATGATGTGAAAAAACGCTTGCGGGACGTTGGTGCTAAATATAGGATGCTCTACCCGGCTACGCTCAAAATAACCCATAATGGGCAGACCGGCAGCTTCGACTCGCCCGCTAAAGCTGTGGCTTTTGTTGACAATCTCAGGTGATCCGCACGTAAGTCACCAACCGGGCTGTTACCTTTCTGTTTTATGGGAGAGATAAGAAGGGAAAAATTGTTTTGGATTTAGTTTATCTTCGAATGGTTCATATATTTACGTGATTAATGAAAATGGTTCATGAAACCAACTTTGGCAGTTTCATATGGCATTCTTTTTCCTTCTGTCTTATGCTGGTGGTGGTAATGGGTGGCTGATAATATATGCAAATCATTACTAACGATGGGCTGTTATAATTCGTTCCGCCCACCCCTTCTTAAGGGTGGAGGTTATTACTCAGGTGGTGTTTTTTTGAGTTCGGAGAAGTTAACCAAGTTAGAGTTGAGTGATAACGATGGTTATGGTAATCTTTTGGTTATCTGGTTCCTCTCGCGGGATTGTTGTTATTTGTGCTATGTGTTGTGTGTTTTTTGTCTGTCAGCTGGGTTATTGTCGGGTGCAGGATCTACATGGAGAGTGCAGTGCATTTGGAGGCCTAAATACTTTCTTTAAAAAAACACTATGACCTGTGATACATTAAAGCTATGCACTTGGAATGTTAAAGGTAGCCACTCTCCTATCAAAAGGAAAAAAGTACTGTCATCTCTATGGAAAGAAAAGGTCGATATTGCTATGCTGCAAGAGACGCATCTAAATGAT
>JAFBJQ010000715.1:646349-666717 GCA_016785345.1 Trinectes maculatus | reverse complement strand
TTTAATGTATAGTTAATAGGCCTTTGCCTGTGTTAATCAAGCAAACAACCATTATGCTAGGAGATCTGTTACAGTACTAACTTACCACACACTACATGCTTGAGCCAAGTTGAGAAATAACAACAACTAATAATATTTACATTTCTATCTCAAACAATTATTTTATATATATTAGTTTTTTTAATGTGTTTGCCCAATTTTATATCATTAAAAAATAGGCCAATTTGTTTTATATATATTTTTGTGCCTTTTTTAAAAAATGTTTTTGGACAGGTTTTTTTCTAATTTTCCCCTAGTCCCAAGGACATTGAAAATGTTCAGAAAAAACAAATAAAAGACTGTTCGGTTGTCATGTCTTTATTGAAAACAAAAGATCTGGAGGAACAGCTTCCTGGAGCATGGAGGACAATGGAGAAGAAGACATAAATGATTTCTATAACAATAAAAACAAGTTTCAAGTGTCTGTCCTACACAAATTATATATATATATATATATATGAATGACAGCTATAAATCATTCAGGTACATCTTAGCAAGCAGTGGATTGCTGGATCAAAGGACAGACACTATAATATACTGTAATATAATAGTAATATACTGACACCACAACAGCCATATTAACTATTTCTAATAGAATAACACAGAAACACTGTAAATAACACAGGACAAATTAATGGTGGCCAAACATTGATGATGATTACATTCTACACTCTTCTTTTTTGGTTGATTCTCTTTTTTTTGTTTTGTCTGAAATAAACATAAACATACATCACAGTCTCTATAACAGCAACCATCTTTGGTCAGGTGGAATAATGAAACAAAGTCACATTACACATTACAAAAACCAAATCACCAACAAAGTTCCTCTGCCTGCTACGGGACATTGTAGTGGAACTTGACACTGCCTGACTACCAGGAAGTAGAAGGTTCCAAACTACTTTCTGCAGAAAGGGCCAGTGCACAACAAAGTGCAAAGTGATATTTGGAACACATCGCTGCCCTTCTCTAAGTACAACAACTTTAAAATTACAGACAGCTGGTGAAACCGTCACCTTGCAACATCAACAAGTTTACCAAGTACTCTCTCAGATAGCCATTTGTATACGGAATACACTAAGTCACTCCAGAACCAGGCAAGACACACAAAGTATCAATTATTATTGTCAATAATTTAGAATTTATTTTCCAGCTTTTGTCCAATTCTACCAATTGCTTCCATTTTACTTTAACACTGTCTTCTCACTACGCTGACCTTGACAATTCAATGTGACAAACTCATCCCAAACTGCTTAGAAAGCATTTACTTACATATCAGTGACATCTTTACAATTTCTAAATAGACTTGTTCATAAATGCTGACAAACTTGTACTATAGCAACTCACTCTCAAACTTAAAACAGCAGCATCTGTTCGTCTAATAAATCAAGCTGACTATGAGGGCGACCATAGGGACACATTCAACCTGAAGACGCACCAGTTGATCAGAAAAGGTGTTGTACTCACACGGACTTCGTGTTTTGTTGTCTAATCTGGCACCAGCTTCTGGATAGGGCTCTGCTCGCAGCATCGTTCTCTGTCTTCTCGGCCACGACTCCAGCCTGAACTGACTCAGAAAGTCATGTCTGAAAGATCGAATAACAGAAGAAAAAACACACTGACTGTGTTTACATAAAGGTACTTAGAGCTGATAACTGTGCTTAGCTCCATTTTAGACAGACATTTGAGAGGGTGAGCTTAAAAAGGAGATTTTGTAAGTCTATGTGATTTTACAGCTGAAAACTGAGAATCAACCCTTCAGCTGGGAATTATAAAACTGAATCACAAATATTTCTGACTCACACTGCCATTCAGTGAATGAACTTTTATATATAAAATTAAGTATATTTTATTTATTACCGTTTTCCAAATTATACTTTGATCATGTTAAAGGTTTATATAATTACAAATGATTTTTCCATAATTCATTCATTACCTTTTCCAAATTACGATGAGTTTGCTTATTTTGAAGTTTAAAGAATTTTAAATATTTTCATTATTGATTTATTGCCCTTTTCCACATTTTACTGAGTTTGACATGATTTTAAATGTTTTGATAATTTCATAGATTTTTCATAATTCATTGATTTATTTTCACATTTACTGATTTTGATTATTTGCCTGCTTTCGCCAATAAAACTCAAATTTGCATTCAAAGAGAAAAACTTGATGTGTATTATAATTTCACATCATTAATGATTCCTAGAGGTTATGCTAGTCATAATTAAAACAGAATCCTTGGGAGATATTTTTCTTGTCACAGAATTTTTTCCAAGCAACAACCAAGAGCCCAGATCCATGAGAGGAGAGCTGCCGTTAACGGGCATGGCTGGTAACAGTGTTCAGCCCCAGGGCTGTGCCGCTGAACCACTTTCCAGTGGCAGCAAGATTCGACGCCCGGATAGGAGGTGGTGAGAGGCTAGGTGAATCTCCTCGCCATTAGCTTAAATAGTTTTCATGCAATCCTCATTTAGGTAATACCATTGGGGGCTGAGACTCGGGCCCTTTAAAGGGGGGGGGGGGGGGGTGATTAATGGAACCTCCTGAAAAGGGTTTCACTATTGACGGGATCGAACATCTATGTTTCAACATTTATGTTTCGGAATAAACTAATTAAATATTTCTTGTAACATACCACTTTCAGTGTCTTCACAAAATGTACACGTCACTAGCATCCTAATTATTTCACATTTTACCAGTAGACCTCATCTAGCATGAAGGGTCTGAATAATTTGGCCTGCAGCTGTAACATTTGTACAGTGTGTACAAGTTTACCTTGGCTGACTCCAGCCTCCCTCTTTGTTTGGCAGCAGGATGAGGGGATGGTGGTCTAACTCCTGGACGGTTCCGCTGTCCAGCAACTTGGGGACAAAAAACACAACACAAGGATTTAGGGCAAAGTTAAAGTGACGAGGCAGCTGCCACATTAGCTACAGACATTCGTCTACATGAAGTTAGATTTTACTAATGCAAGATGACTTTGCTAAATTGCTTTGATTTTTCTGCTCTTATTTTGATGTCATGATTACATCAAAAATTACATCAAAAACACAAATAATTTACAAAAGTATATTTAAAGTATATCTATTTAAAAGTACATATATATTTATATATATTTAAAGTATAGCATATTTAGCCTCAATCGGTTATTTAAAAATAACAACCAAGTTACTCATTATTCTATGTGACCTGGCAGTCACATAACAGAGACACTCAACTGGATTCAAATACAACACAATAATCAATACAGAACTCTGGTGACACTGTATGACTTATTGTAGCATCATCAATAGATTATGTGCTTTGAATGGATATATCGTCCTCAACATCAGGTCTTTAATATTTAATTCATTGGAAATTTATTGGAAACCTACTCAGAAAATGGCAGGCAAAAACATTCAAAACCCATGGGAGATTAGGTGCACTGGTAAAATGTCACATATTTAGGTTATTTATGATGGGGAAACAGTATAAATACACACAAACTACCTCATTGCAACAAACCTTAACATAATTTTTTCCCCAATATTACAATTTGATTAGTTTACATGAGTGTGCCGGGTGCACAATTATTCAAACTATTAGTTAATAGCACTCACACGAGCATACACAAAAAAACTACACTTACATAACAACTGTGATGACCACAACTAACCTCACACTATTATAACTGAGCCCTGAATGGGTCAATGACTGTTTGTCTTTACAGTTCATTTAGTTAAAACCTTCAAGGCTGAAAACATGGCGGTCTACAAAAATGTTTGTCAAAGAAGGTCAGACAACATGTTATTGCTTTGCACAACGAAGGAGGGAGCTATAAAACAATAGCAAAGACTCTTAGTGTATCGAAACACACATATGGAAGCCGTGGGTTTGCTCGTGGAGCAGTGGAGTGATATTGTGAATGAAATAAAATGATATTTACTTACGTTCGCCCCCGGCGATTCCCGCCCACATGGCGGACGCTCAAACTGGCAAACCGGAAGTGAACGTTTCCAAACTAGAGGTGTACACTTCCAAACAGGAAGTGGAAGATTCCAAAGACTTTTCGTCAAAGGGGCGATAAGTTATGATGACCAAAGTTAAAGGTTTTAACATATAAAAAAAACTCTGTACATAAAAATCAAGACAAATACAAACTTTGTGACATCAATCGAGTCTCTCGTCTTAAGAGAAAACAAGTGTCCATATTAAATCTAAAGTTTTTGGACACTGCTGACATCTGTTGGTTCAACAGGTGAACACCAGCGGTGCATTTTGCAGTAAAGGAAAATGAATGGGGGAATAAATAGATAAATCATGCCTCATGTCTCAGATATTTAGACTCGATATTTGTGCAGCAGAAGGAAGTGGAGATGTGTTGTAAAACTACAACATGAGACATACTCACTGAAAAAGGCTCACATGAAGATACCATCATTTCCATCACACAGCTGATCAGCGTCATTGAATCATCTCTGGGAGAGAATTAACACATGAGGTTGAAAAACAACATACAGAAAACCATCTCATTCATAACATTGACATCTTAATAATAGCTTTAATGGGCAATAATAGCCAAAGCCCCAGTGTGTGTCAGAGTGGAGTGACGGCTGTTTACGACCATTACTTAGAAGTGTAGTTTGCAGGGTGATAACAGAGTCTTCGTATGTGTCTTTATATGCAATGGTGTAAATAAAGCAACATATACAACATGATGCAAGTACAAAGTGGAAATAATGTGGCTCCTACAGTGACTCTCAGTACAGTATCATAATCATAGATCTGATCCAGGAGTTTTCTTGAAGTCAGGAGATGACTTTTAATAAAAGAACATTTTTTAGTGTCTTTATGACAGAGGCACACACCAGACAGGTCTGCAGCTTTTATTATTTGGTACCTATGAGTAGACAGCAGGTGCTTGGGCGTTCCAGAGTGCCAGCAGTTATTTTGCTGATTGAGAAACTAAAAGCACAAAATGCCCTGATTATGTTACATGCATAGTTATGTGCCCATATAATTATAAAGTGTGCTTTTGGATTATGAAATTTAGCCAATTTACATCTACATTGTATCGTGTACATAGTGCCATTGTGTCTGTGCTGAGACTAACATTTGGTACATCTTGCTCTATGTTGTAATCAAGACTGGTTAATGATAATAATGAAAACTATTAATATGACCTCGATAATGCAATGCATGGTTCTAAACAACAGAAAACAATAGATGATGCACTCCTTCAGCAGTGTAGAACAACACTTTGTCCAAATGTTCAGTATACAGTTGGTATGTCCTGTCAGACACAGTTCTCAGATGCAATTAAGCGCAGTGATGTTCATTTACTGAGGAGTATTGCTCCCGTCCAGGGCTTTTCCCCATCTGTGCGTTTTCTTTGGAGAGTCCTATCATCGTCCCCTAAAGTTAACAGTCCACTGTGGTCCCTAGTCATGCACCATATTCCACCTAGTCAATTCAACATAATACACTATTAGGTGGAGAGTTGTGGCTTTCATTGGGCTGAGGAAAAAGAGGCAGGTTTTATTATTTTGTGAAAAAAAAAACATTTGGATAATCATGCATTACAAATATACATAACATAAATGATCCCTTATTGGGCAACAGGCCTTGTAATGTCTCCATGACTGGAGGTGTGGACATCATGAGGTCCAGCACTGTGATGCGACCCCCAGTGAAACACAGTCAAGAAACATTCTGGTGTTGCTGGTCCTGTGGTTAACCACCACTAGATGGACCCATGGCACTGAAAACTCGGTCAAACTGCAAAAGAGTGTCTGTGTGGGCCATTTGTAAGCATCTCAATCATTGACACACTCATTTGAAAATGACTACTTTGTGCTGCCTAAACTCTTTTAAACTTGAAGCCTGGACATTTTTAAAACAGTGGACCATTTACTAGCTGGAATAGATTCATCATTGCTGTGAGTAATACAAAGCACTGTTGGAGAGACAAAACATCAAATCTGAACAAAGACATATGGATGAAACATGCAACAGTGCTGTGCGGATGCTACATTAAGCCCTTATGCCAGATCTTGGAATGTAATGAAGCATTAACTATTCTTACTGCAAAAAAACATTTTGTAGATGTCACTGAACAGAACTTATGGGGAATAAACGGCAGCTGTATCGTTGAATACAGCCAAAACAATGTCAAGACATGTCATTTGCTTTATAAGAAACAGATATAGTATAAATTTCTAGGTTACAAAAAAGTTTGAATTTAGTTGTTTATTTTTAAAAACAAAGTGGTCTCATGCTATGTTTTTATTGCTGGCTGTCGCATGATGTAAAAACTGTGTGTCTTGATGTGCCCCAGTTGCTGAACAGTTAAGGAACATACCACCATTTTATGATTTTTGCCCCTTTTCCTACACCTCGGCAGTTAAACAGAGGGGCAGTAGAAAAGGGGCAAAAATCATAAAATGGTGGTGTGTTCCTTTAAAGCAATAATCAATTCATAACAAGTTTTGTTGCAAATGGCATCTAAATGTAGTTTAGTGAGTATGCCGCATGCTATGTGGTGTGTTGGCTGAGGTTCCTCTTGTCGGATCCGTCTTTTCCTCAGAGACTCTGTATGGGGTGGTCTTCCCAGCAGGTCCAGTGCTGCACTACGGAATGGCAGTGGTGCCCGGGGCAGTGTCTGAGAGCCGCCACAGCAGTCCTGTCCAGCCCAGCTCCACTGTCAGCGCCTCAAACCAAGTGTGGCCATCACCCCTCCCACGGGGTCTGGCTGTGGACCTCCAGCACAGGCTGGGTCAGGATGACTGCATCAGGCCTGTCAGGCGCTTTCCCGTCAAAGACTTGCCCTGTAAGTTCAATTCAAATGCAAACACATTACCACACTGAGGTGCTGAAAGTAGGGGAACTTTGAAAATCACTAAGAATCAGTGCCAACACCGTGGTTTTTATCTAAAGCGCTAAGCTGCAACCATTCATGCCACTAGCATGTTACTTAATATCAGACATTCACATTGTATGACAGGTCTGACAGCCACAACAGAGTGTAACATGGTTACAGCTGCAAAAAGCCACTGATAGTGAGGCAGCCAGTGTGGTTTGTGATATGAACAGCCCCAGCTCCGAATGACTTACCACACTGCGGGTGAACTTCTCCAAGGAGGTGCGGCGGCCCTGTTCAGTGTCTGCTGGCTGCTGTTTTGGGAGGGGGAAGCAGGGTGAGTGTTCGGGTCAGGAACGGGTGTTAACGAGGGGAAATGGGGAGTGATGTCGTTAGTGAGGAGAAAAAAGGAGGGGCCAGGCATTGCAGACATGAGGGCCGAGGACAACGTGGAAGAGGGATGCGTTTTGTACGAAATAGAGTGGTGTCAGTGAAAGGCCAGCAGAAGGACCGATGTCCAAATGGGGAAAGGGCAGAGAGGCAAGCATGAACAGAGGCAGCTGTGATTGGTTGAAAAGCTCCATAATACACAGTAACAGCTACATGAGGGTTTGTTCAAATGTTTTAAAAGCGGCATGACGCAGGAAAAAAAAATGCTGCTACAACGTTGTTAATGTTTTAGTTCCATCTGTCAAGCACTCATACACTTTATCTGTCGTGTGGTTATACTGGTGGTGTCTGACTGACTGTTTCTCTGTCTCAGAGCATTTTCTGTCTTTGACGGGTCATTTATATGTAGATGTGATGTCACGATTTTCACAACTGCCCCTTGACTTTTTTTTTAAATTAATTTAGCATTTTCTTAGCCCCTGCAAAATAATGTAATAGTGTGAAGCAGAAAACAATGATAGTGTCCCTGTAGTGCATTTATATAAATGTACATTGAACCACTGCCACTGAAACCTTTTAATACTGAAACTTCTACTGTTATGTGACCTTGGAATGTCTTTGAATTATGAGAAAAAGGAGAAATGCAATAAAAAGTTGAATAAAAAGAAGTGACATCACGGTAACTGGTGCAGCTCACCTTCTTTCTGGCTAACAGGAGGTCTTGGTAGATGTTTGATCGCAAAAAGCGTGCATAGCTGTCACTTTTCATGAGCTTGAATATGTGCTCCTGCAAGACACAAGTAAAATGTTACTAGAACACAGTGAATGCTGAGTCTGCAGAAAGCAGATCTGCTGAATGAGATGAAAAGACGAGCTGGAGCGGCTTGAATTTTCATGAATTCTTATACAATTGCACCATAATCATAGTACATAGTAATGGTTGTAAAAAAAATAAGGCGGTCTACCTGAGCGTCCTCGTAGCTGTATCGTCCGGGGTCCTTGAGGTTCTGGCTTGTGCGTTCGTAGCTGTGAGAGTCCAGGTTGATAGGGCTCGGAGCTCCCTCTGCCAGAAACTCCTGCCAGATCTCCTGCGCCCTGGAGGGCACGTCCTGTAGGGGCCGCCGCTTCAGATCCTGCACTGCTAACCAGAACCTACAATAGAACAATATCACGTCAGTACTGTATAAACTTCCCAAAAAACAAATCTTTTTTTAAAAAATATATATATTCACTCATATGATATTGGCTGATGATGCAATTATTAATGGTCAATGGTTTATAATTAATAAATGTGCAGCTGTGTACAGTTGGTTTGTATGCATGTTCACATAAGCAGTTTTAAAAGAAATGAAAGTGCGTATCTATTTCAGTAAATGTTTCCACCACAGTACACAGTATCAGTATTGTCTGTGTTATCTGCTCAGCAAGATGGAATAAAACTTATGGTAGCTTCTCCAATAAACTATCCATGATTTGTTAGCCAGCATAAAAATGTTGAATCGGTGGAGTTTCTTTCATTATGAAATATCATTGGTGATCATGTCATACTGTTAAGGGAAATTACCTAACGATATGTGAAATAAAACGATGAAATGAAGATCAAGATAAAAATCTCACCGAAGGTTCTCAGAGCTGAACTCCGACTCCAGGAACTTGAGGAACTGATCTCGTCCTGCTGGGTCCTTCAGTGCCTCCTCCAGAGAGAAGCCCCATTTCTTCACGCGCTGCTGGCTGGGGTCGCGACTGTTCACAGTACAACACATGAGACAGGAACAACAGAACAACAGAACATTGTCAAGCTTAATTCAGGACAACACTATCCGCACTGAGATCCCCACACCCCACTTGACCTCAGGCTTGTTTTGAAAGCATTTATAGCCCCAGGTTCTCTGCCCCTCTGACCTGACCTTGCCTCCAAGTCCCAGAAAGAAGCATCATCACTGATCCAGGGGTTGGAGGGCTCCATGGCCGACACAAAGGGATCATATTCCACAAATTGCTCTGTGTAGCTCATCAGACTGTCGGCCACTTTAGAAACCTTCAGACAGTGTCTGTCCAGCTGAATGTTTAAGAAGGTTATCTGATGGAGATGGAGAAAGAGAGACGAATGAGGAGGCTAAGTAAGGTCGCAGCTCATCTGTCTGTCTCCCTGACCGCCATGATGATGGATGGGCGAGGCAGCTGCTGGTAATGACCAAAGCAGAAGCCTGTCACAGTGTGAATTACCTCCTTCTGAACGTCCTCTTTGGTGGGTTTCCTCGTCGGCTGGGAGCTGCTGTGAATGGGACTTGGCTGGCTCTGGCCATCGTCTGGTACCCCGTACACTGACTAGATGGAGTGATGTGAGAAAGAAAATAATAATAATATTAATAATCCGTTTTATTTATAGACACCTTTCTGAACACTCAAGGTCACACCTCACAGCAATAAATAAAAATAAATAAACAGATACAGTAAAACCCTGTAACTCTGCTCACCTTTTTCACCCTGTGTGGGTTCCTCTCTCTCCGACACTTGCGGATGTCCATCTCTGTGGTGTTGACACAACCTGGCTGTAGGAGGCAGCAGGAGAGTGTGTATCTGGGTCAGATAACAGAGTTTCTCCAGTCTGCATTGTCTGCGTCTGTCCTCTTCAAACAGTGTGACGCCTTTTCTCTATTTAGCAATGCCACGCTATCAAAAGGCTCATGGGTAAAGTGACTGGAGCACCAACAACAAAACCAGGCTCCCAGCTAACAATGTGGGGCTGATTCGGCTGGTTTGGGGCTAAAAATAAAATATTCCGACAACATAACAACCCTTCTTTTCTTTACTTCTTTTTTTGTTCATTTTTATCTATATACTGTGGGGACATCTGATTTTCTTTTCCTTTTTTCTTTGGTGGCATCATTAACTCACCACTGGCCGATGAACGTCCCAGAATGCCCTCTCCTGACTGTCTAAGATCTTCCTCTCTGCCTTGTCCTTCTTCCTGTCGATCCTGCAAACAGAGCACAAACGCTCCTCATATATCGAGCCTCTAAACCTCTAAAATATCAGGCCAAACATTAGAAACCTAATAAATCATACCTGAGATGAAACACACACACACACACACACACACACACACACACACACACACACAGGGTGTGACTGAAGAGTGAAACGCTGAAGAGAGTGGGGTCTTAACCTGTCTGCTGCCTTCACCCAGCTGTGCCTTGTGTTGCCTGGTGGGGCCGAGCTCTTACATAACTGACATTTACCAACTGGACCTTGCCGGTCAGTGTGTTTTCTCCAGATGTGAGAGGGTGTGTTGTTCTCCATATCACACCCTCATGTGTTCAACAGCAGTCACTCATCAGTGACATTTCTCTGATCAGTTTGCACACACAAAGAAAGAGGAGTGCTCCTCTCTGAATGACAGGAGGGCGTCAGGGTGTGCTTACACATTGCAGCCACTAGATGGAAGTCTTACATGAAAGAGGGCTTAGGGAGAATGTTCATATGTCCAAATGTATTAAGTTGATTTCATCGCCCACAGCCCTCCTACTTTACATTTGTCACATGACGTGACACTGACATCAGCAGACGACATGTTGTGATTCACTTGTACAAACATGACTCTATAACTTCCCAGTTTGTGATCAATAAAGTAAATCTATCAATCTATCTATCTATGACTCACTTCACTTGAGCCTCAGCTTGCATGAAGATGAACTCCCACTTCCTGGCGAAGGCCCTCTGCAGCCGGGCGAGGTTTTCCTGGAGGAACCAATCAGGAGCAGGGTTAGGGGAGGGAGAAAGAGAGAGAGAAAGAGAGAGAGAAAGCAAGCGAGAGAGAGAGAGAGATAAGCATACATACATATATATAATCTTAATAGCAAACATAAACTAGCATCTGTCAAAGACAACAAATGACCTCATTACATAGTGAGAAAAAAAAAATTAATACCAGGCATGCAACAGTGAGAGCAACGAGGCCTGGAGGCATAAAGTGACCTGAATAGGAAAGAGAGGAGGTCCACTGGACAATAGTTGCTGAGTAATTTAGAATATTAAAGTGTAGTGGATTACTATTGTGTAACAGCAAGAGATCAGTATTGCAGTCTATACTGCTGCCTCCCATGAAACTGTATTTATCTGCTAACGCATTCAGATATTGTTGTTTATTTTAAAGGACAGTGACTGACTGCTCCTGCTCCCAGATGTTTGATAAAAGTCTGAAATGTGTCAGCTCGCTTTCTTATTTTCTCCAGAAAAATGTAGTAAAGTAAAATAGGAGCTGTAGAGCGTCTCTTGTAGTAAAAGTCTCTTTCCTACAAGGGCAATTGATGATAATCAGATTTGTTCGATGTACTCAGTCGTTATCAAAGTTTTTAATCACATTGCATTTGTGCAACGCAATCAAAAGATCACTTAAGCCATTGCCACCATTGATGATGCTATGCTACAGCGAACAGAAGAACAGAAGAACCGTCGAGAAGCCGAGTACCGTCTTGTTGTGCTTCGTGCAACTAATGGTGCCCATAATATGGAGGAGTATTACATGAGGGCAAAAAAATTACTACTACTACTCCTCATTTTACAATAATTTTCACTGAGTTGTCTATTTGTTTGCTATTGTAATAAATTCTTGAAATTGTAAAGGGACTTTGTGGACACCCTGTATTATGGTGCACAAGGCACAAAGGCAACATTGCGTACTTACAGCCTCGTAGTCAGCCAACTCAAGTCTGGCTTTATTCTGCATGGTGCGCTTGCACAGGTAAATGGCTGCAGGGAGAAAGAGGGAGGGAGCAAACATGAAGAGGACAACAGAGTGAGAGAGCTGGATCACCCACTTCGTACTAAACAAAAACAGCTCATCTCACGATGGCTGGTGCCCTTTATTTACTGAGGTCTCAGCTGTGTGAACCAACTCTAATGAATGTTATACTGGAGCAGGCCTCCGTTTTGTTGTCCTCTGGATAAAAAGATTCTAGTAAATGTCATGTGAAGAGCTGGGGATGTGGCTATGTAGTATATTTTGGTAGGATAATCTTGTCCAATAAGGTTCCCTGCTGTAGGTGTTCCTCAGGGGCCAGATAAGGTACAGTTTAGGTAAAGACCCTGTGGATCAGTGCACGTGGAGTATCAAAGACAGATCTACGGCATGAGCTGTGTTTCAGATCTGGAGGAAGACTGACAACTGAATTAGCAAGATCTCACTGGTTTGGTGATGGAGGCAAAAGCTGTGAGTGAGAGAGACAGTGTCTGACTCACCATAGTCCGTGTTCTCCGGCTCCCAACAGTTTGAAGGCCAGAAGTATGGAGACTGACGAAAACCAGGGATGAAACATAAACAGATTTGGATTATTTAATTTTATATCTATCACTATATATTTCTTTCCATAAGTGTCAAGAAAACAATAATATTCTTATGTATGAATGCTGGAATTTCATTTCCCCCACCACCCATACTCCCCCGACTCAACTCTGTTTGATAATGATCCTTAATGTCCCTGTGCTGCACATTACTATCTACGGAGCAATGGTATCTATATTCTCCCTACCCATATTTAAATGTCCAACGTAACTGATATTATGCATTCAAAGTTCATTTCCGAGTCCATTAATAATTGATCACTCACATCTATCATGCATTCTTAATAACAGGGCAGAATTAGAACTCGCTAGTACTCAACCACATTTTTCATTTCTACTGCTGTTCGTATTGATAATGAGCTAAAGTGCTGAGGGTGATGAATATGCTTGTGTAATGAACAGAAAGGTATGCACAGGTACTGCACACACAAATCCAAAACATTTCCAACCAACCAGCTGAACATCATCATCGTCCTCATCACTAGATCTGGGTTCTCTAATAGTAAAGTGTCTATTTTAAGACAAGAAAAACCCCTCTGGTCCACTGGTCCATACAACACAGCGGAGAGAAGCCAAATACATTTCAAATGCACCACAGACTCTTTTTAGAGGTTCTGATGACGTGGGCCTGTTGCATCACGACCACATCAGAGGGAATATTTTTAGCCGTGGCTGAATGAAGCGTGACACACGCTGCCCTCCCTGCGCAGGCACAATAATGGCTTTTAATCTTGGGCAATAGAGGTGAAGATAAATGCATTCAGAGGTACATTGAGGAGGAGGAGCAGGGGAAGGCTGGCGACAGTGAAAAGTGCAGAGCCAGCGCACAGCCAGCTCAGCGCTTCCCATAGAGAAGCCTGCCTACTGTAGCTGACTGCAAGGATTAAGATGCTAATGTCCCAGTCACTGTAATGAGTCGTCGCAGAGCACATGGCCATCAGGGGGACCTGTCAAAATTCATGCTGGATCAGATGGAGTGTAGAAAAAAACAACTCCCCTCTGGCAAGTTGGGGTATAGGCCTTTTTCTGTGGCCCACATACTCCCCTGATGCAGAGTCCGGCAGGGATGTACAGCATCGACCTTGGTAGGATGACTAATAGGCTTAGAAAGGATTGCTCTCATTAGCATTTCACAACAAACATATCCCTCTGATAAAGTGCCTTCATCGCATCATTCATATAGTCAAAAACATCCTGAATGCCTACCAAGGACGCGGTCACGTTGGATGTTTCCGTACCTGAAAGCGGTAAAGGGTTCCGTCGTCTTTAAGTGTGAGGACGTGATCGGAGATGGGGAAGATGTAACCATGTGCAGCGATCAGACTCCCGAGGTGGATGGCTTCAGCTGAGGGCACACAGACAGGTGGTGCGGGGGTTGATTTGCCGCTTCACCTGAGGTTCTATTGTGCTTACGTGCAATGACACATTTCTCTGCGGACATACCTGGGTCCTCAGCGGAGAGGTTTTTCATCAGCCACTGAACAATGTCGGCCCCTGGTATGAAGAGAGCGACAACGGTTAGACACAACGTCACAGCCTCACATCTGCAACAGACTGCACAAAAGCTACAATACACAAACACAGAGGGGCTTTGATGAAGGCACTGTGGTTGGTCCCCATTTAGTGCTGTGTGTCAGAGCTGTCAATGCTGAGTAGGACTAATGATTTTAACAGGTGTGTGCAGCCCCTCATCCTGCTCTTGGACGCCACATTATTTGGCAGAGGATGCTGAGAGAGAGAGAGAGAGAGAGAGAGAGAGAGAGAGAGAGAGAGAGAATTTGGCAGAGGATGCTGAGAGAGAGAGAGAGAGAGAGAGAGAGAGAGAGAGAGAGAGAGAGAGAGAGAGAGAGAGAGAGGCATCAGACTCCCGAGGTGGATGGCTTCAGCTGAGGGCACACAGACAGGTGGTGCGGGGGTTGATTTGCCACTTCACCTGAGGTTCTATTGTGCTTACGTGCAATGACACATTTCTCTGCGGACATACCTGGGTCCTCAGCGGAGAGGTTTTTCATCAGCCACTGAACAATGTCGGCCCCTGGTATGAAGAGAGCGACAACGGTTAGAGACAACGTCACAGCCTCACATCTGCAACAGACTGCACAAAAGCTACAATGCACAAACACAGAGGGGCTTTGATGAAGGCACTGTGGTTGGTCCCCATTTAGTGCTGTGGGTCAGAGCTGTCAATGCTGAGTAGGACTAATGATTTTAACAGGTGTGTGCAGCCCCTCATCCTGCTCTTGGACGCCACATTATTTGGCCTCTGAGCTTGGCAGAGGATGCTGAGAGAGAGTGAGCGAGTGAGAGAGAGAGAGAGAGAGAGAGAGAGAGAGAGAGAGAGAGAGAGAGAGGGGCATGAGCCATGTAGAGGAGTGAGTCAGAAACAGCCTCTGGGTGAGAGGGAGCAACTCCCTCGTCCAACACCGGTGACTCATTTCATACACAACCACACACATGCACAGAGACACACAGATGAGTGCAGGCCGTGCACACAGATGGGGACAGACAGAAAAGAGAAGGCGCTTGTCTGCGGCGTGACAAGGGCAGCGTCACCCCCCGACCCCCCTCCCCATAGCTGAGGTCTCCTCAGCAAAGGCATCATCTGCTCCCAGCAGCGGTAGCAGCAATTTAAATGAGCCCAAAAGGTCATATTTACTTTACTGACTCGGTCCATCTTGCCAAGCCCACTTGCTGGGAAAGACAACAACTTTCACACATTCACACAGTTATCAGGAGATAAGGTAAGATTAGCACTAAAAACACAGGGTATCTAAAGGTGCAATTACACACAAGTGTAAATAGGCCTGTTCACACATATCTGTACGCTCATATACTGACCTGACACCACACTGGGGATCTTGGAGAGGAAGCTTTTGACGGTCCGGATGGCTACACCTCCTGCTTTCTCATCCTGTATGCGTGTAACAATGTCTTCAATCTGATAGGGAGGACAGAGGGACATGACATCACACACTGGGACAGGAAACAGATATATGGAGCAACTCAGTTTGGGTGATGGGTTCAGTGCAAATCAACACTTTACCAAAACACCTGCACACGCTCCATGTACCTGGCCCATGAACATGGTCACACGTTGTGGTGATTCAGCCGGATCATGGGCTTTGGTCAGGGGATTTAGCTGAACGTAAGGGGGTTGTCACAGCTTCTCCCCAGAGGCAGAGATAAACATCACACCTCCGACGCAGCCAGAGCCCCAAACACATCACACGTCAGCTGCCTATTATTAGGCGCGGAACAGCTCGCCACTCCAACGCCACACAGGGGAGAGCGCATACAGCGAACAAGCCCAGATACAGTCACACAAGAACACACGCACTCACACACTGTACATTTTGAACCCGGACATGGACGCGGCTCAGGTCAAATATTGATGTGTGCAAACACATAAAAAGAGCCTGACTTTGCACACCCAGCTGTTATAGCAACAGACAAATCGTGTGCAGTACAGTAGCTGCTAAGGTGGCTACACTGGCTATTACATTTTTTATGGCTCCCTCAGCATCTGTCTAGTATGTAAGCACACTCATATGCTCTCTCACCAGACACACTCGCACGCTCATCTGCGTTTGTACACAAGCACACAAACTGCTACAGCGCGACAAAGGTACATTTCAAGGGTTCAACCCGTAGGCTCGACACACACACACACACACACAATTTAAAGAAGACTTTTTACTTTTCCCTCTCATCCACATCAGGCTATAGCACATTCCCTCCCTCACGTCACGATCAGAGGCACGCAGCATCACGCTGTGCTCCAGTTGGTGCCACGCAGCGTACTTCAAGGCCCTCTTTCCCTCCTCTCTCCTCCCCCTCTCCATCCTTCAGTGTTCATTCATCATTTAGTGCAACGGATCTGTGAGCGAACTCCCTCCACTTCAGCAGGAAGACAGAGTCCCCGAAACACTCAGGAACACAAAGTTGTGTGTACGATTACGACTTTGCAGCTGTTTATTTCCCTATGGTTTTTCATTTGTCTGGTCATTAATTTGGCATTGTGCCTATGATATGTTTTTCTGTGCCGTGTCTGTGTCACTCCTATTGACAAACGGTGTGTGGAAGCAGGATGGAGTACGCTGGGTTGACTCAGGCGTTCACTGTATTCAACCAGTAAAAATGGTATGTTTTTAATAGGTTTTAGATAATGGAGAGGGACAGGCTACACAGGCAGTAGATGTTTTATTATTAGTCTGTTTATTTATTCATTGGTGTCTGTGGATATAACCAGCAGTTACAGTGGGATCTGACAGGTGGGGAACCCTATGAACCACATTCTACTCCCCAAATGTTCTGATGTCCAATGCTAAATGATGGCCAGATGTATCAAGTGATTTACTCACCTGTAGTCGTAGTGGCAGTAGTAGTAGTAGTAGTAGTAGTAGTCTGGTGTATTCAGGTTTATCAATATTCTAATGCAGCAAATCTAAATCAAATCACACTGACAAAAACTTTCTGCTTTTTGTATAGAAATCAAAGCACAATCTGTGTCTTAGAAAATCTGTTAGTAGTTAATTGCTTAATTAGTTAATTGTAGTGAGGGCACAGGCTGTCAGACACATGTTAACACCAGCACACACACACAAACACATGGGCAGACCCTCACACATGATGCAGTCAAAAATGCTTCACATGTACATCTGTACTCTGACCTATGTTGTGGTGGTTTTCTTTGTGGCCAGGTCACATGATCAGCTGCTCTTCTTTTCAATACCCAGTTCTTTGCATATTGTAAACAATGTGGAAAGCAGCAGCTAGCAGCCTGTTAGCATTCTGCAATGCATAAACTAAAGCAGCTATGGCCCTTTTTAACTTGAATGGTTCAATGTTACAAAACGTCACCAGCGACTTCAAATGAACTGAATCCACTTACTTTGGCTAAAAAAGCCGTTTCAAACACTGACAGTGTCTTGTGGACTGGCACGTGATCGATGCGAACGCACGTTTACTCAGCCGCCATTAAAATCAAATATAGCACTGTTACCAGAGTTAAACGGACGGTGCATGCAAGTGCCTCATAAATCCAAAACAAAACACTCAGATATGTACGGATTTAATAACACACACACACAACACTGCGTGGCAAGACAATTACTACTGTCTCACTATATGCTTTAGAGAGTGTCTCGGCATGAATTATTGAACAGTCACTATGGAGAACTACTGGCTCATCTCAGAGGAGGACAGAGCTGCATCTGCCCTGCGTGCTGTGATCAGAGCCGCGGTATTTCTGGCCCGCGTTCGCCTACATGTGAGCATAAACACTTATACACAAACACAACCATGGTGCACAACAGATAAGCGCTTAAACATCACAGTGTTTCCTCTGAAGATGAACAGCCGTGCAACTGTCCAACTCTGAAGGACTCCTCAAATCCCCAGGCGCAGAACAACATGGAGCAGATTAGGTCCTTTGTTCTCATGTAATAATGGACCTTTGACTGGGCATAGCAGCAACGAACGGGGAACCTATTATCTCTCTATAGGATGACAGCAGACATGAAGTACTTGGAACAACTATAGAAAGTGCACAGCCTATCTCTTGGCCGTACAAGCTAATGGCGTTTGCAGCTCGGCGTGAAGGGTTTGTGGGAGCTGAGCGCTGCTGCTGGCCCATGATAACAGCACTTTGCCCCTCGCTACCAAGCGCCATCAATAATTATCAGTGGAACACTTGTGTGTCTTGCCACCGAATGTTTGCATTCGCAGCACACGCGTGTTCAAATCGCTCCCCGTGCACATACACCGTGTATTTGTTTGTGTCTTATCTTTTATAGCTGTGAGGCCAGTACTAGCACCCTGTATGGCAGGAGGGTAATGGTTTGTGGAAAATGTGAGGCAGCAGCTCAGGGTGATGTCCATACACAGGACATGCATGCAAAAAAAGGCCCAACACTGAGCATTCATTTCACATTAATGTCAATGCACTCCAATGTCTAACTATGACACTACTTCCTGTTACACGGCCATGTAATTGGGACTTCATGGAATGAAATACCACCAAGTAAATGGGAGCAGCAGTGACAAAAATAACCATGGAGTAAATGTGGCATGGTGAGCTATGGTGGGCATCGCTGCATGGACAAAATCCACTTCCCATCCTAATTGAAATCTGTGCGGTCTGTTTTTTTCAGAAATGTCCAGAGATGAAGCTATTAAAAACTGGCCCCGTCTTCAGGAATGAGACCGCTGCTTCTGAAAGATGGATCAGGCAGTAATAGGGTCATTAATGATTCAGCAGGCGCAGGCACACTCGTCACTGTCAAACGCGCTGGTGTCTATGAGGAACAAGACAGATGTTTGGCAAGTGACGAGCAGAAAGCTATAATTTGTTGGCTCGATGACGACACGTCACTGGGAATCAGACTTTAACAAGTTTTCAAGTTTGCCAGGTTGTGTATATACTATATTCATTTAAATGATGGAGGCTTATTAACTTGGCCATTTTAATTTTCAGCTTCAAAAGTTTAACAAATTTGTTTTATGTCCTCTAAGATAATGGAGATGTGGGAGGCCGTCGTGCCGATGCTGAAACGATGTGACTGCACCTTCCTTTGCCACAGCTCCTTCATCTCATCATCCAGTATCACAACAGTGCAGGTAAAGTCCTATATCATTGTACACATTCACGCTATATAAACATAACATACCCTAACCCTAATATACAGAGATTGTGCTTCTCCGTCTGCACTTCTCTTATTGTAACTGGGTGACGACATATTCTGAAAGTAAGTTCCACCAAGTACACAATCCTTTTTTTGTGTGGTGCCGTTTTGACCTCTGTGCCATACTGGCTGCATAATTAAGTGAGTTCCAGCTGGTGAGTGGAGCCCTGGGGAACGAGGTGAGAATAAAGCCTTCTGGAGAGGTGGGGGGGGGGGGGGGGGGGGGGGGGGGGTGCTCTCCCTCCCCTTCTCTCTCCCATCTCTCCTTCCCACTGCCACCTCGATCCAACTTGCTTGGCATGCCAAGTCATGACAAAGGAGCAGTGAGAGCTCCTCTGCTGGATCTCACACACCAGGGATAGAGACACAAACAGCCAAGGAACAACACTGCGACCTTTGCACCAACCAAGTGCAACGATTGGAAACTTACTCCACTTTGGAGATGTGTGAGAGAAGACATGTACAAGGCATGAACAGATAAACAAAGCCATTTTCCATTCTGCCGATACCTATCATATGTAAACCTGTAAACCCTGTGATCATTAGTGCCAATGGATTGTTTGAATGTGATGTGAATAAATCCTGTTGACTCTAATTTGGGCTCTAACAGCTGAAGGTTCAGTGAACGCTGGAGCACATCTCTGTTTTTGTTCTGCTGAGTGGCGTCTTTAAGTTTTTTTTTGAGCAACACATTAAGAGCATTAGGAAGCGACCTGGGGTTAACGTCAGTGAAGATGTAAATAATGCAACACAGATGATCGATACATTTATCGAACAAATGAGCTCCTGCAGTCCACACTGACTTTCTTTCCTCAAGTTGCGTGTCCACCAATACTAAATAAATTAGCTGAAGTGGTCACAATGTCCTGACAATGAGGCTCAGAGGTACACAACTATACAAGGAGTCCAATTAGTCTCTGCGTGATGAGGGGCTGGATGCTCCTGAGGGGAACAGGCTGAAATGCAGATTTGTCAAACTGTGATGCTGCACTTCACGTTGGGACAGAAAGAGTTGATGAGTGTTACTTGTTTGAGCCAGTTGAGGATCCCTGATGGCAGCTGACTTTGGTGTGATGTG
>JAFBJQ010000715.1:633849-643849 GCA_016785345.1 Trinectes maculatus | reverse complement strand
TTGAGCGCATTAACGATGAAATGATGCAAAACCTTGCTTTACATGCGTTTCATCATGTGACTGTGATGCTCTAACTCCACAGCGTCAGAGTTTAGTCAGCATGATAACTCGGCAACTAGAGAAGGACAACACTAACCACAAAGTGTTCTGAAACTGATCTATTGCTTCTCTGCAGCATCTAAATGTCAGTGTGACGTGAGCACAAATAGACAGACGCGGTTAGCTTAAAGGATTTCCAGCTCTTCTGTGACACTGTGCACACATACTGTATTTACACAGCGGCTTGTGTTTTCGGGCACATGGGCTTATGTGATCACGGCGTGGGTCGGGGTCCCGCGGGATCATAAATGTCAGGGCCAAAAACGGCCAGCGCATCACTTCATTCATTAACCTTTCACTGCACCATTCAGAGCCGCCCGCTGGAAAAACCAATCACACACCTATGAATGAGCATTTGCTCCTTGCCACCAGCTGTGCCATGTTTCAGAACAGGGGATAACCACGTTAGTCACTTCTCATGTTACCGCCCGACTGCTGCATCATCACCGCCTGCCTCCCTCCCTCTCTGGTGTCAGCCCGGTGGATCCTGATGAATATTACACGCTTAAAAGCTTCGCCGTCCTATTTTCATTTCAAGCAAACGCGGCGGTGTCAAGTTTACCACTGGATGGACTGGAGCGTCGAAATAAATTAAGGTCAGGATGCTGAAAGTGGGTAAATGAACGTTTCTTGGTGAACATGATTAAAAAAAAACGCATTATCAGGCCGTCGTCAAAAAGAATCGTGCCTCTGCATTATCCAGTGATCAGGCTTCTCTCTCACTCATGAAAGTAACCGAGGCTTTGTTATAGATTTAGCCTGATGAGTTATTGACACAACTATTAGAAAGCAGAAAGCAGAGTTGGCACGAGGCGAGAGGTTTCTCACAAAGACAGTTCTGTTATTTCCAAGCCGGAGAGGCAGAGAGAAGAAAACCTTCCCCTGAACATCTGACCTCCTCACATGATGTCCAGCAACGCGGCCTCCTTAACATCACAAATTCAGTTTGAAGTCCCCTTGACCTTTATGATTCTGACTGTGACTGAACCACACAAACGCACAGCGACATTTGTCCAATTAATTTCGAAAAGGCCAAAGAGTCGTTGCGACGGTGTGACGCTTAATGAGCTGAACTAAGAAACCCCAGAGGGGGCGCAGTCACAGAGGTGACTGAGGGATGGGAAGTGAATCCGGGTTGGGGATGTGGTTTGGGGTCACAGGTCCATGTTGGGGAGTGAAGCCAGATGGTCTCCTCTCTCCTCTGAGGGCTGTACAGTCAGACGAGCTGGCCAGGCTGATTAACACTCGGGACCTGGCTGACTCATCCCATCCTCAACCTCAACCCAGAGACAGGTTCAGAGTTACACCACTCCAGCAACAGGCTCGCCATCATTCCCAGTGCACAGACGACACTCTCGCCCTCTCCGAGAGTCCTCGCTTATTTTTCATTCTTTGGAGACTTCTGGTTTGTGGTTGGAGAGACGGCCGTCCAGTTATTAAGCAGTATCGTGCCACCTTTGTTCATCGACGAGCCATATTTTATCAGCTCTATATAGGGGTGCATAGGTTTTTATTTTGCAGGAGAGGTGAACCTCCATGCTGAAAGAACCATGAAATATTCATCGGCCAGGCTGAGTAAAAGCAAACTTAGACACAATCTGCACTGCGCGCACAAATAATTTGGTTTGGTCCTTTTAATGACCTGTGGTCATCAGTGGTGGATGCTGCTGCACCCTTAAAACCTGCATCAGCGTAATCCATCTCTGAATCTCTGAATGATGCGACAATGGTTGTGCGGGGGGGGGGGGGGGGGGGGGGGTACACACAGCGTACACACTAATAGCATATGTCCTCTGCTAGAAAATGATGAAATACTCCAGTTTGATAGCTACCAATTTAAAATGCTGTGATTGGTTTCTGATACAGATTGTATTTGCTGCCCCATGTGGCCAAAACAAACAAACAACAACAACATACCGTATATAGTAACTGTATCCTTCCAGCAGCAGATTCCAGGTCTGTTCATATGAAGCCCCTGCAGCTTTCAGCACAGCTGCTAATGTAACTTTAATTGACTACCTTGTGGATTTTTGGGCCGAAGCCCACTTTTTAAATCCAATCTACTGTGAAAGCACAACAGTCAGCAGATGTCACCTGGCGGGCTCCTACACGCCTCAGCGTTCAATCCGGGCAACAATATTCCAGTTATTCCAGTGTTATTCCAGCCTGAGTTAGAATCTGACTTAAAAGCTGGAATGTTCTATGGATCAATATTGTGATATCTTCCAATCACGCGTCTCTTTGGACAAAAAGTGCATGTATGGGCCTGCGATTATTGTCTCTGTTGCTGTGACTGCGTTCGATTGGAAAAATGTGACCGAAATCATGTGCGACTGTAAAAGGTTGTTCTCCTCTTACGTCCCATCTTTCGCTAATTCGTTGTGTCAGCGCGGCTGCAGGGCTGCGGTTTGCCCAGAGAGTCGCTGCCGTCAAACATGTCAGAGTGTCACGCCACGACCCCCAACACCCGCACAGCTTCACAAACGAATGTCTGAGCCACTTCCAATCACCCATTCGTTTACACCGGACAATTATTATTATTATTATTATTGATTTACTGATCGCATCAGCTCAAATGAAAAATGATGATGGATGAGTTCTTGCAATACTTTTGCACATATTCCCAGTGTTTCCGTATCAGCTGCTGCACTGAGCAGCCTCAGTGTCCTGCTGAGACACCGGGGTTATTCAGAGAACAGGAGGAGGTATGGACCACATGCTGGATCTCTACTGTAATCCTCAGCCATCTTCTCAGACAGCCCCCCAGCTCCCTATTAACATCACCCTATGCATGCAGCCCCCCAGCAAAAGCCCGGGAATAGCGGGTGTGTTATTGAATACGCTCCTTTAAGAGCAGATTGTTGCAGTGTGCAGGGGGACGGGGGGACTGGGGGGGGCAGGAGAGCTGCTGGCACAGGGAGGACTTCAGACGCCTGAGAGAAGCCTTTTACTGCGGTCGCAGTGATGATTCTCTGTGGATGAGGTGAATAATCCTGTCAACACAGTGCTCTGCCTGCCAAAACACCGTGAATTATTATCCCATTATGATTTATGTTTCCCAAGACTTCCAGGATTTTCATATATCGCCCCCCCCCCCTCCCCCTTTACTGGAAAGAAGAGACAGGCCAGCACATTAAATAGACAAGAGCTGGTTATATAAGAGAAAGAGCTTTGCACTGTTACTGTTGTTTTATCTTATTGACCCAACTAGGAAAGCAACCCACACTGGCACTTAGCATACAGGCACACAGGCTTCAGCGTGACCCTGATAGTCCAGCCCATACCAGCGCCTCAGATAAAGGCTCCCATGGCGCAACCGGAGACGGCGTTAGAGCGGTCATACATGATAAAGTGCTGGCACGCCGCTCGTCCTCACAGCGGCGGCGGCGGTATTCAGAGCATTGGGCCGGACTGTGCTATCTTAAGTGCACAGAGGATATTGGCCCATAGACACCTCCGATGGAGGTTAGTTGTAAAAGAGGAGCGATATACCGTGGGCCCCGGGGGCCCTTCAGAGGGAGAACAGAGTGTGACTCATGCACCGCAGCAGGAAGACAGACAGGCGAGCTTCCTTACCACCATAACAACCGCAGCGCTTCAGTGCTCCTGGCCGTTCAAACACGGCCAGCTGTCAGTCCCTGCTCTGGTGGGCGAACGGACAACGTGGGAGTTTGCCATTTACAGTCATTTCTTCTTCTAAAGCCATACAAGGCAGCGCGTGTTTAACTGGCAGCGTGATGCTGTCATTTCATACATATGTCCAGCATTTCCATATCGTGGGAGGGGAGAGAACTCCCCCTGTGTCCTGCCTCTCAATGATCCAATACCCAACAAGCTGACAGTCACAGACTGCATGTGCGTGGACGTGGGAGGTTAAGGTTTGCACCGACAGCCATTTTCTCCCGCCACTCTGAGTAGACGCCAACGTCTATCCAGTCTAAAGGAGTGATGCATGAGTGAGGAGCGCTGTTATTCATCCCAGAGACCCTGTCGCAGCAGCAAGCCAAATGTAAAGATCAGAGAGTGTAATAACGCTCTGTTTTTATTAAAGCATGAGAACATTGTTTTTTTTTCTCCTTAAGTGTTTATTCAAGGATAAAATGATGATAAGGATGAAACAACGCGCTGGATATGAATAAATGTATGTCGAGCATATGGTTATATACTGTATATTCTTCCAGATGTAATGCTTTGAAATGAGCTTCAATCAGCATGACACAGTGTCAGATTTACCAAACAGGGCTGATTTAATGGGACAATAACACACGTGACAAAGAAAGAGTTGCACGTCCAGCAGCTGCAGCTTGATCATTTTTCTCTAACACATGGTAAAGCTGGTTGTTCGCCAACAAAACCTCCCTCACGTGACGCCATGACAACCTCTACACTCAGACTATCACCAACGTCATATGGTTAAGTCGTCTTGTTGGAATTCCATCCAATCGTAGTTGAGACGTTGCAGTCTGGGCCAAGTTGTTGGACGGACCAACCAACAGCCTGATACTACGATCCCTGGAGCCACATTGTCAGCGGGGCTAAGAAGAAGATGTTCTGTGCTGATTTACTGCACAGATGGAGCTTTCACAGCGCCACACATCCACATCCATTTACAAGCAGATAAAATCGAGGAGTGTGCTGAGCTAGAAAATAACACAGTTGCAATTGTCAACGAAACTGTGTACTCGGCTGAGCGCGTGCCAAAGCGTCCACGCACCCAAACGCCACTGGCACCACACTGCCACCACATTCACCAACAGCTGGACAAAAGTTGTGAGTGCGGCCATGACACGCACCCTCGTGTGTGAGTTGACTATGCGGTCGAACCTTTAATGGTGTGAATAAAAGAAAGAGGGGACGCGGCGCAAATGTCTGACTCAACAACAATGAACGGCGTGAGCCAAAAGCCAGACCGCCACCGCCGCTCAGAGGAGTCAGGGGAAGTGAGGGAAGACGCGTGCACACGCGTGCACTCGGGGATGAGAGATGTCCGTGATTAAAAGCGTGTGAGCTTGACCCCATCAGAGCAGTAAAGTGGCCTCTCTCTCCTCCTCTTAATTGCTTTTTCCCAGCGCAGTGATGTCGCTCATCATCGCTTGAGTTCCTCGCTGAACCGGGGCCTGTTCGCCAGCCCCACAGCGTCCTGTCTCACAACCACTCAACGACCTGCGCAGTGAAAAACTGTGTGTGTGTGTTTGCACTGTGTGTGTACCCTACTTCTACTTTTCTCCAAAAGTTCTTGAGGAGGCCAGAGAGCGGCCTGCAAACAGTTATTGGATTGTTTTGCTTGACAGAGCGAGACACTACAGCGCCACCTGCCCTCCACAGCGCTCCCTAATGGCTAAATACGCCACCGTCACCTCCGTCTCACTGCCCACACAGTCAACCTATTGTTTCTGAAACAGATGATACATACAGTCAGTCACCGTATTTCAACCACGACCTTTAAAAGACCACTCTGCCCACACTTATATATTTCTGTCTCTTGACCGAGGCTGCGCTCAGAGGATGCTGATGTCCTGCAGCTGACAGGAGCTCAGGCCTGCCGGATGGAGCTGCCAGCGTTCTCCCTGGTGGCTGAGCATATTTGCGGCCATCTGCCTCGCTCTGCGAGCAGCGTCTTCACGCTGCGCCGAGCTGCCCACCCACTGGGTCCAGAGGGCACGGGCGCTCTGCCCTCAAAGCCTCAGCACCTCTCTGACACTTCACCTCCTTGACATCTTAAGGGGCTTCCTGGCACTGATGTGGTGAGATCCAAGAAAATAAGAATTTACATAATCCATGAGTCAGCATTCAGTGTCAGTAAGGATAACACGCTGATGTGCAGGTGACTTTTTGAAATCACAGAGTCTTTGTGTTGGGGGGGGGGGGGTTGCACACTGTAGCAACTCATAGTATGAACTCTTGCATTATTCTTCTGTTTTGGTTTGGTGGTTTTTAAAATGTCATAATTCTGCACTGCTCCCACAGACAACTCTTCTTCTCTCAGAAAACAATGTATCATCAAACCGCTGGTTACAGGCGTAATGGCCAAAAGCCCTGTGATGTGATCAGTCGATTATATGGTTTTTAATAACACAATCAATCAATTATTGATTACATGCAAAGAAGCTGCTCATCTGACTGCGCTGCACGTTCAGCCTCCTCCCTCATACGCTGTAAATCTTTAAAATCCCATGTCCAGCACAGGAAGTGCAGAAACATTCCCGTCACTCTCCGAGTCCACTGTCACTTTGTATGACTGACACGTGAAGTGATGGCTACAGCCTCTGGCGAGGGCCTGACAAGCAACAACAGCCTCCTAAACGCACGGCCTCCAGGCATGTAAAGCATTACGTAATTACGACCCACTGTGCAATCCAGCACGACACTCAGTAACACGCCAAATACAGCGTCTGAGGATACATGGAGCATATGACGATGCGGCAGAAATGAATAATGCATTAGCACACAGAAAACAGAGCCTGATACCTTATACAAATATTTTGGGCGAGTGTGTGACATCTACAGAGAGAGAGAGAGAGAGAGAGAGAGAGAGAGAGAGAGAGAGTTATAGCTCTCTACAGCTGATGTGATTATTAATTATCAATCCTGGATTCCTGGCAGAGACTGGAAGTGACTGGAAATGCCCACTGCTGCTGTAACAGGGTAAGTATTTGTAATAGATGTATAGTGTATAGTTGCTGGCACTGCACTTCCACCTGCCTTTGTGCTGCCAGATGCTGACGCCTGACACTCTCTGTTCATAGCCTGCAACCCCAGTCAGAGGCGCTGTCACAGATTTAGCAGATGCAAAGGAGACGCTGGCAGCTGCACGCCGGACGAGTTCATTACAAAGACGGAGGTTCACAAGATATTATATTTTTAAAAAACACTTTTTTAAAAAAAAAAAACCAACTGAATCGTGTAGTTTTGCCCATCACCACATGCACTTCCATGAGGTGGTGATCATTAGGAGACGCGGGACAGTGGGATTATATCTGTCAACCGCAGCCTCATTTTATTTATTTCCATAATCAATACAATCATAGCAGACTGGGCTGCAGCAGAGGATCCCCTGGTTGAAATCTGTTTTTTTTTTGTTTTTTTTGGTCTTTTGAGTGTGGGCCGTCACAGAGCTTGGCAGAGAAATAACAAGCTATTCGTCCGCCGAGGAGTAATGACCACCCCCTCATTGGCTGTTTCCCATGCTATAACCCTGGAGAATCAACCACTTCCTCCAAGTCGAACATCCACATAATTAGTCACAACGCTGCTCAGACTCAGACCCTCCAATCAAACGCCAGCTATTGGTAGTGAGGTGCCATGGGGACAAGGTAATTACCCTTGACACTGAAGGGTCCCCTCATAGGCCAAAGCCTCACCGATGGGACTGAGCACTTATTAAGACACTGGAGGAATGGCTATTGATGGATACAGTGGTGAGGGGAGAGGCAGGTCTATGTGTTTTAAGACTGTTGAAAGAAAGGCTTAATGACACCTCAGTTTGACAATGACACACTGTGTGTCGTAAACAGACCCTGATATAGACCAGTGGGCTGTCAAGAGCCTGTCTACAGGTCACTGCTCCTCAGCAAATGTCCATCATGTCGCCCAGAAACGGTGACACACCCACACAGACACACACAGACACACACAGACACGCTAAGACATACCTTCCTGTAGACGATCATATTGGGGGAGTCCTCCTCGGCGTCACTGGTGCCCGCGCCTCCCTGGTCTCTGGAGCCCTCCGCCATTTTCAGTCACTCCTGTCGAAGAGACAGACACACAACACAGGAACGTTTGACAATTTGATAAACATCAGCCACCATCATCTCTCTTTTTTTTCCCCTTTCCTGGAAACCAAAATTCCCCCCCAGCCGTTATCGTTGTGACATTCAGCTGCCAAAGTCAGGAATCAGAGATGGGAAGGTACCCGTCACACGGGGACAGATAAGACATCGCAGGTAGGCTGATGTATGGAGCTATAAGATCACATCAGGAACATACGTTATGTCAGACAGGCTGAGTGTGGTGATGCTCTGAAAGTCCAGATCTCAGCTTTCAACAATCAGTTGTTGGAATCACATAATGAATGAATTAAAATCCAGTTCAAAATCAGTGAGCAGGAGATGCAGTGATCTTAGTGAGGGTTTAGATGACAAAAAAAAAAAAAAAGTGGTGAGGCCAATGAGTCATCTTTCTTTACAAATAAAACTGATGTTGATAATGGATGAACTCTCGCTGAGGTGATGCAGATAGTTTAACTGTTGTTGGTTCTGGCTGCGTTGCGTTTGCTCTTTGTTTTTATGCTGCGCATTAGTAAGTGTTGACTCCATTAACTGCAATCATATGATGGCTACCTCTGATCTGCCTGCACTCGGCACATTAACCACACCTCCCCCCGGCCTCATACTTTAAGAGCCGCTGTTAAGAGATTTATTTACAACCTCCACACAGTTCCCATCACTTGTTCCTGCATGGGCTGCGTCCCCTCTCCTCCCTCTCTCTCTCTCTCTCCCTCTCTCTCTCTCCTTGGGGAATGAATTCAGTTTAACTAAGGATTTCCATAACCTACACTGATGTCTGGGCTATGACGGGCCCCCTTAGCCCCATCTCTCTGCTGCCACTGCGGGCCCCTGCGTGTAATAAATGGGTTAAAGCATTTGTTAGTCCTTTAATCATGAGGGGGAAAGAACCTGGGGGTGGGGGGAGTGTACGGCGGGGGGGGGGGGGGGGGGGGGGGGGGGGGGGGGGGATTATACAGTTCAACACTCATAATTTCTGGTACTTATAAAGACAAAGTGCGAGAGGATAAAGCTAGCAGGGGGGAAAATATAATCACACGGCTCGATGGGATTGACTAGTCACTTTAACAGCTATATACATAAAAACCACTGTGAGCTGTTGGGGGGGTGGGGGTTTGGGGGGGCACGGGGGAAACGTGACACGTGTTTCATGACAGGCCCATATGAGCAACACAATATCAAATCTTCATACACAAACTGAATTAGTAACGCTGCGTCTTGCCATAGGGCTGGCCACTGGCGAGGAGGCGTTCAAGGCACAGCTGGATTACGTAAGTGCAGCTGTGCAACGTTACAAGTTTGAACATTCGCTGACATTGGCTGTGGTGAAGAGGGGGGGGGGGGTCACCAGTTAGCGTTGCAGTGGAAATGTAAGGTGGCTTCATCATCATCACAGCAGAAGACTTCAATCTATTGCGCCACAGAGCACGGTGATGTGCATGAGTGAATAAGTAATCATGCATTCTCGCCTCACTGTTTGTTATTGCCACCAGAAGCGCGGAGTGCAGCGCTCCCCATTGGCTAACACGCCTGTGCTCTCTTTAGAGTCTGAGCACATTAGACAGCTAATCTTTGCGCACGCCTCAAGGACTGTATAGAGCGGCAGGCAGTATGGATTGCATAGCACCTGCTTAAAGAAAACAACAGTGTGCCAGTGCGTGCCTTATCAGCTGGAAGCTGTAATTCTGTAAAACAACTTCCTCTCAAATGAGCAGCTCGTGCAGCGTCTGAGCGAGGCCTGTGCGGGATGTTCCCCTACAGCTGATGATGTCACAGGGACACGGTCAGAACGAGAGCGCCGACAGCTGCTGGACGACACACAGCCAACACGTCCTCATGCACAGCGCACTGGTGCCTCTGCACATGCACACTGCAAACACACAAACACTAACAGAGACTGCACACGCACGCACACACACACACACACACACACACACACACACACACACACACACACACACACACACACACACACACACACACACACACACATTCACAAGGCAGAACCCACTGCAATGTACCAAATAAACAAGCCCACAAGTGCCCATTCAACTGAAACAAACTGAATACACTGCCAGGTTTCACACACACACACACACACACACACACACACA
>JAFBJQ010000715.1:386349-628849 GCA_016785345.1 Trinectes maculatus | reverse complement strand
TTTTGGTTTAAACTACAGTATATATTTTCTCTTATACAGGTGGCTGACTATAATAGGTACATGCAGGTCTCTGACTGCAACGGGCTGTTTTTCTTTAATTGGCCGTCATCTTTGTCATAAATATTCTTTACACACAGTGAGAGTGAGAAAATACATTGTATATTTACAATACTCTGAAGAAGTGACGCTGAACTATAAATTCCTATCTTTATGGCACCCATATTACTCTGTTTAAAAATATATCTTGTTTTCATCAGCTTGTGACCAGTAGTCTTTGTACAAGTCTTTACTCGCTTTTAACCGTTTTGTATCATTCATTTGATAAACCTTCGTGTTTCGTAGGCAATGCAGACAGGTACTTGATCTTACAGTGTTTACAGTATGTGCTATGCAAAGTCTGTCTGTCTGCCTGTTCTCGACATATCCACACTGCTACTTTATATTTAATTCAAATAGCGATTACTATTTTGGTTAGTAATCAAAAGAAACCAGTGCCGCTGCGACTGAAATGTGAAAATTGGAGACTTTCTCAACAGCAATTCATTTACAACACACTGTCACTTAATTCTTAGAAAGTGTCAACCTCTATCAGGGGAATACAGGGCTATTTTCACCCACTCTTGCATTGGATGAACAAATTATAAACTGTGCTGGAGCTTTTTAATTGGAAATCAGTTCGCTTGTAATTTGGTTATCTGCAGAGCTAAATTGGTACAGTAACTTTAAATCCCTTTAGGTTAGTTTTAATATCTTGCTCTCTCTGGCATGCGGGGATACGGACAATCCAATGACACAAAGCATCATACTGTGAATTTATAAGGAAGGGAGTGCATGCTTATTGAAACTGTCACACAGTTACACCAATGCTCTTTTCTGTTATTCTATGTCCGTATGTGTCATGTTTCTTCATCTCTGATGCTGATAATGCCACAAAATTCACAAGGCTTCAGAAGGATGACATGTACATTACATCTGTGTTGGCACTGGTTTTGTAAAAGCCCAAGAGAAATGGTTAATGTTGCATGAGAATTTATAAACAGCTATCGGGTGACCTGTGAAGGACCACAGTGTGTGCACAGTACCAATTAAGTTTCAGATGAGCTCGAGTAGTGGTCAACCTCCTGTCAAAGAGCAGTCACTGGCTGTAAGCGTCAGTTCATGTCGATGGTGTTGAAGACCCACTCTGTGAACTTTTTGAGCTTGGCTGAGGCGCTGTAGGATTCCTCCAGGAGACGCTGGTTGTCCTCTCGCAGGCTCTGGATCTGAGCCTGCAGTGATGCCTTGGCATCCTTCTCCTGGTGGTAACACATACAAACACATACAAATGATGACTCATGTACCCAGAAGGTACCAAACAAACAGAGCTGATCTAAAATGTGAGGTAAACACTGATATTTTTTTGGATGTCTCCAATGGAAACCTGCTTTTATGGCTGGTGTGACTTCACAAAAAAGAACTTTGCAACTAAAGAATAGCACACCTTCTTCAGGTCTTCCTGTAGTGCCTTCACCATGGACTCGAGCTGGCTCACCTTGCCCATCAGACAGGCTGGTGTCTCTCTGTGAAAAAGGACAGCATTGGTTGAGGGAGTGGTGCAGAGGTTATCAATCCAAGCAAAAACTACAACTCTATTGTTACTAGTATGGGGAACAGCAGAGATGAGGACTAATTAAATGATCTGTGGGAGCATCTTATTGGGGTAAATCAGGGTCTTCAGTGACACAGAGCTGGACACCAGTGGATTTGCGGAAATGCTTTTACCCAGGTGGGGACTGTCTCAGTGGGGCTGCTTGAGGCTCCGCCTGCTGGGGGCTGCTGGCTGCTGCACTTTCAGCCATGGAGCTCTCCTCCTGGGCTGCGAGGAAAACCAACCTCTGCTCTGAACAGAAAAAAAAGTTACAGAAACGTTAGACCTGGTTGGAGAGGAAATACATCACAACAGCGCCCCCTCCTGGTCCACCTAAATATAACATCAGCATTTAATCTTTACGGAGAGAGAATTTCTAAAAAGGAAGTAGAAACAATGTGTACACTACCCTCAAAGGCCTTGGCAGCATCTACCAGGTGGGCCCAGTCCAGTGGGGCATCAGCCCCAGCGTCAGGTAGGGGCATGAATGCAGGTTCCTGCAGCTGCTGCTTCTTCCTCTCCTGCTCCAGCTCTGAGCTCTCTGTGGCTGACAGGTCTCCTGACAGGGAGGAACAGGAACAAGGTGTACTGGACAGCATTTGTATCTGATTTACCACGAGGGAAAAACAGCAAACGTCTAAACCAACTGCAATGGTACACCAAGTTATATTCCAGTTTGAGGAAATATGTGCATGATATATTTTTTAGATGTTTCATTTATAAGACTGTGTATAACGCATTATCCTCCTTCATATGTTCGTTATACTACAAACAAAATATGCATCACACTTTCCTGCCTCTTCCGTGATCAGCTGTAAAGAAGATTATGAGATGAGGCATAAGACTAACCCATGGATTTGTGTGACGCTCGCCGGCTTGGTCCATGGCGAGCGGTGGGTGAGCGTGGCATGGTGGAGCAGCTGAACAGAGGGTCAGTAGGTGTGTCACGTTGTGCACTGGAGTATGGTTCCCTCTGTCCACTGTAGATACTCTCATCTGACAGAGTTCTATGGAGGGAGCGGCGACTTGGCGGCGGGCCCGGAAACAGTGGCTTTAACAGAGAGAAAACAGCAGGTTGCAGGTATAAAGTGGTAAATCATTTTAATTTATATTTAATTTCATTTTAGTTGAGTTCATTATTAGAGTTATCTACACGGTTCTCACAACAAGTACCTGCTGCTGTAAAAGTGCCCCTGCCAGCACTCACTGTTCTGAGTGCGTGTGTGTGTGTGTTTCACAGTGAGGCTATGGTACCTTCTCATCACTTGTAACAGGTGGAGGGCTGTCAAGTGTGATGAGCTTCTTCAGGTCTTCCTCCAGGCTGGACTTGGCAGTGTGCCGCTGGGGCGACTGGGAGCCTCGGAGATTGGCCCTGAGCTGCGGTTGGCTGCCCAGAAGACCATCACTCTGGTGCCGCCTAGAGGTGAAAGCAAAACCCCTCTTAACTAGATGCCCTTTACATCCAGTCAGAACACAATACAAACAACAATAAGGAAGTAAAAGGACATATGTTGCCTCAAATTAATAAACAGAGGGAATTATGTTCCATCAATCCTCCCTGGTTTAAAACATATATTTTTTAAAGCGTCAAAACCCAGCTACACCACATGGTGGCAGTGTTGACCACATCAAAAGCATTTAAACACTGGCTGGGCAGAGTAACTTGTCACTCCTCTACCTGGTCTCTCCCACATCAACATTACTGCATGAGACACAGTTTTAAGCATTTACGTATCTCTAATAAAAATATTTTTATCTTACTTGCGAGTGCTGCCAAAGTCCACAGAATTGACGGTTCCTCCAGGTTTCCTCCAACCAATGAGGTACTTGGAGGTCGCTCCTTGACGGGGGTAGAAACTCTTTGACCCTGGGGACTGGCAGTCCTGGGAAGTGGATGAAGAGGCCGCTTCGTCCTGGGGTGACACGGGTCTGCAGCCCTGACCCACTGGACTCCCTGAGTGGCCAGAACTCATTGTGCTAAGGGAGAAATGAGAAAATGACAGAAAATATTGATGCATTTTATTTGAAAGAAACTTTTTTCTACTAGTTAAATTTGCCAAAACATTTTAGCTGTAGCAACTGTAAACTCACTTCATCAATATGTCTGCTATTTTTGCAGGTAGGCTATATGATGATTAACTGACAAATTCGTAAATAAATACAACAGGACACCATCTCCTTTCACTTTCTTTCCAGATCCTTTCTTTCCAGGAGTAACATCTCTCCTCTGTTTGACATAAAAGTTGCCACTGTGCATGAACATAGTATAAAACAAAGCTGCCAATGTGCAGTGGAGCTGGGTTATTTCTGGCAGAGTGAAGAAGGAAGCATGAAAGCTGGTTGATTCAAAGAAAGTGGGATATAGAGGAGAGTGCTGAGCTCAGTATGCATTTCCAGCAACTTCAGCCGCGTATTTCTATTATGGATGCTGGGGTATGGCAGTATGTGTGCACGCACACACACATCAGTTATTCTTTTCTTCCTCTCTCCCTTTGTTTTAATGCCAAACCACAGAGCTTTGGACTTTTCCATCTGGGATCGCAGGATATATCTGGACTACAATGAATCACTGTCTCTTTGATTAAACATTTGTGCACACACAAATTCCACAGCTACATACACAGCTGACACTAACAGAACTACAGCACACCTGGAATGGGTGGTGGCATCATTCAAGCCGTAGGAACCACCATCAGGAACTCGTGGGAAGGCTGATGGGCTTTTCGCTGGGATGTCACTGCTGCCAATGGCAACAAGTGAGTCTGGTGTTTGAGGTGATTTGTCGGAGGTCCTCTGGCTGCTTGCTGGGTCCTCCTGCCATGGGATTTTGTCCTTGGCCCTGAAGACCCCGGTGGAGGAAGCAGTGCTGCTTTGTGTGGCAGTGAAGGAGGTGGCATCGATGCCGCTGTCAGTCGAGGTGCCCTGAAGGTAGCCATTCAGCTCGAGATCGCTCCGTACTCCTGAGCGTGAGCCGATTTCATACCATTTCTCATCACTGTGGGTCGAGCTGGAAGCGTTACTTGAGAGTGTGTTGCTGCTTGACTGGCTGGACGAATACAGAGCATCCACCTTTTCAAAGAAGAGATATCAAATGAAGATTTTTTTTTAACTCTCGTCACATGGTTTCTTACTGTAAACATTCCCAAAAATGGTTTGCCACTGTGGTGCTGAGGCAGATCTTACAAACATTTTAATGCAAGTTGTAATATACTGTAGCTCTTGGCTGATTTCAGCTCACCTTAGTGTTTTTGTTAGGGGACATGTGGCTGCTCTGCTCTGCCAGCTGCAGTCGAGGAATCATCACTTTGGAAACCACAGCGTCTGTAGCAAGCAAAGACACAGCAAAGACCAATGACAGCATACTAGACACCTTGTTTTCTAAAACCCCGAGAAATTTTTAGAGTTTGTCCTACCTGCATTAGTTTTGTCCCCCAGTCTGCTTGCACCATCAACGTCCCCAGTACGGGACCATCCGACACCAGTGCTAGAAGACACTTTAATCCCATTGACAGCGTCTCCTGTCACCTGCCGCACAGATGACACTGGGGACTGGGAGTTGTTGTTATTGAACCTAGACGATAGATGAAGAAGGTCACCTATGTTACCAGGTAGTTCAGCGGGCCAATTGATTGTATTAGTAAATAACCCATTGCAAGGAGAAGAAAAGGTTACCCATCAGGGATAGACTTCTGCCTCCAGTGGGCGGAGCTCATTTTGTCCGTGTAGGAGAGGCTCGAAGGGGAATTTGTGTTGTGCAGTGTGCGACCCATGACAATGGAGCAGGCCAGAGCATAGTTGTCATTCCCTGGGGAGTATCTGCGAGGACACATATTGATGTCATTCAATACAAATACTGGAACCAGACAGCTTTGAGTGCAGTGTCAGTATGCATCATAACAGCATCATATTTATCTTGTGACCTTTTGGGGTTGAGAGGCCGGCCATCGCTGGACACACTTCGGGGAATAACGGCAGAGTTACGGTCACTGAGGTCGGAGGGTGGGGCTTTGATCAGCGTTCCTCCCGTGCCAGCGGCACGTGTTTGAGGGCTGGATGAGGTGCGTGGCCACTTGGTGTTGTTGTTGGTGGGGCGGAAGGGGAACTTTAATTCGTAGGGCATGCCTTCCTTGTGGTTCTTGTAGTCCACTAGTGGCATGTGGTAGATTTCCGAGCAGCCTCTGTTGGCACAAGTAAGACTACAGTGACCAACTTAGAAAGTTTAAACAGCTACATTAACTACAGTCTCTCTTGCATCTGCGGATGTAGATTCCATGTTCACTCTACCTGCGAGGTGTGGAGTCCTCATGTGGTGGAATGATGACAACTTTCACAGTGACGGAGGTGCGGAGCAGGTCGATCATCTGCTCGTGAGAAAGCGAAGCCACAGACACCTTGCAGATTTCAACCAGTCGGCTGCCCTGCCTCAGCCCGGCCTGCCAGGCATAACCATAAGGCTCCACTTCTGCCACAATGCCCTCAAAGTTGACATGAAAGCCCAGCTGGCCCAGAGCATTGCGGCGCAGGGTCATCTCTGTGGTCTGACTGCCCTTGGTCAACAACTACAGAACAGAGAACATTTACTAAAAACAAAATATTCTGAATCTTTTGTGGGTTGAATAAAACATTGTCTTCCATACATGTCTCAAATAACAGAGCTGATCCTCCACAGACTGAAGCGCATATTTTAATCAATACAACCACAACTTTAACTCTCCTAATAGGTAACTATCTTTCAACACCCGGTCTAACCCTTCCTCTGCTGTCGGAAATTAACTAAGGAATAAATAGTGGTTAGTGCAGCCGGGAAGCAAATCATAAAAGGAGCTGAGCTCCAGCTCCTGTTCTACTGCATGTCATAATGTCCACAACAAAGCCCATAGAGAGAAGACAAACACATTCCTGCCTTTCAACAAAAAGCACATACCAGTATTAGTAGCAGGGTAGAGTAATGACTCACTTTGTTTACCATCAAAAATGGCTGCCTTGATAAAAACCTAAGTAATGATATCATATCACCAAATGACGATGTATTATGTTTGGCGTGACTTAAAATCATAGAGTCAACAACGGTCGTGGGTTTTTTGGTAACGGCATAATTGGAGGCAACGCCCTCATGTTGCTATAATAACACCAACAAAACTTTTTTTTTAATTATGTTGTTGTCTGGAAAGTGGACAGAGACCACAATATGTCCTTACAAGGACTTACTAAGCACTTTTGACTTGTTCAGAGGCTACAGGAACTCTCCAAATAGCCCTGACCTTAGCACTCAATGATACTGCTGACTGACATTAATTGCTCTGATAAGCTATTCCATGTGATTGTCTAAAATGTAAGTATGTTGATAAAATTTGAAATAAATTTGAGGTGAAAGGAAAGAGAATTAAAGTGTATGTTGATTATAAGCTGTTAATCAGACATGGGTGTGTGTGGCTTAGTATGAACTTTCATAGCTAAGGTCATGTGTGCTACTGAGATGTACCCCACTGACCTCAAGTCTTTTCACAACCTCTCCAAAGTCTTCAGTGTTGTTATTGATCGAGCGCAGTGACACGCTCTCACCGCGCTCATAGTAGATCTTCATGGAGGCGGGGCTCCCCGTTGACCAACCAATCACATCACGTGTGGCACAGTTAAATACAACTGCCTTGGCCTCCTGGTCCAGTAGGATGATGAAGTCATTGGAAAGGGCCAATAAGCACTCACGTTCAGCGCCTGCTACCTGATCTTCAGCATGTACCTGCCAAGTCACTGCCCCAAGACTCCGCAGCTCCGCCCCGCTGTATGGACGCACCTTCTCCCGTCGTTTGTGCGCTAGAGAAATAAAAGGGAACTTCCCAGTGGGCTCTAGGGGTGTGCTGGTCACATGACGCTCTGCCAAATCCCGCAGGTACTCTTGCCGAGTGCGAGTTGCCATGGCACCAAACTTGTCTGACTTGTGAGCAGCGTTCTCAGCGTTAATGACTTTGGCCAGCAAGAAATCCCTAAAGACAGTGGACTTGGGGAAGGTCACGCCCTTGGGGATTGGAGGGCCGAAGATGGGAACGTCCTGGGAACGGGAAACTGCAACACTACAGAGGGAAAAGAGGAGGGGTTTGAGGTTAATGTTACAACAATCTATCTAACAAGTTTGAATATGTCTTTGCATCTAAGCATGAAATAAAAGTTGTCAGTTAGCTGTTCTGTTGTTTTATCATTAACCAACATACAAGAGACTTGTGTACTTGCAAACAGGGTAAAAACATATATTAATAAGACAGAGCCTACATTCAATATAAAAAGATAAATCTATGTTTTCCTATAATAAGTAAACTTGTCTTACAGTGATGGAAAAAGTCTGTGTGGTAAGCTGCAAGGACAAACAGCACATGGGCTCATAAAAAAACTAAGTGAAGACAACTTTACATGGTTTCCCTAAGGTATTGTTGCCTTTGACCTGTTTCACTTGTCAGTACAAAAGAGGGCGTTAAAATACCTGAAGGTAATGCTCTCCTCTTATTACCTCTGCAGCTCCTATTCCTTGTGCACACAATGACTGTCCTAGAGTTGCATTACTATAAATTAGTAAACAGGTGTAAGATATTGCTGTTGTTCATAGGAAATGCGCTTGTTGTGGCACAAATTCAGTTCAAATTCAATTCATTCCGGCCATAGTTTTTTTTTACCATATTGGGATAATGTCACCCTTTGGTAAAAGATTTTAGTGTTGTCTGAACAGTTGGCAGCATGTTTATGCTCTATCTGTCTGCAAAATTTCAGTGTTGAGTTGACGATTTAGAGAGTAAATGTGTATGCATACAGTCTGGAGCATATACACTGATCTGAAAACAGAGACATGGCTGTGGACACGCTGATGTGACGGTCCTGACAAGTCTCCTTACAGTCCATTAAACAGATACAGCCAATGCCTGTGGCAGAAATGTTGCAAACCATGCCTGACTACACTCGGTTTATAAATACTATACATACAATCTGAGATGACAAGCAAGCTCCCAATGCTGACAACCTGCCACTCTCTGCTACATCACTGAATGCAGAAGCAGCACTGCAGCTAGAGCTAGCAAGCACACACAGCCTACATTCCCCAAATAAAAATCTATAGTTATGCAATCTGCCTTTTTTGGCCCCGTGTGACTTTAAGGCAGCGTTTGAAAGCCACAGATTAGCAACCCGCTGGCCCTGGGCCACTTACTCTGCTAATGCTTAGGCCTGGCTGAGTATGAACTGGGCATTATCCAAATCTCAGCAGCAGGCAACAGCTGCCTATTTATAACTGGGTGACTCAACAAATCATAATATATACTTGATAAGAGATTACAAAAGACAATACATCATTGATGTGGGTGTTGTGCAAGATAGAGATACAAGATCTTATCTTATTTCACATGAAATGATGTCAAAAATAAAAACAACTGTTTCTTTAAAGCCAGTATATTAGTATACGGTGAGGGTGTGTGTGTGGGTGTTAAGGTTTGCTAATGAGTGACTATTAAATTACTGCAACACCTTCTCGGGTATATTTTTTAACAAACAGACCCAAACACACTGCAACATACAAACATTAACACAAACACCTGTAACTTACCTTTGGGTTTCAGCAAAAAACAAAAAAACAAAAAGCACAGCAGCAAAACACCCTGTGTGTTTGTTGCAATCAGTGCAAAATGCCAAAAACCATTTAGCTGATTCTGCTACAACATGCCACTGAAGATATGCTACACAGTGTGAAATTACAAATCCTTTTAGCTATTTCACGTCTCTTGTCCTGATACAACTGTTTTCAGACAACCAGGGAAAAGTGTCCAGGGACAGTCAGGAATGAAATCTTGATGTGTGGTACCTCGATACACAGAACATGAGATGAAGCCAGAGGCTGGGAGTGTGTGAGTGACTCTGGGTGGGGTAGCTACAATTGGATTGTCCTCAAGGTTTCGTGCCTCTCCATTTCATCCAAAAGGAAAACCAGCATTTTACCCTTGCTCTTCGTTTTTCTTTTCCCGGAATATAAAAATAAAACTTCAGTCAAAAAGCAAGCTGAATGAAGGAGTCCACTAGTCAATGGAGTGGAGCAGCTGAGAATGAAAACAAAAAAAACTGCCAGCGGAAAGACGATAAGATTGTCTGGATGTAAATTAGCCAAAAGCTGATGCGAGTGTGAGCTGCGAGACGGATCCGCCTGCTCCCGAGGTGGACTCTGAGCTCTGCGAGACGACACTCTCAACAATCTTCCCTGCTCACATGCATGTCCGGGTGAAGAGAGCACTTTGTGTGCATAGCGCTAACTCCTTCAGACCACTATGGCTCACACTGCCCAAAGGCAAAGTGGCAGGCAGGGAGAGGATAAGGAGGAGGAGAAAGAGAAGGGGGTTGCTTATATTATGTGAGAGTGTGAAGAGTGAATTAGAGTGCGAGAAAAAAAGTGTGCGCTTGTATGTGTAACTTTGTGCAAGTGAGCATGAGAGAGAGGTAAAAAGAGAAACAGTGAGAAAGAGGGAGATGGAGCAACAATGTGGATATAATTTCTGTGCATGCAGAGCACTGTGTGTGTGTGTGTGTGTGTGTGTGTGGTGGGTAAGCGATGCATAAGAGTAAACTACTCTGAGTTGTCGTCTAAATCATCTCGCACAGCAAAAAAGGAGAACTCCAATCAGTCTGACAGCTATTGTCAAGCCAATCTCGTCTATTTAATCATATTCTTATGAAGCCATTCAGACTGCACACAGGCCAGAAAACAATGGATGGGCTCTCAAAGGAGGCTTTTATGTTTGACCCATGCCCTCCAGTCAAAGCTTTCGTCTTAATGCTAGCTACCTGCATGAAAACAACTCTGAGAATGGTGTAGAGCTTTTATAGGAGAACTGAGATGGAGGAAGTTATAACCAGATTTTACTCTACACTGCTAGCGTTCTTGGTTAGTCTGAACAAACGCACACCACAAGACCCAATGCATCAACCCACCTGTAGCATGTGTTGTCAGAGCAGGGATTGTGCACGCGGACGATGATGAACACATGTTGAAAGTGAGAGCGAATAGCCTTGGGGGTGAAAGGGTGAGCACCTGGCTCCTGGAACACAATCGTCACAATGTCGTTCCCGATGTGGCGTTTCCTCAGCAACTAGTCAATAAAAAAACAACAACAACAAGGTCTTCGTTAGATCTTACTTTTAGGAGGTGAATCTGAAAGGAGAGGGGATACCTCTCATATGGTATAATCAATTTATCAACAGTCAAAACACTGCACATGGTAGAAGTGTTTGTAAAATGCCAGTTGATTGGGGAAGCAAATCCGACAGCCATGATGTGTCTAGCATTTCTCTAAACAATACACTATTCTTTTCAGGTTTCCATTGGTGCATCTTTTTTCTGAACTAACAAGATTTCCATTTCATCATACACAGTGAATGGTCTACCAGGATGGGCCCTCAACCATTACCTGTTGTTTGTTGTTGGGTGTGTAAGGCAGCAGAGTCGACACATGGAACATGATCTCATAGTCCTTGTATGAAGTGTACAGGGAGTGAGTTCCCGTGGAATCCGCTGCAGGAAAAGTAGCAAAGCAGTGTTGAGACTCCTGCACAAATACCGTCATCTATCATTCACATGTGTACACTGTGTGCTCAGTGTTTTCTCGACAAAGCAGGATGTGATTTCACCACAGCACAAACAACCAATAATAAACTGTGTGTGGGTCAATGTCAAAACCAATTCACAATCAGCTTACTCACATTTTGTGTGACATTACAGTTCCCAGAACAATGGACAGAAAATCTGAATGACTTTGAATAATTTAAAAAAATGTGAAAAGTGAAACTAAGTCACACTCGCACAACTAAAGACGAAAAGTTGAGGTAATGGGCTTTGGAACAAAAAAGTGTGGGTTATTTTGAAGTGCTTGGGCATAATCACTTTTGGTGTCAAGCTGGGCTCTGTACTTGGTGAATCCCTTCAGTCGAACTTTCTCCCCCAGCAGTTGGAGAAACTCTTCAAGGGAGGGACCGGCCGTCTCATTGTTGTACATCTCCTCCTCAGTGCTCTGGCCTGCGCGGCAATACATCACCCCAACCTTTACCTGAAAACTCAACTGGGGAGCAGCAACAACAAACATGACACATGAGACTTCTTTAGGAGTGAAACTTATTCTATAATTTCACTGAATCTGTATTCAGATTCAGTGAAATAATACACAGATTTTATCTTTTGGGAAATAATGCTTTTCCTCCTACCCCTTGTTCATCCAGCTTCATCAGCTGCTCAGTTACTTTAGGAGTGTTCAGGGCCAGTCTGAGACAGGACAGATCCAGCTCAGGGAGAACGTACTCCAGTACCTCTTTGATGGGCAGCCCTCGCGTGGTTCCATGCTTAGAGGTGGAGGGCACTGCATCCTCCAAGATAGAACCTCGCAGAGTTGTAAGCTGAAAGAAAAGAGGCACAAAGGAGGAGATGACAGTGAGGAGAGCGAAAAGAGAAAGAATGTAACTCTGGAATCCTTGGAGCCCTTTGAACCTACTCTTGGAGATGGAACACACTGATAGCAAAACCTGCCATCCCAGACACCAACAAAAAAATACTTATTATAACAAAAACAACAAAACAGCTGTGAAACAGTCTAGGGTAAACAGAATAAGACTGAGGAAGAGGTGGGAGGGCTTCTACAAGCATTGTGTTTACACACAGTCTGCACTATGCTACGCTATGGGAGTAAACTCAATTACTTGGATATCAGAAGCAGCTGAAGTAGATGGAGAGTTTCTCCTCTGCAAGCTGGAGGATGTGTTGGACCTGTTTACAGTGAACCTGTCTGCCCCGTGTTTGGAAGGTAGGCCTGAGGGTGAAGGTCCTGTTGTACTTTGTCTTGAGTGTGGGTATTTTATTACATGCACTTGTCCTACTTAAGTTTACAACAAAGAGCCTCGGGTAGGTGTCTTCAACCTACGTTGAGGGAGTGCATGTCTTTATCAATGCTAACCAAAACAAAGTAATGGACAGTCTATTTCTGCTGACTTTTCTTCTCCGTTTTTACTGACAGAGATGAAAAGTAAAGCTCTCCACACAGTGGATTTAGGTTAGTGGGCACTGACAGGCCTCAGAGACGGAAGATAAGTGGACTTCCTGAAGTATCTTCACATGCTGCTGATACTGTGAGACAGCAAAACAGCTCAAGGGCTGTTGCCAAAATAAGAAACAAGAACTAAGAGTGGCATCATCTCTAGCTGATCTTGCTAGTACATGGCAGACAAAGACATAATCACACCTTAAACACTTTCAGAATGGATTAACATGATTCAAGTCTTACAAGAAAAAGTATACTGATATAAATCAGAATAATTTCCCAAATTTTCGTGCAAAATGGCGTGGAGAGGATTGATGTGAATTGGTATTAAGGATATAAGCTGCAGTGAAGGCAGGATTGTCCAGTGTGACTAACCTCACTAGTTCTGAAAATGAGGCGGTAGTTGTACTGTTGGCCATGCTCCTTGTCATCATCCAGCTTCTCCCTGCGCAAGCTCACCGCCACTGGACCAAGTGCCTCATCTATCCCAAAGTAGTTCCAGTGCTCTGGAGTAGCAGGGAAATGGGGCACAATTAAAAACATTTCTGTAGGGATGCTTAACACATTATTGAACAACAAATGTTCACATGCAATCAATCTAGGTAATGAAGCAGTGACAAGCATCTTACCTCTAAGGTAGAAAAACTTCCTATAGTAGTAGGCTCCTAGGTCCACATGCTCCACAATGTATTGTTTGCCCTTTTCACTGACCGTGCTGGGGCCTTCCTTTGGTCCCTCAAGCACCGCTACTCCGGCATTTGTGCAGTGCATACTCACAGATGATTCATACAAGTTTCCTTCAACACTCAGAGTTCCTGAGCCACTGTTGCTTGTTACACAACCCACAAGCCCATGATACCCCGTCCCACCAACCCCCAGTCTTCGCCTTCCATTGCCATCAGCACCTATTTCATTGCGGAAGCAAGGGCAACTCAACAACATTTCATTGCTCTGTTCATCTACTGAGTCAAGACTAGGACTGTCCCTGGAACTGAGTTCTTCCTGGCTGCCACTCGGGGAGCTATAAGGCAGGCTGTGGGTGGAAGAGAGTGTGGAGGTGGCCGATGCTACAGCAGCAGCAGAGGCCCCGGTGGTGGTGTTTTTCCTCTTTCCTGCAGTCTGCCTTAACTGAGTGACTTCGTTGAAGTCAAACAACAAGCTCTGAGCATCATAGTGGGAAAATCCTTTCGGACACACCCAGGGTTTAAGAGGGGGTCCCATGTCGTCTGTCCTGCTGTCCTCTACATCGGACCCAGCTTTGGGGGAGTCCATCTCACCACGAACATTGCGAAGTTTGCGAAAGATAGACTCACCGCCTGTCTCTGATTTAGCACGTCTTTTGGGGGGCTTATCTTTGTCCTTGGCTTTAAGAGGCTGACTGTCCACATCATCCTGAATATCATCAAGGGCCTGCTTTGATCCAACATTTAGCATGTCCTCCAGTTTCTCTGGAGCAGGGCTACGCTGGTCAAATTTGTCCCCTTGATATCCCTTAAGCATTTCAAAAAAGCTTCCTCCAGATGCTCCATGTTGGTCTATAGAGGAGGTGCTACCATATTCACGGTGTAGAGGGGACCATTTAGCTCCTGATGATGGACCCCAATCTTCTCCACTGTCCCCACTGCCATCCATCTCACTGATAGTCATGTCACTGTTGCTGCGCTGGTGAATGCGTCGCTGCCTTGAGTTTCTATGTGCAGGACCTTTGCAGTCTGAAGGGGCCAGGTACCGAGTGTCAGGGCTGTAATTGTTAGCCTGGGCACGATTCTTTAACGTATTGTGGATGTTACGTAGCATAGATGAGTCCTGAGGGCTCATAAAAGAGCCTAATTTAATGTGACTTTTTCCAGCAGAGGGCATACCAGAGGTCTCCGGCTCTGTAGCTGAGTGCCACAGAGGCCCTGTTATGTCTTTTCTAGGGGGCCAGTCAGCCACCCGAGCTCGTACACCCATTTTAGGCACTCCTGTGCTCACAGTGGCAAGGACGTTGTCTGTACGAGTTGGCACAGCCCCTCCATTGACCATGCGGAGGTGGCGGGTGTAAAACTCATTAGTGGCTGGGATGGAACCCCCAACAGTGTGTTCCATGGGTGGGCGCTTCAGGCTGGTCATGGCACCAGTGCCAAAGGCTAAAGGCACTTAGCAGGTAGACATTTATGCCTCTGGGATGGGACACTGCTCCCTGAGTTTATGAACAGATGGATCATTTGGACCAAAAAGTGAAGATGCTGTTAGGAGTTGGGTAAAATCCACGTCTTCAGCACTCAAGTCTGCACATTACCTTCCCAACTGCGTTGACAATGACATGGCATTTTCCTTACACATCCCTGAAATATAAGAAAAAATAATCAGTACACAAACACACACACACACATACACAAACACAAGAACAAAATGCATTTCTCAACGTTTTATGAGCCAGTGAAAAGTCAGGGATGTGTTCAGTTTCAGATAAGGGGGTCTAGTTTTCAAACCAATTTCAGCACAAGCATCAAGAGGAAGATGAAAGCTCAGTAGAGTTGTGTCATTTTTTAGCAAAGTGATGCCTTTGCCTTAATTAGTTAATGTATCCAAAGAAGACAACAAAGGGGACTTAGTTGGCAATCGTGTCTGGACTTATGTCATAGCCAAGATTACACAATCATGAGGATCTATCAATAAACTTCAGTCTCTTCTGCTGTTGAAGCTATAACCTCCCTCACTGTCACTGATTCTTTACTTTTAACTTGTATGAAGTCTCTCACTTGACTGTCTGGTTGCCAACATAAGTGAACTATAATGCTGAGTTGCAGTATTCAGGCTCAAATATCAAATAAGCTGCACATCAGAAAGCAGGGTCGCTTTGAAATTTCTCTGAGAAGTGGATGATGATCCTCTGCCTGACAAATCGGTCCAATTTGGCAGTGAGACACTGGGTGAGATTAAGGCTCCGCTCTCAGTCAGTCCTGCCTGGCTGTGGCTGTGATCACATTAGCTGCAAACAATCAGTGCACTGTGACAAGTCTACAGCACAGCAACCTACTCACTGCATCGAAACGCCATCAATCATCAAATATTATATTAACCAAAGAAATCTACTCTGCTTAATAAAAGGAAGTCATTCACCTGTGCTTCAAACAATAAAAGTAATTGAAGTAGATGTATTTCAGTGGGTGTCTAACAAAAGGAATGAAGTGTACAGTGCCATGTAGACAGCAATATTATTACTGTGGCACACTCAACTTATAGACGGATCAAATCTTCTGGGACAATGAAATTTGTTTGATAAAATCTGCATCTATTTGTAAGTCAGATAAGGTGTGCAAGTGTAAAAGCTCAAGGCTTTGGAGACAGTTAAATTTTTGGGGTTCCTGAGGCAAAGCATCCCCAGTCAACCGTAATAAACAGGGAAATACAACGATTACTGGACGTGAAGTCTAAAGTCTACAGTCCTTAGAGTTTAAATAATAGATCAGATAAAGTATAATTCTTCACAAACATCCTCTAAAGAAATGCAAAGACAGAGTACAGAGGACAGATGCACCTTAAACTTTAAGGCCATCAAGATATGACCAGAGCACTTTATGTAATCTTCATGTACTTTTTTAAAATCTTCAGGCAAAAGAAATTCAAATAAATTTAAAAAACACGCCTGTGACTTGTCTCACAGAACTAGTTTTCCACAAATGAATGGGCATTTATTCCCTGGGGCATTGTGGTAGATTAAGTTTCTGGAGCAGCTTTATAAAAATTTCTTAATTAAAAAAATCATTCATGTCCTACTAACACCCTCTGTCGCTGACATGAATAAGAGTTAAAATAGTCGGGGAATGTAAGTTAAACTGCAGGCCCAGTCCCAGAGTGTTATGCCTCAATCCCTGCAGTAGGGACAAGCAGAAGCATAAAGGCAACACACATCTCAGAAAACAGACCTCTAATCTCATTGCTTATAGATATGCAGACAGATGACTGGTTTTATGGTTAGATTATAAGGAAGAAAAGTGTGGCATTGAGACAGAGAGCCTACATAATTTTTTTGGAAGAAATTCCAAAAAACATAAAATAAAATCAGGAAAATGCAAATGCAAAGGTCACTTTTTCATGCATCTTGTCATGTTTTATCCAACCCTTTCAGAATTAAACTAAGTGTTTTTTTCACAGGTCAGTGGGACACAAATGGGGTTAACTTCCTGTAATTAGGGCTATGACCTCCCAGCTCGTATGTACGGTCTAGTGAGAGATGAGCTAAGAGATGGCGCAGACGAAGTGCCTGGTGACATCATGGTACAACTCTGAAGAGCTACAATTTGTTCTTTTGGTTGTAGAGATGAGTCTAGACACAAAGGACTTATAGAGTAATGTGTCTCTGTGAAGATTGAACCCTGTTTGTGTTAGAGGTGACTCAGACAGCAGACCTTTCAGGATCTTGTGACATAAACGCATACTGCATGAGCTCAAATGTGGAGTCAGCAGGACAGAGGAGTTGTGGTGATGAATCACACATGAACAAGGTTCTAACTCTTCAAAGATCTGACTCACAAATATCAGAAAAATTAAAGAAAACCCAAAAGACCAAGACCCAAGCCATCGTTTTAAGACTGAACTTCTGGTGCTAGACATTCTTAAGGCAAGGGTCTTCCGGAGATGGATATTAGTTGGTGAGCTAGCTTGGCTAGTTGTTGTACAACGTGTTACAGATAAAAGACGTTTCTTCCTGTGACTCCAAACAGAAAAGGAATTAAGTTTCTCAGTAGACTGGACAAGTGTTTCCAAGGCTGATAAAATGGTGCCAAAGGACTGCCCTATAAGCTTGTAATTACTGCGTGCTTGAAAGGGACTAAGGGGCTGTTTGGCTGACAACATTGGCTGACAGGCACCCTACCATTTAGCCCATTGGCTCTCCCTGTCTCCTAATCTCTCCCAGCTCTAAGGGCTGACAAGGCTGTTGGGCAGCAGGCACAAAGGTTCTTCTGTGCTGGTTTGGGCAAGAGGCCCCTCTCCAACATGGAGAAGGCTTTGAAAAATATCTGGCAAGGAGACCTCACTATGGCTGTGTACATGAGGCCTGCCAGGAAAATTAGATGAATTAAATGCAAGTGGAACTGGAGTAGTAATGATGAAGCAAACACCGACCCAGAATTTGGAAGCAAAGAACAGAGAACTAGGTGGAGGACCACAGAGAGGCAGAAGGTTCAGCTGGGCAGCAAAACAGCAGGGGGGCCTACAACCAAACACAAAAAGGTTGTCAGAAGGAGACTCATATCACGGTCATTTAGCTTTTCTACAATCCAGTGACTCACAGCTGTAACACATATTAACTGGCAGATTGCCCAGATTTAGAAAAGTAACATGAACAAAACATTGCTCTTTGAGGAGCTTTGTATAAATGACCTGTGATTTTGAGCAAGGCCGCAGTTAACAATGTGAAAGCTTGTTTAGAAGGTTGTGCACAGGTCAGACAGAGAATTACAGCTTCAGAGGAGAAACAAAACTCGTAAATCTTTGACTGCTACACAACACAACAACATTTCCTATGAAGGAGTGTTAAAGAGAAAGGGGTAAACTGAGGTTATTTACACATTCGATGAGATGTAGCCCCAACATGACTGTCCATAAGTACAACAAATGCACTGTAGGTAACAAAGCATCTTTTCAATCCTCCGTCATATGCCCTGCTACTTTTTAAGCCTTTTTCCTGTCTGCTTCCTCCATATGGCTATTGGCTAACTGGCTAACCAGACACAAACCTGCCCATCAGACTGAAAAAAAACAGAGAATCTGACAACCTTCAGAGAAAAACAGACAGGCCTGCTGGCAGACGACTGATACTAGCATCATCCAACTGTGAGCCAAGATCCTGGAATTTCACCGACCTCAGTGGAGGAAGTGATGAACACTGGTGCTGGTGTGAGGGGAGCAGGACATGTTGAGGCAGGTTCAACGCTGACAGTCCAAGTCAGTCTGTTGAAGACTTTTATTAAGTGTTCAAATCCACCGTGACTTTACAGCTACAAGCTTGTCTTGCAATTAACTTGATCCATATCAGCTCCGGATGAAGTGGCACAACACGGTAAACCAAGAACCAAGCCAACAAATTGCTCAACTGACCACGCTAGCAATGCAGACACCAAAGTGTAGTTGGAGCGGTTGAAAATCGGTGGCTGCGTATCCACATTCATCATCACTATTGTTTGTGATGTGCTGCCGCTCTGCCCCAACTCTGGGCCTCTTGCTATCACTGCAGCACAGCTCAGTGAGTAATGGGCAAAGTTAACAAATGGTAAAGAGGATTTCGCTCACTGACTTACACAAGAAGACAGAGCTGATGGAGCGCACGCATATTTTGCGCCATTATCTCCTGCAGTGTGGCCTTGATCCTCCTTGTGTCTGACCCAAAAATCCAAAGTATTTGACCAGGGTTTCACGTTTATCATGGGGAGAGACAGCAGGATAAACAGACACTCGAATCACTTGACATAGTTTACAGTTAGCAATGTTAAATCTATACCTATTTTCAATGTCATCATCTAGGTGCGCGATGAGTTTGACAAAAGCTTTTGTCCAACCACCAAAGAGCCTTTTACCTCCACCAAAAAAAACCCAACACTTATTGCTCTGATAACAGCTCGACTGAGGACTTGCGTCCATGTTTAAAAGCTGTGTGTTACTAGGAGCGATGGAGAGAAAGGAGTGTGCTGCTGCCTGAACAGGAATGTAGAAAATTCTAATGAGGTGACTGCCTGGCTCCTGAACTGCAGCAGTCAGGAGCTGAGGTCTAAAAGTTGAAGTCTGCTCTGTGCTGCACTTTCCCTCCCTCTGCTCTTTCCATCTCCAATGTTAGGACTAAGCTCCTGATGCACACAAACACGTACACACAGAGAAAAAAAGCACATGTTGATTAATAGCAGGTTCACCAGTCATCAACAAACATGATACACAATGAAAGATAACTGTAGGAAACCTTTGGCACAAGTGGTGGCATGCTGCCATGAACTAAAGTTATAGCCCAAAGTTCACCCCGTCAACTACTACTTCAACGCACAATCACTTGTAGGTGATCGTTAGGTGGATTCACATTGTAATCATTGACATTCTGGTTACTGCTACCACGTTCAAACTGTGAGGCCAGTTTGCAAAAAATCAACAACAACTGGTCGACATGCATCTCGCTGGCATCTTTTTCACACATGGGGTATCTTTTATTTATGTCTACCTAATCTGATGTGGGGTTTATTTCCTGCATTGTTACTGAAAACAGAGCAATCAACATCCTTGGCCACGCACAGTTTTGGCACATCAGGAAAGTCTGCCTGCTAAACATACTTTGAAATCAGATGGCATGACTTAAAACAAAGGCTTCGAAACGGTATCTTGAGAAATATCAATATGACAGTCTCACATCAATCCTGCTCCACACAGGAAACATAATGACAACCATTTTCACACGGGCAACCTGCCAGAGTGCCTTTTCCCCCGCATCCCACTACACCATTTCCTCAAGGAAAAAAAGCTTTGTTATTTATATGGGAACGTCTCCCTCTGACATCCTGAGAAAAAAAAAAACTAAACCATCTAACTCCTCTCTTTACACTTGCAGCTCCAGCTCCAAGAGTCTGTAAGTTGATTCCCACCTGTATGACTTCATTACAGTAGTTTTATTGTTAATGTATTATAATATTTCCTCTCGTTATTCTGTGGCGCTATTTGTGTTTGACAAGTTTAATTTTCTTACCTGAGTAACCAGGCCAATGGTAGTGAAATTAATGCGTTTGCCAGCCGCATGCCTTGTTAAACCAGACTGTGTGGACTGGAGCAGAGGTGTTTATAGGGGCACTTAATTCCCTCTGTTCTCCTTACAAAAAAGGTAAATATCCCCCTCTTAAAATCTGCACAGCAGCAAACCCTTTTGTTACAAAACAAATTCTCCCAGCTCAGCATGGGCCTGGCAAACGCCTCTGCCCGTGCTCTAGTGAGTGTGTGCTGGGACGAAGCAGTTCCCATCAGTTGAGGACTTAAATAGAAGGGATGCGAGAGAGTATAATTAACACTGTTGATTCAAGGAGGAGGGCTCTGTGAAAAGGTTGTTTTTGCTGTCTTTAATTCAGCCTCACCACGTGCCAGAAGACAGGGATGGGGCTAAGCCCAGGGGGCCCCCACCAAACACTTCCAAGCCTGCTATTACTTCATTCTTAGATCACAGGCAGAATCAAACAGTGTGAGCCAGAGGTGCTACTCACGCATCCTATGTACGTTATACACAAAGATTCATTTTGACTCCTGCACTGGATCGAAGTCAGAGATAAACAGAGGGGTCACCGCACATGAAAGAAAATGTCAATGAGATCATGGCATTTTCACTGTGTCAAGCCCAATGCCGGAGATGAAATAGTCCAGCATGCACCACTGACTGGCTGCTCGAAGCCAGGGGCATCCACGCTGACAGAGCAGCATGCTGTGTGCACGTGTGTGCCCACCAGTAAGTACTGGTCATTTGCAATGCAAGTCATAGCCCGAGCCAATAAATCTATTTAGTACAGTGGTTAATTGCCACTAGCGGTGGAAATGAAACTGAGGGAGTCGATTATTTTCTGAAAATCATCATGCGTAATAATAACATGTGTGAATGACACATAGAAAACCTTAATGGAATACATGGCTTTCCACATGCCAGCTGATGAGTCTTCAGGTCCGAGCAGAATCAGGATGCTGACTTGCAAGTGCAGTTTTACGTCTTTATTACTGTATGTCAAACATTGTATTGTATTTAACAGCATCAGAAAGTGTGTGTGTAGTATGCGAGTGTGGGTCTGGGATGACAACGGGGTTAGGGCAAGATCAAATAGCTATCATGTAAAAGTGTTTATGATGAGCAGCAAGGTCAAAGGACAGCAGGCTGACAGATTCTCACAGCAGACGTGTCAAAATGACAGATGCCTGCGATGTTTGGAAGTGATCCACTGCCCTGTCCTCTCACATCTTCTGCCTGATTACACAGAGAGCAAACACACCCCATCGCAAGACACACAGGAAGAAGGAATACTGAATAAACTACCTTTACCTCAACAAACTAAAGTACAGTTAGTTTTGTTTAGAACAATTTTTTTTTAAACAATCAAATGTGTAGAGATAAAAGCTGAGTTCATCCGTAGAGACAAAATATGTGAAGAGATAAAGTCTTATTTTATCTATGCACATCTACACGTAAAATCCACGAGTGCATGCTGCAACAAATTTTATCAACTATGAAAAACAAAGTCAGATTAAGTGTATTCAAATATTACATGACAGCCTGACAGGAAAGAAAGAATGAAAACATCTGTTGACATCAAAGAAATACTGTAGATAACTGTCAATGAACTTGAAATGCGTACGAGTAACTGTCTCTTTGAGATTGTTTTTTTTTTTAAAGGAATACTTGCAGAATGGCACACAGGTTTGCTCTGCATTTTGTCTGAACAAGTTGCAGCAAGGCGATGTTGATTAGGTAGATTTGAAAGACGAGGTGAGAAACATGAGCTGAGCTGCAGCAGCGATACTGACCACAGGCTGTTAAAAAGCCCCCCAGAGAATGTAACCAAATCCATCACAAGATGCTCTGCACGTCCTTTAGAGTTTCAATCGATCAACAGCTGCTTGGGGGGGGGGAAATACACCTCTGCGGCAATCAGGGTAGAGGACGTAAAACTAATTTGATTACGGAGATGAATAGGGGCAGTCTCAAAGGGATGCATTTCAAATGTATGAAGGATTCCCACAGACTAATATGATATGAGACAGAGGAGCCTGACTGCTGCTAGGAAACAATGGTATGCTTTGCTCAAAAGGACAGAATATCCTAAAAGGCCAGAGTCAAGGTGACATCTTGATTAATATCCCCTCACACTTGCCAAATAGCTATTCTGCTGCTACAACCCATTAAATGCGTGTTTACTATACAAGATACTTTACAATTTTGTGATTAAATGTTTAAAATATCGAATGGGTTTTTTCTGGGTAAGCAATTTAACGAGAGAGCACAATTGGCTGCAGTTCTGGGCACAAGGGGAGAGCTTCAATATGGAGGGGCTTATTACACTTAAAGAAAACCACAGGGGATTCTTTGCCATGTCTCTGGAGAGGTCTGTTGTGCCCAACAGCTTGGAGGGCAGCCTAATTCCCCAACTGAGGAAAGCTCAGGTGTGCCTCAGTAATCTCAGTAATCAGCTCCGTTTATCAGAAATGGAAAGCACCTTCTACGTGTACTAATTTGCATGTGCAAAGGCACAGAATCAACGACAACAACAAAGCATTGTGCAAACCAACACGTAAACCATTTCCAGTCATTGATTTTGGCTTGTGTCCAGCGCATAGCCCGGTCCACTTCCACTCCTATTATAAACAGTCAAACCACAGAGTGAATCAATTCATACCGAGCCGGTTGCACTGTGATAAGTCAGCCAGTGTTGCATAACAGGGGTGCCCTGGTACATCACAGCCTGTTCCAGAAAGTGACCGTGCAAACATGCACAGTGTACTGCTGCTGCTGCAGCTGCACTGCACTGCACTTACTGACAGATTCTAGTTCACGCCGAAACTGTTTATCATGCTCGAAGAGCCAGTTCTGTGCAAACCACATCACATTTTGAGCAGCAGCCCAGTGTTTTCAAAACACCAATAATCCCCAGATAATAATTAATATGCACAGCAGCAAAATGCGAGTGCACTAACCTGTGCTCTATTAATCAGACAACATCACACAAGTGTCCCAGTAATTTCTCTGTTTTAGTTATGGCTCATGAGTTTGGTTTCACTATGATCCCTCTGCTTGCATCATTCCGAGTATTTTTTTTACAACGTGTGTGGGGTATTTGAACACTGGTGTCAAGGCAACACCAACTTACAGAGCATGCTCCCTCACATTAATTACAATGACAACCATGCTGAAATGCTCGTTAAAGTTCTGTATAGACGTCATGCAGGAATATTACAACATAGTCATGCATTTACATCCATTTACCGCTAAAAGAGGAACTTTGTCTCATGTGTTGCTCCAGCAAATGCCTAACTGCATATCCATAACTCAGTTTTCAGTTTCTTCTGTCACAAAGCTGCAGGCAGGGTATCCAGGAATACATCAATGAAACACACAGGAAACAGGCAGTGAGGGAGGAAAGGCTGGGAAAGCTGTGGTGTTTGTTACTGGCTAGCCCTATCTGCCCTTTGCACCTGGAGCAACACGGAAAAAGACTATTGCCTGATTCATCAGGCAGTGTACTGTTAATACACCGTATGAGCTAAACACTGGGAATAATGCTGTGTTGTTTCTGTGCTATATTAACAAGGCTGAGGTAATAACACCAACCTATAAGGATATGCCACATTAATCATGCCATGCATTTACATCCATTTACCACTAAAAGAGGAACATTGTCTCATGTGCTGCTCCAGCAAATGCCTAACTGCATATCCATAACTCAGTTTTCAGTTTCTTCTGTCACAAAGCTGCAGGCAGGGTATCCAGGAATACATCAATGAAACACACAGGAAACAGGCAGTGAGGGAGGAAAGGCTGGGAAAGCAGTGGTGTTTGTTACTGGCTAGCCCTATCTGCCCTTTGCACCTGGAGCAACACGGAAAAAGACTATTGCCTGATTCATCGGGCAGTGTACTGTTAATACACTGTATGAGCTAAACACTGAGAATAATGCTGTGTTGTTTCTGTGCTATATTAACAAGGCTGAGGTAATAACACCAACCTACAAGGATATGCCACATTAAAGGGTCATAGGACAAGCTCCTGCACATTTCACTCAGTCCACCTGAAGCTTCTATTTGTTTAAAAAGTCATTTGAATCAAGCCTTTGGTGCACAGTGGTCTCATTCTTCTCTCTCAGCTTTACCAAGAGCAAAGCAGGAACTCACAGGATGGAAATGGATTCCCTGGTTCCAGAGCAAAGGATGTGGAATTTCAGGGCAGTAAGAGGTTGGATTTTTTTTTTTTTTAGATTTTAGTACATGAAACAAAGCACAACACATATTCCAGTCACGCTGGTGTTTTCACTATTTAAGCAGTTATTGCTCAGATATTGTTCGTTAAAGATCTGTTTTTAAATATGATTGATTGGGAGAAAACCTCAAGCAGTGTATTGTGTCAGCAGTCTTGTTGTAGTGCACATCACATGGTAAAGGCAGCTTTTGAAAGTAACAAAAACAGTTAGGCACATAAACAGGAATGAGGACAGGCTGAACAGACCTGTCTACAACATTGCGATCTGTTTCGAACTCAGCCATGACCAAGCCCTCATGCATTCCTGCTTCTCAGATTTCTGTCCACAGGAGGGACAACAGCAAAACCTCTGTTGTTTTTTTTTTGTATGTGGAATGATTTTCCACCACTGCCCACACAGTCTCTGCATGGGGCACTGGCCTGCAACTCTGCTTGATGTTTTGATTCTTCTCTGAGCACAGTCCTGTAATCTGCTCCAGAGAGAGCGTGCAGGCCAAACAGACAGCATAGCAGTCGGCAGACATGTCAAGACAACGCCGAGCACATCATCACCGTGTGGCAGCTGAGGCAGCCCGCAGTAACACATCATCATCCGAATTCCACATGTCATCATGGAAAGTTTTTTATTACCTGCTCCTCACTTTTCGTTTTTCTTTTTGAGTGAATGTTTGTCAAACTGTTGCTTCTCCATCTTCCATCTTCCACATCCCAGACTGTACTATTTTCAGCATGAATGAGGTTCAATGGGAGCAGAAAAGGGGAATTACACAGCGTCAGATCTTTGCATGACTGTGGGTTTGGGTTTAGGGTTGAGAGCTGGAAGCAGGGTGACAGAGAGGTTGCTTTAGTTCATGGACACAAAAGCAACTGACTGACAAAGTCAGACCCGGCTGTAAGTCAGGTACAAATCTGAGCCAACAACACCACTGTCCCAGTGATGGCTGTGCCATGCATTCATGCAAGCTTAAGATTCTCCAAACTTAGCAGCAGGTGGGGTGAAAAAAGGTGAATTTTCCTTTGTCTGCTCGCATTTGCTCTGTGACAGTGCACTGAAAAAGGGATTACATCATCACTATTGTAGCTACTGAGCCCTCTGCTTTCCCCCATCTGCTGATACACTATGGACCGTCCAATCTAGACAAAGACAAAGCATTCCAACATTTTAGCAAGCAGGAAGTGCAGAGCCACAGTCGCACATCATTACAGTCTAACGCAACCACAGTCATGAGCAAAAAGATGCTAACACTAAAGAAAATCCCAGAAACCATATCATGATTGAGTCATTTGACGTCTGACTACAGGATGACAAATAATGGTCAGACACATCACACCTGTTATGACTGATGCCGCATCCCTTCTTTTGTCAAAAAAAAACCACCCTATATGTCATGCTGTTACTGAAGATGTGTCAAAACTCAAGGAATACATGACTCATTTTTGTCTGTCACAGGATAAATAAGCCAGACAAATTCAGCCTTGTGACTGACATCGGCCTTGCTGGCACATCAGTTGATGCCCTAGCTCAAGGTCTGATTAGTTTGTCGTCTGGTCTGTGGTGAAAATCAGGCAATGGGAAGTGACAGGGACACAGACTTTCACAGAAGCCAGTCAGGTGGTGCTGCACGTTCCCAAACAGTGAGGTGAAGACGTTTGAGACATTATGCAATCTATTTCTCAGGAAAGACTCCCCACATCATCATAGAAGACACTGGATACAACTATTAATCATTCAAAGTAGCTGAGAATTAATTATAACAATAAGATCGTTACTCTTTATATACCATAAACAGTTCATTTAAGGATTTCATGATGGCCAATTAGCATTATTGCAGCCCACACATTCCTCTGGGGCAAATTATGAAGCAGCACAATGCTCCACTTGTTGTTGTCTTTTATCTTTGCTCAAGCTATTCCCTTCGAGCCAATGCATAAGAGACAATCGACACATAAGCTCAACTTAGCAACAGGAAACGTCCCTCTGTGAATGTGTGGGCACGTAAAAAAAAAACCTGTGCAAATAAAGCACATTAACGATTGTTATTGTTATGAGAGAGGTATGATGCAAACAGTGAAAATAGAAACACTGTCCTTCAGTAACACAACATCAGAAGCACAGGCTTTTTTCCGCACAAAAAACAAACATGTTTACAGTTTGCCTGTAAATGTATTTGGATAGGAAGTGAATAACACACAGAAACATAAATACACAGACAAAACAACCCAGCTGGAATAACCTTGTTTACCTGCTGCTTTTCATATGACTGCATGCTCATCGGAGGCGGTTGCAGGCCCATGCAGGTCTCCCCTACCTTAAACCTGAACGGCATCTTCCTAACAGCATAAAAATAACAAATGTGCTGTACCTAATAAAACCGAGTATACTTACCCCAACAATGATGTAGCGCTAAGATTAGACACACTATTAAAACAGGCAGTGGACCTGTATGATCAGTCAAGCCCACTGCTGGTCGGCTAAACCTTTCAAGAATGCTAAAAATCCCTGATCCCTGCCAAAAGCTAAACCCCAAAGCTTCCTTTTCTTCTACCTGACACATGCCAGGATCTGCCACTGCAACAGACACTGTTGTTCACTGTTGATTTGTAATTTCCCACCTGCATAGTTGTGGTTGGTTAGTTACAGTGGACGTTTTGTAAATAGTGAATTCATACCATTGTATGTGTGACACAACTTTTCAAGGTAGGCACTTAATACAGTCTAAACAAGCCTAGATTGCTAGATATTTCCTATTTATATTCCTATCTACTAACACCAGTGTTATCATGCTCTCTCTGTTCCAAAACATCCATGTTGTTCAATATGGATGGTTTTCTGTACAATAATCAGCAAAGGGAGGCTCTGAATAGGTGCCATCTAATCACAGAACCAGCTTATTGAACATTCACTATGGACTATGACAAAAACCCATAATGTACAGACTTCATGTGACCATACCATCAGCTTGGCCTGATACAGTATGTTCAACCAGTAGATGAAGCTAGGCGGGCGGTAAACAAATCAGAGCACACCCCGGTGTCTGAGAGCCATCACCGTGTGGCAACAACACGGGCAACACCATGGTGAAAAAATGTCTTCACAAGGCAGGTTCAGTGTCGATGTAAACCCGGTGCCACCTGTGACAATAGCCACGATATACACAGTACTACGACGCCGCATATATATGGCTCACAGCCCAGGTGATAGTCGGGTGCACATGCTTGTTACCCACCAACCAACACTGGCACTGACTGCGCACTGGCTCCACACTGCACCTCCACACACCACAGATATTAGCTTTGTCCTCAGGCAGCCGACAGACGCTGCGTGTCGGCACCGAGTACCAGGAACAGCAACAGCCCGCACAGCGGCACCACGCTCCGGACTCACCTTTCCTCCTGTCCGCCTCCAGCTCTCGGATGTCAGGCAACACGAAGCGGCGTTCCCCCCTTCTCTTTCCACTCGCAACAAGGTCCGACACGCAACCCGCCCGCCGCTGCTCCTCCCCTTCCCCCGGAAACGCACACGCTTCGCCTTCAAACCGAATACGTCCCGGTTCTTTCCCCCGAGCGGAAACTTAGAAGTTTGATAGAAAGTTGCGTGGCTCGTCTCGCTGCGCTATGCAGCTGCTGGAGGGATGAGATCATCCGGGCAGCCTCCCCCCCGCGCGCTGCCCCGAAGTCTCGCGAGAATTGTTCGTAGGGGTGGTGGGGAGGGAGGAAAGACACCAAGCGTTACCGCGGCAACGGTGCTCACCTGTCGAGTGGAGCAAAGACGTCTCACTCTGCTGTAAAAACACACTTCGCTGTGGGTCGAGTTACACTCACTTTCCACAGTGTTTAATTTAAGTTGCATTTTTTTTATTATGTGTTGTGTATTGTCATACGACAATTATTTTTTGCCTAGCTAATATTTGCTGCAGTCACTTGCAGCATCATAACACGTAAAAGTAAATCAAAACCACTGTTCAGAGTTTAAGTTACTATTAATATTTACACAAATGTAGATGTGGTGAGATCATCTTTTCTCTGTTTGCACTAACTATTTAAATCTCGGGAATCGAGAGTAGTGGTTTATCTCAATAATAGACGATCTTTGCGGATATTTTCTCTGCAAGCTGTATGTATGCGTGTGAGGGTGGAGGAGAGGCACCGGTTATTCCTCCCCCAGTATTTACTCCACATTAGCTACCTTGCAGTCAAGCACTGGCCAATTGGACTCCGGGAATCACGTGCTCGCGCGTCCTCATGTATCATGACACCACAAATATTCCCATCTGATGTGCAAAAATAATGAGTCATGCAACAACTACCACAGCCGCCTGGAGCGAAGACGTCTCACTCTGCTGTAAAAACACACGTTGGGAAACAGCGGCCTCAACAAGACCTATTCTTCAAGTCTTATTTCCTTCCCTGTGGGTCGAGTTACACTCACTTTCCACAGTGTTTAATTTAAGTTGCATTTTTTTTATTATGTGTTGTGTATTGTCATACGACAATTATTTTTTGCCTAGCTAATATTTGCTGCAGTCACTTGCAGCATCATAACACGTAAAAGTAAATCAAAACAACTGTTCAGAGTTTAAGTCACTATTCATATTTACACAAATGTAGATGTGATGAGATCATCTTTTCTCTGTTTGCACTAACTATTTAAATCTCGGGAATCGAGAGTAGTGGTTTATTTCAATCATAGACGATCTTTGTGGATATTTTATCTGCAAGCTGTATGTATGCGTGTGAGGGTGGAGGAGAGGCACCGGTTATTCCTCACCCAGTATTTACTCCACATTAGCCACCTTGCAGTCAAGCACTGGCCAATTGGACTCCGGGAATCACGTGCTCGCGCGTCCTCATGTATCATGACACCACAAATATTCCCATCTGATGTGCAAACATAATGAGTCATGCAACAACTACCACAGCCGCCTGTGTCAGGTGACTAAGTATCACCGCTGTAACAAAAGTCCCTGCAGCAACCTGCCAAGACTTTAGGCCAGAGCATGACGTCATCACCTGACGTGCATCTGACCTAATACGCAGAAAACAATAATAATAATAATAATAATAATAATAATAATAATAATAATAATAATAATAATATGCAGAAAATCTACAGCATGATGAAGGACTGGTCTTCAGGTGTCACTGTGGTATTTTCCTACAGCTGCGCAGACCACTGGAATCAGCAGGTGTCGCAGAGAAATGGACAGCTGGTGAATTAGTGGAGAAAGAAAGAAGATCTCAGCCTATAAAGAATCATTCAGTCACCAGGCTGGAGGATGCATAATACAGAGGAACAACCTGTGAGTTATCTCAGAGCAGTTTCAGTGTGCAGTGACAACATGCATTATAAATGCACATCCTTCCTACTTTACTTCAGGCCTCGTTACTATGTCTCCATAGAGCTGTTTCAGACTTGTGTTTACAGTCTGATTAAAAAGAAAGATGCACTCATGAGAGAGAAGTGTGTTTTCAATGTTTTATTCTGGCGCACACGTTTTGAGTGTGTGTGGTGAATGTTGAGCCATAGAGTTGTCAGCTTGCGTGATCAAACCAGCAGCACCATCTGCTGGCCAGGCCAGCATAAGACAAGGAACACAAAGTTTTTTCTCTTATCCTGACTTGACTGTACAGAAAAATTCCTGTTCTCTTCCCATCCAGTCCTTTAAGATGTAAACAAAATGTATTCATCCACTACAGTTAAGCACTTACACGGCCTCAGATAATATCCCATTAGCTTTTCAGAATATTACCCTCATTTAATAAGACTTAAAAGTGTGGAGGACATTATGTCACCTCTGACTTGAATGAGACTAATGAATGAGAGGACATTGCAAGGTGGGAGCTGTTCTTAGTTCTTGGTTAATCTTAACAATCTTTGAATGTCAGGCTCGATGTCAATGGTGGGAAACTTTTTGCTATATCTTTTAAAGGGCTCTCCTTCTGGCCCAATGAGGAATTTCTCAAAGTTCCAAGACACGTCTGTCCTGCTGATGGGACTCCAAACCAGGAATTTGGGGTCATGCACGAGGGAGTTGGGGTCGTCACTGGGATAGGGGAGCTTGTCTTTCAGATAGGCAAAAACTGGGTGTGTGTTTGTTCCATTGACGTCACACTTTTGAAAGATGGTGAAGTTGGGCTGAAAGCCACCACCTGGACGCACATGCTGCAGTGAACTCAGGATCTCACCATTGGAACAGTTCTCCTGCAAAACACTATCAGTCATTAAACAGAAAGACACTGATGTTCTCTAGCTGTTTGTGTATTACATGGTATCAGAGTAAGACACAGTTTGCATGTAGCTAGTTTGCATTCCACAAACTACGCCTAATTTCATGAGTGATCTATGAAGGGAAATATTATCACTGTACAAAGCAAACAGACACACAATTAATTTCTCTGGCTATAAAATCCATCCAAGCCAAGATATAATGTCTATGCTCAAGATCCTGTTCACATAATGGATTTGAATTGGCTATGAATGTCTATTGGGTTTCAGATGTAATGAATATGCCCAAATACTTACAAAGGGGAGCAGGAAAGCTCAACACCATGTGGAATCCACCCTGACATTAAGATTTACAGATTTATACAAACATTCAGGACCAGATACTGCAGATTCCAAAACTGACCTGATATCCAAACTGGTTACATGGAAAACCCAGGACCACCAGCCGATGGGGGTACTTGCTCTGAAGCTGGTTAAGCTCGCTGAAGTCCCGGGTGGTGGTGCCTCAGAGAGACGCCACGTTCTCTATGAGGACCACCCGTCCCCTGAACACGTTGAAGTCCACCAGGTCTCCCTCCAGCGAGGTGGCCTTCAAGTCGTAGAACGTCTTGGCGATGAACGTCATCTTGATTCCTGCGCTTCCACACTGGGGGCAAACGGGCTCTCGGCATGTGACAGTATCCAACCGCTTGGTCACCTGACTCACTAAGGCCAAAAAGCTGCCTTTCATGGGTGTCAAATAACTCTGCAGGAAACTAATCTAAACCCGACACACAATACTCTTTACAACTTTCATACAGACCAGTGTGACTGATCACAATTATGTGAAGCAATTTCTTGAATGTTTTATAGCGACAGTGTGTTATCCTGTTGAGAACAGGGTCAGTTCTCGGGCCATTGAATATAAACATAACATAGCTTTCATAACTAGAAACCTTCCGAACATTTATCATGATCAAAACATGTATTAGATTAAATCGAAGCACTGAATGAGAAAAGAGCACTGAAAATAAGCCTTTACACCCTAATACAGCCCTTGTCCTTGCTTTATGTAATTTTTATATGTATCAGTTTTCTTAGTCATCAATAATTTAGGACGTGTTCACCTGTCTTTCAGAGCATGTGATGAAAAATGAATGAATCTACTGTTGCTACTCTCTCTGGAACGTCACTCTCAGTCCAAATTTAGTGACTCAGCAAAGCTCCAACACCCGAGTAATCAAATTTAAATAAGAAAGTTCAGTTTATTTATCCCCAAAACATTGTGCATGTTTTTCTACCCATCTTGAATTTTAAACGTAATATTAAAATGACAATGACTGTGGCACCTTGGCAGATCCTGGCAACATTATATGAAGCAGTCACGGTGACTCTTTCAGTAGTAGTGCATGGAACAAACTGTACATTTGCATTCAGGGTGATAAAAAAACATGAACTGCACTCATTAAGGCACTCATCATGGAACTCATCATGGCACAGCGGTGGCTCCCTTGAGGAAATAATTCATAACATGTAAACTGATCCGTCTCTGCTTGGTCTGAGTTTCTAAGTGTAAATAATTCAGCTCCGTCCTCCGTCTGCCCTGCTGCAGCATGCACACTCACCTAAATGAACGGATTTCTTCTGGATAAAAACGCGTTGCTGGTCGATTGGCGGATATGTGAACGGCAATTTAAATGACATCAAATTTGGATTAAAAAGACAAAAGCGATTGAATAGAGGTAACGCAGATGTGTGCAAAAGTGCATTTCACCAAGACAACTGAGCATGTGTGCTGCTAAATTTGCTAAAAGGACACAGCCACCAACAGACTACTGACTCTCCACTGGCCACAAGGGTCAGAGATCATGCAACAAAATTGGCCCACTACTGGCAGCTGCAGCTTACTGCATTTACCGACATACAATTCCAGTGACTTAATAGCAAAACCCATCACACAGCCAATTGTCTGACATGTCACTGTGCCCATGAAGAGAACCATAAAGGCGAGTGGCGTGAAGTCACAGCAGGGGACAGACGTGTGCAGGTATCAGCCATGACACCTGCTGCTAACAGGCACAACTCCTCTTGCCGCTGTTGTCATCATCTCTTCTCCCCCCGTCCTCGTCCAATGCGGCCTTTTCTAGATAATCATCCAGGGATGTCAACAGGGTTTCTGTGTCTCGCTTGTGAGCCTGCAGCACCAGTTCTGTCACACGGGTGAATGACTGCAGGGAGGAGGAAGAAACCCAATGAATACATTCACAAAAACACAGAGACAGCAGCGGGGAGTTCCCCACAGTACTTTATCATATTTGTGACGGGAGGAAGCAGATTCCCTGGAGGTGCCCCGTGTGTCCTACCTCACTGATGTTACTGTTGGTCAAAGCACTGGTTTCAAAGAACTCCATCTCATAGGTTTCTGCCAGCTACAAGATTCACATGGCTATTGTTAGAAACATGCACAACAAAGCATCTCATGGTCTAAGTCATGGTTTACTCATTTATTTCAATTACACTGGATTATGAGTGTAACATTTTCTCATTTCCATGTTGTTTTTATATCACATAAGACCATAATGCAGACTTATCCAGTGCTTTGGAAAATAATAATATTCAGCATAGCATGTTATCACTCACTAACCACAAAATAATAATCCTGCAAAGCTTAGGAAATGAGGCTCCATCAAACCTTGCTTCCTTGGTCCTTTGTCACCTGCCTCCTCAGCTCCTCATCAGACTTGTTTCCTACCAGGATACTCTGCACCTTGACAGGGGCGTACTGCAAACCAACAACAAAAACACAAAACACACACACACACACAAGATGAGGATAAGTAACTTGTCATTCACATTAATCCACTCGATGTGCAGCATTTATCATTACTTCACTACATGCTATTACAAATACACGGTCAAGGCAAAGTGTACAGTGTTTATAGCCTTACCTCATCCACATCGCCGGCCCACTTTGCTATGTGCTGAAAGGACGGCTCGTTTGTGATGTCATAAACAAAGATGATACCCTGGACAAGAATGCAAAGAACCAGATTAAAGAATGACTGCTACAGTGGCTGGAAGATGTTCCCTGACTCCGCTGACTGTGTACTGCACATGGTGGGATCACCTGCGCCCGCCTGTAGTACTGTTTGGTTATGGTCTGGTAACGCTCCTGACCAGCCGTGTCCCTGCATGAAAAGATGACACACTTGGAATATAAAGGATCGTGGGATGTGCATATCTGTGAACGCATAAAAAAAAAAACATTCGACTTACCATATCTGTACTCGCACCTTGATTCCATCGATTTCTATTGTTTTCATTTTAAAGTCAACTCCTGCACAGAGAAAACAAAGGTCGAGGCAGTTTCATTTAAACCACCATGATAGATAAGTGAATCCTGTCTTCCCTCTGCAACACTGTGCTATAACAGCACCATGCTGCAAACCTGTTCCGTCCCTTCACTCTGCTGCCATGACACTTTATATTCACTGTGTGGATCAATGTTTAACTTTATCCACTGCTGAACAGGTTTAAGATGTAAAACAAAATTATTAAAATTGCCCTCTTGTAGCGTTACTAATGGATTTGTCAGTAGATAAGGACATGCTCAAAGCCTCCTTCATGCACAGCTTTGATTACTTTCAGAGATTCAAACCGTGTTTAGCACCTTGTAGCTGTGTACCATTCAAACCTGTGCAGTCGCCAGCTCAACCTGCAAATCTGACCCTTGTGCAAGTAAGAAATGGCCTTTGGGGATGCAGACCTGGAGGGATGACGAAAGCTGACTGAGGTTTACTAACACTCACAGTAGCTGACATCTGAGAGCACTGAGAGCTTATGGACTTTCTCCATGCACTTTCTCCCATAACTGGGCTTAATCCTTTGCAAACCCTGCAAGATGACAAACTTTTTACCACATCAGACTGTGCAGTATTATATCCTGCCATGGAACCAGCTTTCTGTGTCAGTGTGGACAGAATTTAGCAGTATGTGTCAAACAGCCGCACCACTTTCACCCATCCTCCTGAGTGAATCACAGGATCAGGCAAAGAGGCAGCTGTGATATGCACTAATAAAGTTACATTCTATGAATCAACATTTATAGATTTTTTTTTGTCCATGTGGACATCTCCAGCATCTCCACTCTTATTTCTTATGATCAAAGCTCCAGTACAAAAAGAAACATTGCTGACATTGCTCAGTCAGTTTCAGTTGTGACCTGAGGCTGTTTGCATTAATCCTACTAAGTAGGCCTTCTTGTGATAAAAGGGAAAACGACAGTCAGTTTCTCCTGAACGCACAGATAAATAAAGAATCATAAACTCTGATGTTTATGGCCGGTCCCAGCTGAGGATGACACACAGCCACATGATGAGTTCTGACCGGGGCCAGTGAAAACCTGTTGCGTTTGCTTACCGATGGTGGAAATATGCGAGGGATCAAACTCACTCTCCGTCAACCTGCGCAACATGCAGGTCTTCCCGACCCCCGAGTCCCCGAGCATGAGCAGCCGGAACAGGATGTCGTACTGTTTAGCCATGACCGACAACTACACACTACACACCACACAGCATGACGTCCCCCCCGCAACTCCTGACTGATCCCTCTCATTCACTCTCAGCCCCGCCGTGCTGCCTTCACGGACCCTCAGGAAACGCGTGTACTCTGACGCTTCCGAGGCGTTGCGGCTGAGCTCACAGCAAAAATAAAACGCACTACTTTACAGAGCTGTTTTATAACAACAACAGGGGCTGCTTTGTGGCTTACTGCAAAATCGAGACATTTGTAATAAGGATTAGCCTACTTATACTTCGGTTTTAAACTACGACATAAATGCATTGTGGTTGCCTTTTATTTAAATATATATATTTATACATAAAATATATATTTATTATATTTATTATATTTTATATCGCCTGTCGTTAATGTGGTGATATCGGCTGTTTTGACGTGTCTTTGCGTCAGGAGAGATCAGCTTGGTGCAATTTTCCTACGGTTCTTGAAGGCAGCATGCAGCCCGCATCCTTGTACAGAGACTGCCTCCTGTTGTGGGAGTGTCAGTGAACTCATCACGCAGTGCTCAGCCCACACTCATATTCTCAGCAAACACCACAGGCCTATGAAGGCAAACATGTTTAACAAGCAAAGAGAAGGTGTTTCACAGCAAATACACACATTTTGTATCCTTCTGACGCATAGTTTATTTAAAATGTGTTGTGTGTTTGTTTGCCAGGTAGCTTCAGTGCTTGCAAAAAATTGTGTTTTCTCCATGCAAACTGTATGTTTGTGAATTGCGTGGTCTTGGTGAAAAATGTTTTATTAGCTTGTTAGATTATGGCAGGGTTTTGTCTCCATACCAGGCAGGACTGTGGCAGGATCATGGAGGAAAAATATCTCCACCTACCTACAACTTTATGAGCCATTAAAAACACAACTTTACTGGAAAACAATCAGATTTGAAACACAAATTAAGAGCTACTGTGTCTTCAGTGGTAGCCTAAAAGGCACATATAGCCTGATGCTACAGATACATATCACAATTCAAGTACAATTATGTAATGAAAGATATGACATTCATACTCATTAAGTCTCAATAAATCATTCTCTTGATTGCACTAACGCCACTAGTCTGTCTTAATTGTATTCTACAAAATGAATTATGTCATTAACTGTGGTGGGAAGTAAGTGCCATCAAAGAGCACAATGAATTCAAATATGTTGCTTGTGCAAAAGGACTAAAAAACAACAACAGGATAAACAAATACTTCCCAAAAGGATAAAATAGTTTTATTTATAGTTTCATAACAAAGGTATGCCTTAACTTGCAAGACAACCATTGGCAGTATGTACAACATACCTGTAATTTCCATGGAATGGAACAAACAAATATTGATTACATACACACTACTTTACCTCTGCAAAAAGGAAAAAAGAGAAAGATAAATGTTTCCGGCACAGGCAAATATTTCAAGAGAAGGCTTTTCTTTCACCATTTAAGAGTATACAGTGTTATACATATAGTAAACACTGACATGAACTTCCATGAAAGAAAATTATTACCCTTAAATGCATTTTGTAACATTCAGTATCCATAAAGATAATTGTATACCCACAGTTTATTTAACAATAGCAAAATAGCAGGAAATAAATAGCTGAACCTGTGAAAAATCCAATAAAACAGGAAAACTTTTTCATCCTATGGTCTCCTGTGGAAAATTTCATGCCAAACATAAACAAGATCACATTTAAGAATATATAAGATTAGAAAAATCAATTTTGGTGCATCACTATAAATAGAGGGGTTCATTTGATTACACAAACATTTTCAAGACAACAACTTCAGCCACCTACACTGAAGGAGGGTTTTATTTTGCATTACACATATTTTTTCAAAAGCGACTTCACATTATTTACTTTGGAAAAGTATGAATATTAAAAAGGTAAACTATGCCTAATTAACATTTTGCAAAAGGGCTTAAAAGTTTGACAATTCCTCCACAGGACTGGAGTCGATGTTCAAAATAACCAAAAGAGAGAATAGTTAATTTCTGTAGTTTTACTAAAGCCTTATTCCTTGCCTTCTCCGCGTTATATTATGGTTACCATGAGGTGTAAAAAGCATGAATCCTTCAAACACTGCGTAGCTGCTTCACTTTGAGGCTCTTAAAAGTTGTTTCTCAGCCACAAAAGTGGTGACAGGATGCCAGAGGGACAGAGGAAGGTAGAAGCATTTTATACATAGCAGAACCTCTCTCACACAGTCTCCACCTCCTCCTCTCCTGGACTGTCATTAAGAAGACAAAACTGAGTGCAGACAGTTGAGAGGAATCAGGCCCGTTGGGTAAAGAGAGTCGGTCTGGAGAGCTGGGGATTAGACAAGCCTAGCTGGGCTCTGCGCGCAGCTTCTTTCTGTTGGGTGGCTCGTCTGGCTCTGACTCAGAGCTGGAGTCAGACCCACCATCGAAGGCGGACACTGCACTCCCTTTGCGATTTGTGTATAAGCTGCTGTCAGAAGAATAACTTGTCTGGAGTTGAGTGTTTCCTTTGGCCTTCTCCAGTGCACGAACTGCGAGAGGTAAATAAAATACAGTAGTAAATACCACATTCATCACACCCCACCTATTACAAAAGAAAGACAACATAAAGACAACATAAAATATTGTGGTATAATGATGCCAATGACAAAAACATTGCTAGACTCACCCTGTTGCTCCAGCAGAGCATTCTGCTTCTTTAAGTCATCAATGTCTTGCTGGTGGGTATGGTTTTTCCGCCTCATGTACTGGATGTACTCGGTTGCTTTGTCTAGAATCTGTGCTCGGGAAGCCTGTTTAACAGAGTTCTGTCAGCAGAAATTTCAGAGAACTATGGGCAATGCTGTGAAGTCTATTTATTCATGTACAGGTTATTCTTTTACCTAATCAACTGTCCCAACAGCTATACAAGCAGTCTGTGAAGGTGAAATTTCCCCAATGTGGGACTAATAAAGGAATATCTTATCTTATCTTATCTTATCTTATCTTATCTTATACATGCATGTCCATTTATTTTGACATAAGTACAGATCAGTGATAATACTCACATTCTTTTCCATAAATAGTAGTTTCTGAATGGGGAACATTTCCTGCTGATGTATGAGTGTGCATAATTATACTTGTACTTATCCTAAGTTAACGAAACTGTCAAAGGCAAACAGTAAGGTTAAAGGAACTGAGGAGTAAAATTAAGTTTAAAGTTTAATTAAGTTTAAAGTTAGAGAACTATTTCTCATGAGCAAATTTTGGCAAATGTTCTTACACTGACATAGTAATAACAGTAAATGGAAGGCATTCATCCAGAAAGTAACTACAACTTGCTGTGTTTTCATAACAGCGAGTGTGTCCTCTTCCAAAGAGCCTGCCATGCTGTATCTCCAATTTTCTAAAGATGCCTGGCATGTACAACCCAAACACTGGCCCTAGAGTGGGACTTTTGCATAGGTTCTCCGACAGCCTTCAACAGGAGGGATGATGGTTTCAGATGATTGCAATCTGCAACCTAATAGACGAATGCCACATAATCCTACACAATGGTCCTAAGACCATGAATTGGCTTGTCATCATGGTTCCCAGATGGCATGGGACAAATGAATTGACTTTCTTGCTCTACTTTAAACCTCTACAGTTAAATGACTGAATATTTGGACTTGACTATGCAGCTAATAAAAATAAAGAGGTGCATATTATTTCAATGCTGTACAAACTTGTCAGAAAAACAGTGTAAAACTGAAGAATCTATATTTTTATGTGGGGATAGAGAAATGGAGCTGTCACCTAACTAGCTTTGGCTTTTTAGACAAGAACCAACAGCAAAGCATTTGTTTGCTTTTCTAAAGACACAGGTTAGGCTTATTAGGGAGTGTCTCATTTAGGGTTTCTGCAAGTAAATAGTCAGCTGGCAAAAGCAGAAGTGGACAGAAAATATGAATAAAATTAGATTTCTTTGCCTATGCTATTTTTTTCCCCAAAAAACCTACTGATCACATTTTATAAGTGGCACTTTATGGGATGCAACATAGTGTTTCAAATGTTTTCTTTTGTCTTGTGGTAGCACTACACATTCAAGAAATTATATTGATTTGACTCTCACCTTTTCCCCTTGTAATGCAGGCACAGAATCTCGTAAACCGTGAAAGCTGTCTTTAATGTGGTCCCTGCGTTTGCGCTCCAGCGCATTGTGATGTGCTCGCTTGTCTGCCTGCAAAAGGACACACAGAGTTTATATATGTACATTTTATAAAAGAGGCCAATTAAAAAGAAACAGAAGAGAGAAGAGAGTTATTCATTCAACACACAAGAAGAAAATGCTGTAGGCAACTCAAAGCTGCAAAAAAAAAAACTTTTACTGCTGTAAATGTCAAAGAAGACACTGACTTGTCTTTCCCAGGGACTGTGTGTCAACATGTTTTGCTGAGGTCTACATGTATTTAAAAGGACACAATCTGTTTACACAATCACAACTACATATGTCATGTAATTATGTGCTGTGTGCATTTAGTCAATACTGAATCAGCATATCCTGACAGTCTTGAAACTAAGTCCAATCATTGTCCTACAGAGGAAGTCATTATCAGCTCTCTTTTAAATGGACTGAACAGTGCAGACTGATGGCAGAAAATCGAATCGTATGTTCAACAACTAGCAACAAAAATGTTTGAGTAATCGACTGCGAGAGTTTAACTCACTACAGAGCAAAAAAATGTCAACAACTGTCGACATCTTATATATTATCACTTATGTTGCCTACACGGCACCTGATGTTGGGAACTTTGCTGACCCTCACACTTAATGGTGCAAATACATTTGGATGAATCTAAATATATTTATTATTTGTAGTTATCATTCACTCATTAGAAATCCCAAAATGAACGAGTCTGCAACATCATACCTTTGATAGAAAGTATGGTTAATCAGTGTCTTTGTGAAATATGGGAACAGGAGGAGCTGACATGACATACATGCTCAATTGAATAAATGAACCTGGGAGGCTCTTAATCGACAAAACAATATGAACACAGCCTCTGTAATCGCGAATGTCCTGTAGGCTTACAGACAACTGCACGTCAGTGCCAAGCTAATGTGAGGGGACGATAAGCAAAACAACATCACGTTTAAGGAGGAATATCCAATGCTGTGTGACCATTTAGTCCTAGTTTGCTACTTTTAGATAAATGATGTTATGAGCAGACTATAGTTGTAGTCACAAAATCGAGGATTAAACATTAATAAAGGGGCCATAACATTTTTACCTGCTAGCTTGCCAACAAGTTAGCTAAATATAGCTAGGCTGACGTGAAGGGATTACCCCCTTATCCGGAAAAAGAGACAAGAGCTGCATTATACCTAATGTATGCAAAGCACAGCCATGAAAACTGTAATGTCCACATGTCAATTAATAATAATAAAAATAGAGGTCGATACTACTTTAATGGCGACCCTGTCGTTCACGTCTTATTAACTGACCTTGCCTGCATCGACATTGTCACTGCTGTTTTTGACTGTCGCATCGTGTTTTTCATAAAGCCTCGGCTACGGTGTCTTTTTATTTATTTATTATATTACATGTGCTTCACTCCAGCTGACTGCAGCAACATGGACGACCAGAAGTACCTGTCAGTGTAATAAGTTGTTGTTTCCTGTCTTACAAGAACACACGACGTTGAACAGCATTAACCCGACTGCTCGGCTCTCATTTACACGCCAACTCGGCGAGTCATAGTAGAACAAACAAAAGCAAAAAAAAAATCCACCAAACATACAGCCCTGTTTGTCATAAAATGTACTGTTAGCCGAACCCCCCCTGCTAGCTCATTAGCTACCTCCGCGTAGGTTGACAGGAATGTTAAAGTTGGCTAACAACCTGACTAGCTTTCTTGTAAAGGAAACTAAACCACATACATCGCTGTCGACTTCGACGTCATCGTTTTCGCTCATTCTTCGGTTAAAAAAAACGAGAAAAACGAAAAATAGTCAGCTGTCAAAACAAAGTGCAGCGACAACTGGAGGAAAAATAATAACATGTAGCACAGGGCTCTGCTACAGCAGAGACATGACGCTTAACCCAACGGTCTCCGTACACGTGATTCGCCTACACATGGACGGGAAAACATACATGGCGCAAGAGCGACAAAACAAGGCCTTGTGGGTAATGAAGTCAAATACTACGGCACAGACCTTTTTACACAGAGGCGATTTCTTGAGATTTGACTACATTTCCCACAAAACCACGGAAGTGGACGCGCCCACAATAGTGTACCGTTATGAGTGATGTGCAAAGGAGTTTTTCCCAGTCTCCAAAATCACTAGAAGCAGTAAAAATCAGTAAAAGTACTGATCAGTAAATCAGTAAAAGTACTTAGTGGTATTCAAAAGAGCATTTGCAAATATATTAATATAATAACCGGATGCTTAATAGGGTTACTGCTTAAACACACACACACACACACACACAGTGTACCACAATAACTAGGCTCTTCTACCAGCACATGATTATTAGTCCAGATGGTGGCTGTTATGGGAATTTTGTATTTGTGCATATCTGACCTGCTCTTTGTGCTTATCTGACCTGCTCTCATTCTGACTTGCTATGAATACTCTGTTGATAAGACCTGCCAATGTCTCGGAGATGTTTCTTTTTATCATATCTGAAGTCCTTTAACTAACCTTGTGCCAGGTTATAGAGATATATATGTGTGTCAGCTATCTTAGTAACGCCCAGGTCCAGAAGTGTAGAAAAGACAGGTCCAACTGTCTCATTATTGAGTCTTCCTTTGTAACTTCCACTGTGTAGTTAATTTGTGAACGCTCCTTCTTGCAAGAATTAAAGTATACTCAACATTTTGGACGTTGTCTCTGTTGCCTCTGTCTGCCTGTCATTCAGACACTACAGATATTTTGACATTAATTGGCCCCCAATGTGGGGCCCCAATATCGTTTTTTTCCCCTCTAGAACGACGGACCTGAAGACCTTGCAAGGCTGAGTCTGGGACTCAAAACAAAGCCCTCCACCACCGGGCCCTTACTAAGCCTGTTTGGGTGATAGGGAGGCCAGGCACCGGCTAGAGAGGGAGATTCTGTGACGGGGCCAAAGAAACTGAGTCACGTCCTTGGAAGAAACAGAGACAGGAGAGGTAAGACTCAAACCTTTTGTCCAAATATTGTACACTCAAAAGAAAAAAAAACGTCTTGAGGAGGACAAAGAAAAAAGCTATCTAAAATTAAGATTTGGGCCTTTTGTCTAAAACTAAACAGGTCAGGGACCTTAGACAAAAGATAAGTATACCTTTACCGTCTTGAGAAGGACAAAGAGAAAACCTATATAGTTGCTGTCTTAGAAGGACGAGAATAAAATTAATCCCACAGTGCTGTGTAAACAAATAGACATCAGGCAAAGTCTGGGACTTTGTAAGGGGTCGTGGATCCAAAACTAAAAAAAAAAAAACCTTCATAAATAAAAATAGAAAAACACTAAAATAACAAATAAATTAATATTGTGATGTTAATAGGGTGTTTCCTGACATTGTGGTGTCTCTGGTAATATTATTACCAATTAAGACCAGTTGCTCGGCTGAACTCCATACAAACTGGTTGGCCACAGTTAAAGAAATAATAGTAAAAAAAAACAAACAAATAAATGAATATTGCGATATTATTAGGCTGCCTCCTGACATTGTGGTGTCTTTGGTAATATTATTACCAACTAAGACTCGTACTCGTACTAAAACACTTTATCCTGCTTTGTATTCTCACCGAGGAAACAAGGAAGACTGCTGGGAGGATGACTACCCCTGTCTGAGTTCTCAGCCAGAACCCCCTCCCTACCCACAACCACAGCAAAATCAACAGGTTGTCCAAGCTGAGCTACACAGATCTCCTCCAACGACCCCTGCTCCGGCGGTTGGATGGCGTACAGCTAATCTGCAAGATGTTAGGACACATGCTGCACATGCGCAGGAAGTTCTGACGAACGAGAAAAAAAACTTTATTTATGTATGATGATGATCTCTCACTAAGTGATGTTTATTTTCGAGGAACATGGGGCGTGGGCAGAGGAGAGGACGAGGGGCCGCCTGGAGGGAGAGTGGAGAGAGACAACATGATGAGTGCTACAATTGTGGCAGGAGAGGACACTGGGCCCGCACATGTGAGACCCCAGAGAGAGGAGGAAGGTGAGGAAGAAGAGGATGGAGGCACAGACAGGGAGAGGATCATCATCCCCAGCAGCAGCCGTCAGCATGACTAGATAACGAACCAGGTCATGCACCCACACACACACACACACACACACACTCAGACACACAGACACAGAGCGAGAACAACTTAGAAAAAGATGAGAATAAAGAGGAGACAGAAGTAATGTTGTCAAGAAAAAGAACTGGTCATTGGGAAATGGACTGGGCTGATCACCACTGTACTGATTTCCCTTACAATATTTATAGCTATTCTGGTGGTGTGCGGCTGCTGTTGCATTTCTTGCATTAGAGGCCTACTTCAGAGATTGATTGACCGAGCGCTAACTAAGACAGAGCTTATGTAAATTAGAGGTCCCACCAAAATGACCTTGGAAGAGAGAGCTCTGCTGACTGCAGGTGAACCCTATCTGCGTCACTTGGATGATATTGATGATGTGCTTGAGTTTTACAGACAGCATGCTGGGGGGGGGGGAACAACATTTTGGACGTTGTCTCCGTTGCCTCTGTCTGCCTGTCATTCAGACACTAAAGATATTTTGACAGCGGCCAAGCTTACTTTGGCTACCCTCCCCCACTCACATTCATTGCTACACACTTGCTTTCACTTACTTAAATAGCTTCGACAGAAATATGTCATTGCCTATAAACCATATAGATTCTAGATGGTTCTAGATGGTTCTAGATTCTACAACAATACCAAAATGTGCTCAGAGGACTTCATGTACAGAATTTTTTAATAAATACTAACTGGTTTATGACACTACTGGGGGTACTTTGCTTTTTTTTGCTTGAGCAGAAGGAACTGTATATAGTTCTTCTTTTTCTTCTTCCATTGTGTTAATGACAGTTGGCAAACAACAAGGTGCATTTCCGCAAAATCACATTACATTATGTTACATTACATTACATTGTCCCTCCTTAGAATCAGCAAGGAGGTGTGAGGGACCCTTTCTGCCCTGCATCCCCACAGACAAGCTGTCTATAGTGCCTCTTAAAAACACCTGCTTTTTCCTCATTCTTGGATTCATTCATGTAGCATTAAATCTGCAAGTGATCCATATCTTCATTTCACTCAATGCAGTTGTTTAGTTACTGAACAAGTTCTGATCTGCATAATAGTCTTCCCAAATGTTAGTGTTCTCAAAGGTTTTGTATGTAGAAGTTAGAAGAAACCAAATCAAACTTGCTACAATGTGCATGTTTACAACTTTGCCACAAAAGTACTCTCTACCATAAGTCAGGGTTGAGGGCAACAGCATTCAAGCCCTGTCTACAACTACTCAATCTGTTGTGCGAGGTGTAAATAAAAGATCTTGGTGTACAAAGCATCCCAGTCTCACAACAGTGGGCCCCCTTTGAAAAGACCAGGCACACAAATTCCTCTGCCTGGTTGCATAATATTATTTACAAGTCCACACTCGAGGCCAAAGGAATAAAGTGGCCGTTTAGTGGTGCAGAAGCAATAGCACTGATGCCAAACTTTCCCACGTTGATCACACTGGATTGGACATTGATTGGATGCAATCACGGCTACCATGCTGTCATGAGTCCATGTGACAGAGAGAGGGTGGGTGAGAGGGGCTCTGTACATAAAGAAACGGAGCTAGGCACAAACATGTGAGGAGAGATGCATACACAAGTGTGGGGAGCACAGCTTGAAGCTTCACAAGCTGGCCGGATAGAAGGTAAGAAAGTTATTATGTGACCTATTGTTAATATCGTCTTCTAATGGTAAAACTGGCGGTGTGTTGTTCTCATATTATTTTTTGGGATTTTCCATTGTAATAAGAAAGAACAGAATTAAAACTAATGCCATCCAAAAAACTACAGTGTACAGTATAATTATCCTTTGATTAATTAAGGAATATAGTATATCATACACCGCAAAAACAAGGCTCTTTTATACTGTATGTGTTTGTTATTATGTGATAATTTAATTGTCAAAATGTTTCTACTCTGGAGATTTGATTGTTACCAATCAGGTGCCTTTTTTTAACACCCCCTTGCCGATAGTAACAGGTGGCAAATGGGGCCGAATGGAACGTGTAGTAAGTTTTAATAATAAAATGTGATAACAAGCAAGTCCAGTTGCCTCATAGAAACCACTCCATCAGTTTTGGATGACAGAGAACCTTCACATGCATGTTGCCATGACCCGATAATGTCAATAATTGCAACATTTCATTCATTATCGCTTAACTAATCCAAGAAATGTATGCATCCTCCAAAAGTTGTAAGCTTTGAGTCATGCCGAGCATCACAGCTCCTGGCTGTTTGAAACAGTTTGATAATGTGTTAGCAAAGGACTTTCCAACCCACTAGGGCTTGTTTTGTCATGGTTGTGTCGTAAACACGTGCGTGGTCGTATTTACCTCCAGTTGTCTGCATTCTTTGTATTCACAACTGTTTGTTTTCTTTACTTGCAGCGTTTTTATTTAAACAGAAGAATGAGTAAAAACATTGGTGTCAAAGTCAGCATAGAGATGTTACCTACATCTGTCAAACTACAATGAGACAGCTAATGAGCTAGAACAGTGGTTCCCAAACTTTCTCTGCTGGGCCCCCCCTTGGTTGACAAGAAAATGTTCTGACACCCTCCTGTTCCCACAAGGGTTTGGTGAATTCCGCTTGTTCTGTATATTCCCACCACGACACAAGCAAAACACTAAACTGTTGAACTCATGCCTCAGGTCTTTCCTGTTGTTGGTTGCATACCTATGTCATACAACCAGTCATGACATTATAAACATGTTTCTGATTGATGCTTCAATCCATTACCAGAAACTGTTGCAATGATATAACCGGTCGATCACATATACTCACTCTCCCATGTTTAGTTTAAATTGCCACACCATCTGATATTTATGTCAGCGTGTGGCTTTCTACATCATAGCTGTTAGGACAATGCACATGAACAAAAATAAACCTCCATATTCAGATGTGCAGCCTCGAGCATTTCGAACAAGTAAACAACTGGTTTATGCTGATAATCTGTCGTACTACTTCAGCTGAGCTGTGTGTGTAGGAGGCGAGCAAAGTATATATAACCTATACATGACTGTACACTGAGGACAAAATAATCTGTCAGCGGTTGAGTTTGAAGAGCATGAGCAGCTTAGCCGGAGCCGGTTCAGGGTGAACCCATGTTAGCGAGGGAGCGTGGCTACATTTGAGGCACGAGGTCAGTTGATCTGGGCAGCACTGGGTGAGCTTTGTAAAATGTGTATGTAGCTGTAGATGCAAAATGAAATTTAAAAATCTGCTTTTCATTTACACCATTACAGTTGTAATAATTATTAACATAGAATTATTATTTATAACCAACTGTGCTTTTGGGAAACTTTATACTCATTTAACACAAAATATTCAACATTGGGTTTTGTAAACTTCAAGTTCTCCCTAGTATTAAATCTGAAAACAACTTTTAGTTTAACCAAAGAATGACACGATGCAAATTTCTTCACTATCCTACAATACGGCTTATACGTTTTTGTGATGAACTAATTGTTTGGAGAAAATAGTTGTCAGCAAATGTTGCTCCAGATGAGGAAGCTGAGGAAGTGTTAAAAGATATTTATGGTTCCTTTTTTCTCTGTGATTTTATTTGTGCTTAAATGTGGTTTAAATCTGTGTAAAATCTACACACTAACATAAAGGCATTTTTAATTTACCTGCAGGAGGTGAACGTGGTCATTTAGTCTGACAAATTCTGTGCAGTTCAGAATAAGCCAATTTAGTTTAGTTTTAAATTTAGTTTAGTTTTAATTTATTTTTAAAATAATTCCATCGCCCTTCATGTTGTTTGACAGGTGAAAGCCACAGAGCAGTGAGCACAGCGCAGGATCCTGATGAACGCCACCATGAATGCGACAGAAGTCAGAGGAATGATCAACATCAACAGCCAAGGAAATGTCTCTGGCAATGGGAGCAGCTGGGGGAATTTACTGGACTTTAATAGCACCTCTGACAAAGTCATCAACATCCTTAGCGTCATTATCATCGCCATTACCATGGCATCCCTTGGTTGTAAGATGGAGCTTTCCAAAATCAAGAGCCATTTCCTGAGGCCTAAAGGAGTAGCCATTGCAATGGTGGCCCAGTTTGGCATCATGCCGCTGACTGCTTTCAGTATAGCCAAAATCCTACAGATGTCTGACATCAAGATTTTGACAGTACTCATATGTGGCTGCTGTCCCGGGGGAACCTTGTCAAACGTTTTTGCCCTGGCCATTGATGGTGACATGAATCTCAGGTAAACCCCTTTTTCATGAACCCATCTCTGTCTCCTGTCTTGTTGGAAGAACACTGATGGCTACAATTTATTACCAAAGTCTTTTTACAAAATGTATTACTAAAGTCAAATAACGACATTATTAAGTCTAATAATGTCTCTCTTTCTCTGACACCCCTCCAGCATTGTACTGACTACTTGCTCTAGTTTCGCGGCCATGGGTATGATGCCTTTGCTTCTCTACATCTTCTCTCAAGGCTTCACGGGTTTGAAAAACCGTGTCCCATACACCAGCATCATGATAGGACTCCTGCTCACGACTGTGCCTTGTGCCGCTGGCATCGCCGTGAAACACTATAAGCCAAAGTACTCAAACCTGTTCACGAAAGTAAGACTTCCGACGTTTGACTCACATAAACAGCCACGACAACAAGAGATAATTTATTTAATACAAGGATCCTAAAACTGGCAGCTACAGGGACTGCAGCCATGTTTAACGTTAGTTTAGTCTGATAGTCTTCCTATTGTGACACAACAAAATGTCTTCAGAGACAGAAGACTGTTGAACACAAAGTTCAAGATTACTGAACACAAACGATTCAGCACATGGGGTGATTATAGGGGAAAAAAAGAATGCGTAGTTCTTTTCTTTGAACTAATGGGCAAAACTTGATACATCCAAATGACTGGGGTAAAAACAGGGGAAGAAGGAATAGGTCTCATGTTTTCATGTTCAAATTTACCAAACATTCAGAGAAATCATCTGGCATGTTTTCACTCAAACTGTCCATCTTGACAGGTCGGCCTCAGCATCCTAGTCATTGCAAGCATCCTGGCTATTGTCTTGTCTGCGTTTGTCCTGAAAGACATTTTGTGGATAATCTTCACAGCAGAAAATCTGACAGCAGCTGCACTAATGCCACTGATTGGCTATTTGCTGGGATATGTCTTTGGTGTCCTTTTCAGACTCAATGCCCGGTAAGTGAGCACATCTGCATATACACCATCTTTGAGTCCGTATGCCGTATCAATACTTGGAGTTGCATTAATTGGATTGCGCCACAGTCACAGAAAAACAGTGAACAACTTAATTTTAAAAAATCAAATATTACATTAAAACTAACGATGCATGACGCTTTCTTTCCAGATGTGCAAGAACCATCTCTATGGAAACAGGATGCCAAAACATCCAGCTATGCTTTGCCATCTTAAAGCTGGCATTTCCCCCAGAGGTCACTGGACCCATGTTTCTCTTCCCCCTGTTGTATATGGGGTTCCAGATGACTGAGGCCCTTTTTCTGTGCCTGTGTTACAGATGTTACCAAAAATTCAAGCCACCAGCTGAGGGTAAATAACACAGCTGCCTGTGTGTTGTTGTCGTTGTGGAGCGAGGTTAAGAGGAAGGGTGCAGGGGGGTGTTGCACAAGCACATTTTGTAGCCAAAGTCAAACAAGGTAGGAGTCTAATATCATTTGTTTGTTACAGATTCACATAAATATACCAGTGTTGATGTTAAACCTGAAGAGGTGAAGCAGCCATGATGACTTTGGAGATGAGAACCCAGTGCTGGAGATGGAGGAGCTGAATCCTACACATTCTACCCTCAGGCCTATAATCCTGAAAAAACGGTTGTGCAACAGCTAATATTGTAACTGTTTTATGTAACCATGTAACTTACTGTTTAGTCTGTATTCTGTAAACTTAGGGTTGTGGATGCTAAAGTAGAAACATTTTTTAAAAGAATGTGTTGTATATAGAATGTGCAGATGTAGAAGATTAAAATGCACTAGTTTTCTGGTAAATTTATGACTCAATAAATTTTAGCATATTTTATTTTGAGAATGAGATGCTGATGTGCTATTTGCTAATAAATACTCAAAAAGTGCAAAAAGAAAGGTCAAAAAGAAAGCAGTCTGTTGAAAAAAGGATGCAGAAGTTGTGAACATGTGAAATAATATTCAATCAAAATAATCACATGGTATAATACAGTAAACTTAACTTAAAACTCTTTACATATATTAAAATACCCTCTTCACAAAACTAAAAAGATATTTTTTGAGTTCAATGGTAAACTTAATTGACAGTCAGATCAAGTGAACAGTGACAATACACTAAACTATACACACAAACTATACACATTTTGTTGGCTCTTCCCAGCCATTTTAACAATACCCCATAAAATGTGCCTGCTGTAGAAACAAAAAAAGATGCAGCAAAGTAAAACGACCTTTTCTTAAATTTCCAACAGCTGTGGACAAATCAAACAAAGCCATGGCTGATCAACAGCGTTTTGGACACAAATAAATATAATCCACATTTCAGTTTCCTTAAAACAGGAGTTTCCAAGTAGCCTGAATAAATTAGGAAGATAATATTTTCCAGTGTACAAGTGATGTGTCTGACAAAACCACACATGATATCACTAAGCAGCAGAGGCATTTAACTGACATTCATTGTTAAAATTTCAAATAGTATAACGTATAGATACAAGTGCATAGAAGAGGAAAGCTAAGGCCATTGGGGAAAGGGTACAAAGACGACAAGCAGGGTTTAAATGTGAATGCACTTAAAAACGTATGCCCTTGATCCACAGAAACACTCGCTGCAGACTCATACTGCCCAGTGGCATGTGAAATGGTATGAGTCATTATTAGTTACACATAAATAATTAGACATAATCACAAAAAGATGCAATAAGCATGTACATGACTCAAACAGCAATCTACATTACCTGACTTTCATGCATTTTTTCCAGTGTTTTGCTTTTAATGGTGTGGAATGACATGTGTTTAAAGAAAAGAAAAACTGTAATCAAGACACTGACAACATAATTTGTGTGTCCATTCTTTGCCCATTCGTCATCTGACATCAGTAGTATTTTTTTTCAACAGCTTTTACGAACTCTTTGTTCAGAGATGCCAGTTCTTTTAAAGTTTACTGTGTATCTACATTAAAATCCCTTCGCTGCTCTCCAATGGGATGGCAAGAGTAACTGCTCTGAGTGACCCATAGCTTCACTCAGAGTCTCTTTGGCCATGCAGTTTTGTGTCGACAGGTGTTCTGATAAACTCTCAGGAGGCATCCCACTCATTAGTACAGCTCAGCTGCAACTCTGTTTGTCTCGGGTATGTCCAAATGCTGCAACGTCTTTCAGGCCTCCTTCAGTAATGGCATGTCTGTAGAAAACGGGTAGAATATTAGTAGTGGTAGAGGGTGGGAAATTCAAATAACTGTATATGAAAAGGGTTTTACCATCAGAGTAGTCTGTTTCAGAGTCCAGAGAATAGCTGTGTTGGTCGCTGCATGCGGACGTTCCTCTTTGCGAGGATGAAGATGCTGTCGCACTTTCATGCTCCCCCCTCCTGTGTTCTGCATGAACCCAGGAGGGGGAAGGTGAGGGTGATGAGGATGATGATAGTGGTACAGGGTGGACCAGAGCCATCTCTGAATGCTGCTGTTTGAGGGATGAAGGACGAGAGGGGCAGGCCTCTGGTGTCGCGACATGCTGACCCTCAGATAACACTATCTGGACTCTTGACTCAGAGCTGAGGGCCGAAGTTGTGGTGGCACTACTGCTCACAGCCTCTTCATATGAGGGAAGAGTCACCTGCACTCCTTCCACCATGATGGACACGGGCTGGCCTGACACACCATGATCGCGTCTAAGTATGTGCATAGAGGACCAGAATAAAGTTTAAACCTCCCCACTTTTCCTACTTAAGAGATTATTTTAATGCTGAGAGTGGTTTTGAAGGGGAACTCACCGATTAAGGGACTTGAGTTTTGGCTGTATAAGTACAAACAGCACCACGAGGAGCAGAATGAGGGCAACTAAGCTGGCTGTGGAAGCCACTATGGACAAGGCAGGCATCCCCAATGGTAACGTTGGATCAGGGTCTGTGAGACACAAATGGTGCTTATCGTACAGAACATTGTACGGATTTCTCTTAATAGTTTGATTGTTTAATCTAAACTTTACCTTGCTCCATCAAGCAGCTGAGCTTCATTTGGCTGTCCCATTCTCCATATTGACAGGTAAGGTATTTATAATCCCCCTTCAGAATATAACCTTCCTCACAGAAATATTCAATCACAGTGCCGTGAGACAATCTTTGGCATGGGGAGGGGTGGCAGGTGTAACCCCCGTTTTCTGGCTCGTATGGAGGCTGGCATACTGTGCATGGAAAAAAGAAGAGCAATGACACTATCTGTGTTGTAAGTTGTTGATAACTGGCCAGCTAATTAACTGGACTAGTCTCTGGCATTGTGACCTTTCAATCGTTCATCAGTGACATAAGACATTGTCTATTGCCTGATAATCACATTGGTAACAATGTCTTAACACTTAATGATACTTTTTTATTAAAATTTCAAACTTTAAATTATAAAATCTAACTGCAGAGAGCTCTCCAAAAGGTTCTGTCTTTACCGTCACTGTGGATACAGCGTGGAGGCTCAGAGGACCAGTGACCTTGTGCACTGCAGGTGATGATGCTGAGTCCATCTAGCAGGTAACCAGGGTCACAGTTGTACTGTAGTACTGTGCCCACAGGGAAGAAGCTCCTGTTAGTTTCTGTCAGATTTGTTGAGCCATGCTGCACCATGGACGGTCTTATACAACCTTGGGATGACAACGAACAGTTACTGAGTACAATTAATGAATAAAGTTAAAACAAACAACAATTACCAAAATATTTTATCTGTGAAACACATTGATACCACAATTGTCTGCACTACATCTAATAATGTATCAACGAATGAAAATGTGTCACCTAATCGACCTTTACCTTGCTCCATGAGGCACCTGACTTGCATTAGGTTGTCCCACTTCCCATACAGACATGTATGGAATTTATAGTCTCCCTTCAGAACATAACCTTCATCACAGTAATACTGAATAATGGTGCCATGAGAATATCTTCCACAGGGGGAGGGGTGGCAGGTGTAGCCTCCATTCTCGGGCTGATATGGAGGCTGGCATACTGTGCATGGAAAGAGAGAATGAATACATATTTACTCCTGTGTTACTGTCTCACAGATAGACTGTGCACATATTTTTCACAACTGAGATCAGTTTTAGTAATACACACAAACTGTAGCACAGAATCACTTATGTGAACTGAAATACATATTACAGGTTTGGAAATGAAACTGAAACATGTTCAACTTAATGAAAAATGGCATGTATGTGTATTAAATAGTGCAGATATGGTGTGCGGAAGTAAATCTGTACCATCACTGCGTATACAGCGAGTAGGCTCAGAGGACCAGTGTCCCATGGTGGTGCAGGTGATGATGTTGGGTCCGGCTGGCACATAACCAGGGTCACAGTTGTACTGCAATACTGTGCCCACGGGGAACAAGCTCCCGTTCGTCTCTGTCAGATTAGTTGAGCCATGCTGCACCATGGACGGTCTTATACAACCTTAAACAAAGAACAATGTTTGAAATGGTTAACAGATATACTGTGCTTTGTTTTTAAAAAATGACTGATTAATTCATCAACTAATTCCACATGCATTAGCTTACTGACAGATGAATATTTAGGGCCAGCACATTAAGCTAAAGGTAGATGCGATGACTGACCAACCTTGGCTTATGCAGCTGATCTGCATAGGACCCTCCCACTGCCCATCCTGACAGGTCATGTAGTTATAGTCTCCATTGAGAACAAAGCCCTCATCACAGAAAAATTCAATCACAGTGCCATGGGCAAACAATCGACATGGGGAAGGGTGGCAGCTGTAGCCCCCATTCTCAGGTTTCATTAAGGGTAGACATGCTAATGGGGGGAAAAACATCAACATACAGCATTCAGCAATAAAAACCATCTTAACTTCAAACATGCTTTTGCTTTGTTGTTCCCTTTTTTTCTGCATATTGGAATAAAATAAGCTAAAACCTGTGAAACTTGAAATGACTCAAAGTAAAGATCTCTTGGAGATTAGTATTTTCAGGTGAGAAAAAAAATACCACCATTGACTGAATATATCTTACCAACACTGCGTATACAGTGAGGAGGTTCAGAGGACCAGTGTCCCAGCGTGGTGCAGGTGAGGATGCTGGGTCCATCTGGCAGGTAACCAGGGTCACAGCTGTACTGCAGTACTGTGCCCACAGGGAACGAGCCCCTGTTGCTTTCTGTGAGGTTTACCCAGCTGTTCTGGACCATGTATGGTCTCACACATCCTGGGAAGAGAAGACCACAGTAGAATAAAATTCTGTGAAACGCTTAGTAGAATTAGAGCAACAAATATTTTTGATCAAGACATTACCCAATGAATGGGCTATCGTAGCCACGTATAGTAGAATGACTTCGAATTTATAACTAGTGCACAAATGGTCAAGTATATTCTCTTGAGAAGATTAATGTGTCCTGGCCATCATCTGTGTTAAAATCATAATACTGTGTGTAAGCAAGTAATATTTGTGTAAGACAGGTGAAAGAAGAAAGGTTAATGGATCACAACAGTCAGTTTAATCTACAGTATTACAGACTATTCACAAATCATACACAACCAGGTAGTGCACAATTGTAGATACTAGTGCAGTGGATAAGATGTGTGCTCCTCAGTGTCTCTTTTAGTACTGGCACAGCAAAAGAGAGTTATTTATGTCACTACTGATTCACTTTAACACAAATCCACAGCCCTGTTAACAGAACATATACTACACATCTTTGGTGACCCAATCACAAATGCACACCTCTCAGGATGGGTGAATGCACCCTACATGCATTGAAGACACACTGAAGGACCACCAGCTTCACAAATGTTAAACTGCTATAGTTTCAATATAGACTAAAAATACTGTTACACTTATCAGTATTTCCAAAACATTAATTTATTAGTGGTGGCCCAGTCCCATCATCATGGGCACTCTGCATCAAGACTCCCTGTCAGGTTTAATCTGTGCCATGACAGGCAGATATGATATTGTTTGTTCCGTAAAGAAAATACATAGTAAAATACAACTGTACTCTGGATTCTCTGTGAACACATTCACAAATCCTTTCTCTTACCTGACCCCTGCCCAGTGGACACAACAGTCAGTCCCAGCAGCAACAAAAAGGAGTGTTTGGTGGCTAAGGTGTGGGCCCAAAAGGCTTTTGATTCTGACTGTATTATTCCATTGCACATCTTCCCCTGCAGTATCAACTCGACCTGTTACAACCAAAAAATCTTATTATTAAAGAGGTATACATATGTCAAGATGAAAAGACCTTAACTATACGTTGACACCTGCCTGGCGCAGATACTCTGCAGAGCCTGGGCAGCTGCCAGATAAATGGGTGTGAGTGTGGGACAGTGGCACAATGACAGAACCAAGAAAAAAATAGCAGTAAAACTGCTATGAACATTTAGCATCAGCAAAACGTGAAAAACTCGTACAAATATTAGTGTTAGCATTCTCATTTACATTCACATTCACAATGTGTCTAAAAACACAGAAAACGTTTGTTTAAAGTGATTGCATCTATGTTTCTACACACCCATTTTCACCTTTTCCTAATTAGCCACTATCGCTAAGATAACGTTAAAGGCCAAAACAAAACATACATTTACATACCTGGTACATATTGCTGATGATAGCTACTAGTTATCATCGATGCAACCACCCATTAATATCCAATAAAGCACATCCACACTCGGGGTTAAATTCGTATTATAATCAATATTAGCCTTCTCGGTTTGCTAGTACTAGGTACACATTAAAATGATGCGTTAACATTACATACCACAAAATCACGGCCTCAAAACCTCCTCTCTGTCTTTTCTTATACTCCAGTCTTGTGTCAGCGCACTGTCAGCGACATTAAATACATTTACAGTTATTGCGGAGACAACAGTTTGTGAATTGACGAGCTAAGCGGTATTACTACAGCTAACCGCTAGCTAGCTCCCTAATGGCTAATGGCTACTTGCTACGCTAGCTAGCTGTCGCAGTCCATCAGCTGAGGCTCGATTTTGTTCGGTAGCCATGGTAGCTACGTATATTTCCATAGTTACAACATCCGGGGCTGTTTGCGTCCATAGTTACCAAACATTGGGGCAGTAGAAAGTTGATGTTGATGAGGGGTTTTCATACACATTTTTCTTGAAATAGAACTTTAAAAAAAAGTCGCACTATGGAAATTATCAGAGGGAGTTTAGATGACATTTCCCGACCTGCGTCGAGTGAGCAAACAGGAAGCCGTGTTTCCAGCGTGTCATTGGCTCATAGTGACAAAATCTGTCCTACACCTCCGTTTGCCCTTGTTGTTTTGAGCAGCGATGCTGCTGATATTCCGGTAAGTAAGCGATAATAATACACTGGCAGAGTTTGTTAACTTATAAGACCAGATCATTTACGTTGACGTTAGAAAACAAATCAATTGTAGGTGCAGAGCTTCTCTGAAGAAACTATGGTCAGCTCCTCTGCAAGTGGTTCCGGCCAAGGTAGGTCTTATTCCTAATGTCTAATAATAAATAAATCTAACTGTCTAATGCTAATAACTCTGTAGCTGCATCAGGAAGTGTGTGCATCTTGCAGGTCAGTGTCAGAGTGAGGGTGTGGATGAGGAGGAGGAAGATTCAGAGCTGCAGAGAGCCGCTGAGGAAATGAGACGTCTGGATGAACTACTGTGTGAAGTGATCTGCAGAGAGAAAGAAGCCAAGCGTCAGAGAAAAGAACTCCAAACTAAGCTCTGGCAAGAGCTCCTGGTAGATACGATGCAATCTCAGGAGTGCTACTTTCACCAAACTGATGTTTGCAGTCTTGTTGTTGTTAAGTCTTGTGTATGTTCCTGCAGCAGAGTAAGCCTGAGGGTCACTCTGAAAGTGCTCATGAAGCTCTGAACACACGTCTGTACTTGGCTCTGGAAGCACTCAGTGGTAAGCAGAAAAAACACAAGTGAGCAACAGTGTCATGTGTAGTTTTGTACATGTGGTCACTGATATGTGTTTCGCCTTATAGGGACAGAAGAAGAAGAAGAGGACAACTTTGTGCCTGTGTTTGAAACTCAGGTTCCTGACCATGACTGTGACCGTGATGAACACAACCGACATTTAGAGAGTGAGTTAGTGAAGATTAAAAAAAAAACAAAAGCACATTTTCCTGTTTTGTTCAGGTCATTTCACACTCAGTATGTTCTCACCTGTACTACTTAGATTTTGCACTTGATGGCGCCATGAGCTCGGGGAACTTCAGGGTGACGTTTCCGTTGCAAACTGGTGCGGACAGTTAAGTGCTAACTCATACTGTTCATTACAAAGCAGTTTCCCTGTGAGAAAAATACACAACAGTTTACCTACTGCTGATCAAGGTTTAGTGGCTTGGTCTGGGAAATGCTTCTCACATGTAAGCATGTATGCAGCTTGCTATCAAATACATCATTGTCCTCCCACACACTATTTACTATGCAACAATAAATTGGTAATTTAAAAAAAAATTTATATTTAAAACCAATTTTATTATTATTTGAGGCTCAGATGACTAAATGGAAAAGCTGTGGGCTGAAAATGGACTCCTGTGGTTTTATCGTTTTTTATCTATTTGTTAGTAGTAGTATTTTTAAAAAATATTTACCCTTTTGGAATCTAAAGTGGTGTGCCTTATCTGGCAGATGATGGGATATCAAGCAACTCAGCCGAAACATTTGAGACAGAGGAAGAGCAAGCTAAAAACAGCCACCTTGGACCTTCCAGAGGGAAGAGAAAACAGAGGGACTTTGTGAGGAGAAACATTGAGGTATGTCAAAGTTCACGTTGGGCCAGATGCAGTGCCGAGGTATATCGCATGACTTGGAGCGAGTCGCTCAACTGTTTATTTTTCAAATGTGGAAAATATTTGTCTGTGTTGTGCAAGGAAAGAGCATCAGTTAGAAAGATACAAATGTTATTCAAGTAATACTTGATACATTTATCTTAATATAAATGCTGTGTAATTAAATAGCTGGCAAGTGACGATGGGGACCAAATGCATTTGACCCAGGCAGAAAGACGGCGTCTGGCCGAGCTCCTGCAACAAATAGACAAAGAGGAAGAGGAAGAGGTCGAAGACAGTGCGAGGGGTGCAGACAGTGAGGTAGGCTGACATGGACGTCCTAACTGACAGCATATACATTTTTCCCATAGACATTTTTAGTTTAGATTTACTTAATTTAAAACACAATATTTTAAATTAAGTAAATCATCTATTATTATCTATACATATTATATATTTATATATTATTACATATATATAGATAGATATTGCTTTCAGGATTCCATCACAGTCTCTGCAATTTAAAACCGTTTTTATGTAACCCTCTGTATTGGAATGTGTGACATTATCTAACACTTGACCTTGAATGATGTTATTGAAGACATTTTTAAAATAACTCAGCCAATCTTGGACACGAAGACGCCTGCTTGGCAGCGGAGACAGACTCCGGGCAGATGACTCTGACTCCTCTCAGCAGTTCAAACTGTCAAACAGATGCAAAGTACACAACACAAAGCATGCCACATTTTAATGATGCATTTTTACAATCCTGATTTTCCAGTGATGTCCTCTCTGGTGTTTCCACGAAATTCTTTTTTTGGGGGGGTCTTCATCTGAGACTGTAGACTGTTTCTGTCACGATTTATGGCAGAACCCAAAAGAAGACTAAGTCAGGTCTTGTTTTCAAAAAGGTTTATTACTCAAATGCAGGGTAATGGGAGAGCTGGTGGGGGTCCTGGAGTGCAGAGGGAGAGGACCAGGCAGTGGTGAACAGGCAGGCGTTAGCAGGAGGTGGCAGAGCTTGGTGCAGGTTAAGTCCTGGAGTTGGGGAAAACAAGAGTCAGGTGGATTGAAGGTGAGCAGATAAAACTGGCAAAAATCAACACAAAAAGTTCTCAAAATTCAAACTGGACTTGGCCACTAAAACAGACAAATCGTCTTAGCACAACAATCCAGCAGGGACTGGATGTCAGTGCAGGGTTCTTGTAGTCAGCAGTGATTGGGTGATGGCCGGCAGGTGTGTTGATTGCAGATCCAGCTCAGGTGTGCAGAGAGTGAAGGAGACAGAGCAGGGAGGGGAGGGGAAAACAAAAACACACTCATCACTCACACTAAAATCTGAAAAATAAACAAAAACACACACTTCCCGGCACACAGAACAGGGACTGTGGCAGTTTCACTGTTAACCCAGTTAAGCCATACTTCAAAACGTCACAATTTCACATTTAATTAGCTTTGATAGTCCTTTTGGAAACTGCGAGACCAGTTGGAAGTCCTGAGTGAGGCCTGATGGGAAGTCAGGAGAAACATGCTTACCTGTTACATACGGTTCCATTTAGCTTGATCCTGACAGCGCTCATTACTTTCATGTTTTCCTGCTCCATTTATAATGTTTGCCTTGACTTTCAGAACAATACTGGAGTAAGTCTGGTGTCTGATACCAAACTGAGGGGAATGCAGATGCTCTGGGTTTTTTTTATTGGCTGGATGAAGACTTCCTGTTATTGCGAGACATGCTATTATGAATGACCGTAAAGGACCAAGCACATTATTTATGTGACCAGAACTTTGGCAGTCATGCATCTTCAGTTCTGAGGACTTCACCCAGTTCTTGGCAGGGTCCCTCAGGACACATGAACCACACGCTGCTGCTCACTGTTTGCCTGACACACGTTTTTGATGTTATTGACTCTCATCCGAACAAGCTGCACAGTTTGGTTTAGTTCTGGTAACACAAGGCAATGAATCAGTGGGACGCAGTAATTGTGGAACATTTTGTATTGGTGTAGCACTTGCATTCAGTTCTTAACAAGGACATTGGGTTGAAATTCTGTGAAATTATTCTTTTGAAAAATGTACTGATTGTTATTTTAGAAAATCCAGATGTGGCAATAATAATGTTGCAATGTCCCAAATGTGATTGCACCTGGGGATTTTAATGCATGATATACACCACCTCTCTCCCCTTATTTCACATCTGACCCTTCACTTCAATGTGCAGAAGAAAAAAAGCCTCAGGAAAGAGAATATAGCAAAAGTTTGTTTCCTTCATGGTGAAAATTGGTGCAAAAAAGGACGTAAAAGCACAAAATGAGCATAAATTCATTTATAGGTAGGTCATTTTTTCCTCCAACGATAATAAAAGTTGCATTACAATTTCTTTTTTTTTTACAATCCAATAAGGCCAGTAGCAAATTATAAATAAAAAGTAATTTGAAACAGAAGGGATCTTTTTTGTCAGTGTTGGACCGTCGGTGCAGATTTCACTGTTATAAGATTGGAGAATACGCAGTGGTAGATAATGTTTATTGGTTCACGATTTAGGTTCATCGTAAATAAAGCAGGCTAATACCCAGTGGGCTGTGACTTATTTCACTGATGTGTTTCTTTCAGGAGGACATGTGGGCTGTGTCAGTCCTGACAGGACAAGGTTACACCCCAGAGCCCTCTGACCTCGAGCAGCTGATTGACATCGACTCCAAAATGCGCCTTCTCCTCCCTGTTGAAGAATTCCTCTCAGCGCAAAGTTCCTACACAAACTTTGGCCTGACCCAGGTATGTGTTCCACAGAACTGCAGCACATTCGGTCATGTGTTTAGCCATCAGACTCCATCCCGAGCTGCTCAGAGACAAGGTCACAATTTTTATTACAAGGTCATCTCAGCGGGCCATTGATGGCAATATCTTGTAAAATCTTTTGTTACTGACCCTCAGAGTTCCATGCTTATTCATGAGTGGGGAAAATATTGTCACGTATGCTGGTGTCATTTTGAAATGAGGGTGACCTAATTTTTCCATCAATTCTTTTTCAAGATTCCATAGAAAAGTCATTCTTTAAAGCATTTTATACATTTCCTGCAAGTAAACAAATGTAAAAGCATTTAAATGGGCTGTTTCTTTATTATTTATCAATTTAACATGTTGAGTTAGTTCTGGGTGGATCTATGTCTCCATCTATATTGTTTTGAATTAGAGAACAATCTGGCAAAGAGTGAGAGCACTGGAGGAGCTTATATGCCAGGCTGATGAGATGAGCTGCAGCTGTGAAACCAGGTGAGGTGAGTTGAGCTGATGAGGAGGCGTGGCTGAGGGGAGGAGTGAAGCAGAGGCCGGAAGAGTGGAAAATTACTGAGGGCAGAGATGAACCAGGAGGACACAGCCGTGACAAGTTTGGTGTATTGTTTTGGTTTACATAAAAATGTAAATAAAACAACAAAGAAAAAAAACTCGTTGACTGACCTACAATAATCCCACTGCAGTATTGTGTCATATATATTAATGATCGGCTACACACAATAAATTTTTTTCACAGCTAGTCATTCAATCCATATCAGTGACCATAAATCCTTAACATGGTCATAAATTTAAAAAGATTTTTGTCTCGCAGTTAAATTTTCTCCGTAGCGGTATAATGCACCACTGGAGTTGCTAACAGAAACCATTTGGACAACAGCCCAGGAACCTGTTTGTTTGACTGCTCAATCCAAAGCGGTCTCTAAAGTCTCAAATCACAATAAGGATCACATTGTTTCGCTTTCAACACCACTGAATCTGTTCTCTTTTTTTGTGTTTTTATACTCTGCGATATATTAAATCATGACCTGGATTTCCATGTTTGCCGTTGTCTCTTGCTCCTGGCTATGTCGTGTAGATCAGCTGTCACGTTTTACACTGCATAAAGAGAATATGAGCACTTGCTCATAAAAGATCAGTCAGGGCTTGAATTAGTGACTCTGGTGCTTGGCAGCATCCTTTTCCAATAGGTTGTGATTGACAACCTGAGCTAAAAAAGCAGCCCATACATTCCTGTGCAGTCATGTTAGGAGCCTCTCTCCGGTTAAGGGAGTTCATCGATTGAGCCTGTGAGGGTGGGTGTGGTCTGGGAGGCCTGGCACCAGTCGGTGTACTGCCACAGAGCAAAGTCAGCCTGAATCAGAACCTAATTACAGAGCTGGCAGAGCCAGAGGAGTGCCAGCTCCAGAAAAAGAACGAGGCTTCCCCTTTCATTGGGACAGATTAATACATGCAGGATGGTCCACTTACATATGAACGCTGCTGTACACTAGATTGACCAGAAACCCACACATTGCAGTAAACCATCCACTTTTAGCAACATTTCTGTATGTAAATACAGTTTATGATTGCGCACTTTGTGATGAAGCGCATTGGGTTTCCACATTATGGCAATGCAATGACAGGTGTATTTTACACTGTGCGAACTGACCAGGCACAGAGAAAAAAAAAAAATCTGAAATCAGTGTCAGTGTCAGTGGAAGCCTGGTATCAGTCAGCACATGGTCAAATAGGGAGTCACAATGAAAGTCTTGATGGGAAAGAGTCATGTTGTCTTTGCCCCCGGCTGTTTTTCAAGATAAGGAAAAGGCCAGTAGGCTGCAGATCCTGCTTTAATCATCTGGACAGAATGGAAACAAAACACAACTTTAAATGCTGTTTTACTTGGAAAACTTTAATATTCTGCTTATGACAGTGTTGCTCCCCATGTGCATACTTTATTCTTCTCCTATTTTCTCAGTCTGACTATTTTCTCAGCTGAAATAGCCCTTCCACCATTAAAAACATCTGTTGGCACATATAGCTTTAATATACAGCGCACCGCTCCTTATGCACCACTGTGTTGTAATGCCGGCACCACCCTCAGGATGAAGTCAGAAAAGGGGTTAGCTGGTGTTGTGGGTTTGATGATATGGGTATATACTGTACGCGTTTGTGTGTCTGTTTCACAGATTCGAATTACACATGGCAGTCTCTCAAATGTGGTTTTTTTTGATGATGTGGTTACAATGAAAATTAATGAATGATATTATGGCATCAGAGGCTTCCCTTCATCCAGAAATCTTCCGCCTTTCCTGTGTTTGCATAGTAACGCCAGCTGTCTCTGTGTTGTGCATTGGTTAGCCATACTTTTATGAGGTCACTTAGTCACACTGTGTGGTTGCTGATGAGCACTCGTGATGTTAACTACAGCAAAAATGTTATGTTAGAGTTTTGGGCCGAAAACTCTCTTTTGACCAACACTAGAATTAAACCAGTGGGAAATCACTTTGGCCATGTTATAGCCTCTAAAATGGTTGTTCTTATTTCAAATCATGATGTGTATTTAAATACATGACACTATATATATATCTATATATATTCACATGCATGGATATGCAAATAACATTGGAATTGATCTATTCAATTAAAGGTGTATGCATGAAAAACTTTGCAGCCTACATGGTCTATACCTTGTGCACATGGATGAGAATTAAGATGTCAGGTCTGCCATGTGGCACGCTTCAATTTTTTTTTTTTTTGCACAAGATTAACTTGGCTAAAAAGAATATACTCCACACCCACACTCTTTCCCACCCTATAATTCCCATGAGACTCAGTTTATTGTCTTCTTATAAAAGCCTCACCCAGTGGTGTGATCCACAGCAGCAGTCGTGTTAAGTGGTTTCAAGGGGGTTTTTCCTTGTCTTGGTTAAGATCGCACTGTTCCACTCATTATGACTCTGGTGGATATTTTAGTCACAAAGTCATTTGTGGACAATAAACCAGCCTTAAAATATTTGCTAATCTCTTTCCTCTGTGGCCACTTAAATAGCATTGGCGCATTTTATAATATTATCACAACCCGCTATTCTTTGTATTTTAACTCGTACCTCATCATGCCATTTAAAATGACTCCTTTGTGGTTTCAGATTCAGCCCAGCTTGCTCCCAGCTGCCTCGCTTTTCCCCGTCAGCTTCTCTGGAACTGAAAAAGTTACGATGTAATTGTACAAGACCGTTAACAGCTGAAATGTAGGTCAGATATTGCATTTGACTATGCACAGCTTTCGTCACTCCAGGATAAGAAGTGTTAAACTATGCTTGGATGCATGGGCGTTTTTTTCTCCCCCTCCAGATGCATTTGATAAACATTTAACATGGTCTGCTTCTTCAGCTCAGAGTTCAAATTTCTTCTGTCTGTGTCATTATTTGGCAAAACTTAAATGACCATGTATTAAGAAAGCGATTGAAGCAATAACAATGATGAATGCAGATGATCGTACAAGTCTCTCAGCAACAATATTAAACACGGTTCACTGTAAAGTATCTGCAATGCTTTGCAGAAGTGACAGATTCACAGTTTTGTTCTACAACACGAGCAGTGAAAACCTGAAACAGAGCTTTGACCTTTGACCGCCCTTCGGATCATACTAAAATATGGTGATGACATTTTAACCCGCTGCTCTGCTTTTTTAATTGTACGTTGCACCAAGAGGTTTTGATTTGTGCGGTTGCTCCAGACCACCCTCAGTTCAGAAAAAAAGCAAGTATAAAGTCCAGATGACACACAAGTGAATCTTCTAATACTTAAGGAATGTTCTGCATGCACGTTCAGCATCTACAAGGGATCTGAAGCACTCATGTGAAAGCATGACTTGGAGGGAATACAGACGACTTGGATGTAAACATATATCCAAGATATTATAACACAAACCCTCACCTTGGATTTTGTGTTCAACTTTGTGCAAGGTAAATGATGCCAAATTAAAAAAATGTATTTCCATGACCTTACTTACCCAAGTGTGAACACAGGCAGGTATGTCAGGACAGACAGCTGTTTTGAAGTACCTTTGCCTCAGAACTTGGTAGAGAACTATAGGTCATGGCCAGGCAAAATGTCAGTCTGAGATGGGAGGTGGTGGAGTGTGGGCTGTGTTGAGATACTCTCAGCCATAGCTTCCGAAACAGTGGACCCCGGAGCTCTCACAGGGAGGGCTCGTGGTTAGGCATGTAGACAGGCTTTGGCAGGTAGACGGCTCCACGTGGAATCATACATTTTATTGCCTTCTAAAATTGGGAGTCAGTATATAAGAAAATATTTCTTTGAATAGCATGTTTTTATGGCTGAGGAACCTAATGTGACCCGAGGTAGAAAAGGTCCCTAACACGCCTTTGCTCATTATTTAAAGGGAACATAATGTGATGTGTTGTGATGTAATGCAATGTGACTTGGCTGTAATGCAGCCACTCGCCATTAAACGACAGAATCAGGCGAAGCTTAATGTGACCAGCTGACATTTTTCATATAATGAAGGCCAGTAAGCCATTCTTTGCCTACCACATGCGTGATCTGAGGATGTGTCTGCATGACACGATCCAGCTGTGCACCGCAGATGCAGCCGACTTTGAAGCGCAGACAAAACTCCAGGCTACCAATCCCAGTGGCTTCATCCACTGTCTAAAAAAAACGTCTGATTGATGAGGGATATTGTGTGTCCCTTTAATGGGAACATCGAGCTGCAGCACATTCACTGTTGGTGGGTGTTAGGCATCCACGATTTGTTTTGAATTCATCTCGAGTGAAATGTTTGGCGTGAAACAATCCCCACTATTTTTCCCCTACTTTGTCACTTTGGACAACAACGGATCATCCATCAACTGCTGCAGCTGTTTCACACTAAAGAGCCGTGACAGCCACTGAATGGAATGTTTTGCTTCTATTTCAAATCGTTAAATTCATCACAGGATATCAATAAGCGTGTAATGAGTGTCAAAGGCAAGCTTGATTAAAAGTTATCTGAAAGTCCAACAAATAATATACTGACAACTGCATTGCTCATGGCATTTGGCAAATTACTCTTTTCATACTGTGGGAAAGTTTAATTTGAACCATAAGGTAAATCAGGGACAGCTTGTCTGGTGTGATCTTGTCACGCATGACAGAACGTTTCTCTCTTTGAAGAAACGTTCATTTTAATTTCAAGGTGCACTCGGCCGTCAGAGTAATGCTTAAACCTTTGTGGGACTAATGCATCACATAATCCTAAAACAATGATCTGACTCCATTAACAGGTTCAAATGCTTTTCTCTTAAAAGTTAATGGCATTCGACCTGTTTTCAGACCTAGAGAAAACAAAGTCCAGACCTTTATGGACTTCCAGCAGTCCTGTGACCCATATAGGTGATGTGACTATTGGAGACCTTCAGCGGTATGTGAAGTGGCTACATGAGGTGAGCAGATTACTGGCGCTTTGCTGATGTTCAGATAAGCAGAACACTTGTTCCTCTGCCCGGCTCAGCTTCACTCAGTCTGACCGTCTGAGTTAGAGCTATCGTACATTCCTCGAGAAGCACAAATACCATCATATATTAGAACAATGAGTCTGTTGAGGTCAAGAAACGATTTTCCGTCAGTCTTCTCCAAGAAGTGAATCATTACTACAATATGATGAGCAAAAGTGCAGAGACGACTGTGCTGTCTCGCCTTGCCAACGCCTTGGAAATGGATCTAAAGTTGTCGCACTGAGTTATTGTGGCTGGTTAATCAATTTCAATGTATTCAGATACACAACAAAACACTGCAAATAAAAAGTTATTGTCCATAGAGTCTTTTATGGAACAGAAAATTGTAACAGTTGGTATCAGTTTTAACTTTGATGTATTTTCCAGCTTTGGAACTGCATCTATGCAGGCTGTGTGACATTGATAAACACAGTATGTGGAGTGTGTATGTATATTAAAGCGACAGTAACGGTGTGGCTTTACAGGCATGTAAATGTTGGTGTGATTGGTTGGACCAATTGGTTCCAGACTGAAATGTCCAAACAGCTTGTATAAGGATTAGAAACAGTGAAACGTATGTTCATTGTACCCAGAGGATAGATGATGTTGGAGAGTCCCCGATTTTTGCTATTGTTTATATTATGCATCAGTTTAAGTATTTTGACATACATTCACAGTGAAGCCCTCATCATCCCTTGACCTTTTCCTAGTGCCATCATCAGGACAGACTAGGTCCATAACCAAATAAATGCAACACTAACAACCTCAGCTGCTCTTTGTGTTTGGTGCTTATGAACAGATGTTGAGAAGATGTGTAAGCAATATCCACATTTTGTTTTGTTTTTTAATTCTTTCTTTATTCAGCGAGAGAAATTTTAAAAACATGGGGTGTTTGAATGAAAATTACATGTGACCTGCTAAATGTCGAAGCATCTGCATCAGACTTTGTCATTAGATTATCCGTCAGATTATCAACGTTTTCTATTATTGTAACTAAAATAATCCAGGACCAGTGCAGAAATGTGAAAAAAAAACTTTGCTGTCTTAATTAGGGTTGAAAAGACTGTGAACTTTCCTCCTACACTCATCAGAATGCCTAAAGCATTCGTTTAACCAAAGAACTGGTTTAGTTTTAGGAAAAACACGTGACACAAGCCAGCGTCATTCAAACCGAGACAATATCAATGCAATATCAGTGCCTATAGTTCTTGAAAAGTAGGGCAGCTGTTTCCAAATTAAATAAACAGTTTCTCCCCGAGATTTAGGCTTTTTTGGAAACATGCATTTAGTGGTGTGAGGACGGCGGTAAAGCTAGACTTTAATTTTTATTTTTCCTGGTGCTGTGCGTTTCTCACTCTGGTGCATGACTTTTGTCGTCCGGATGAGTGAGTCAACAGAAGGGCTCTAGTAACGACAACTTAAAGGAGTCTGCAAATAGAAGCTGTGATTATTTCCTTACATTTAGACAGAGGCCACTGCTAGGTGAGACCACACTGGCTGAAAGACTGTACGTGCAATACAGGACATCGGCTAAACAGGCGTGCTGAGTCGGCTTATCTGAATTTCCTTCTTACCCTGCATTTAACTAGGATTACGTCCTTTATCACAACGTGTCAGGGCAGATTTAGTAATGCAGTGTTAAGTTAAGCTAAGTTCATAATTTCTGCTGGGTCTCCTCTTTCTCCTGGAACCAACCATTTAGCTGTATGCAAGTTCGACTGACATGTCATCGTTTTAAGAAAGATCCATCAATTTCCACATTATTGGATCATACATACGCCGGCCTGGAATCCAGGACTAACCAAAAGAGATGGAGATTTCAACCACATGGTACTGGACTGACACTCCAAAACAGTCCTGTGGTTGGCAACGTCCTCTCAGACCCAACTTTCTTTTTTTGACCCAGCTTCTACTTTTATAGAGAAGCAGTATATTTATAGAGGTCACCACAGGTCATTCAGTGGTTTGTCTCTATGGTATTATTTATTTTTGCTGTGGATTTTCCAATGATACCAACAATAGATACTGTATATAATGGGGGGATTACACCACGGTGACCTAATCTTTGAAATTTACCACAAGTATACTATAGCTATAGCTTTGTCTTTATTCTCATATAGCATCACAGTATTGGCAAACTATAGGACCATAAAAATATGACAAGCAAATAGGTATCATCTGAATCTTGACAACTTCACCTTGGATTGTTGACCCAACATGTAGTGAGAACGACAATCCTCTCACTTATCACCTGTCTCTTGATGTTTTTTCCAGGCATGACGCGCTCCTGACCCATTTTTAGAGTTTGCTTTGGATGCAGCTCGGGGCTTATTGTGTCAAAACTGTGCATGTATGATTTATGGTGGACCCATATAACTCTGGCCGAGTCCCTGGTTAGACTTCCCTAGTCCTTCTAACAAAAATCTGATTCTACTCAGGCTTTCCATAAAAGCAGCAAAGATCTGCAGTGTGTTGTGTATTCATCTGTACATCTTTTGGGCCTTCCAGTGATTACATTTAAGAGAAATAAGCATATTATAACTCTGGATACACAAATCTCTGTCAGGATATGGTTTGAATCCCTTTTTAAAGATTCCAGTCACGTATGTGCACACATGAATCGTGTTGTTTGCACCATGTGAGAACCAGTAGTGTCTGTTGTGTATCAGGGCCACGGCTCAGATGTTGGCTGGAAGTGCGGTCTGGACCCACAGCCAGGAGAGAAGGTCCTGCAGGATGGAAAGGAGAGGAGAGGGCAGGAGAGGCGGCTCCAAGAGATCCAACAGCAGCTGGAGCTCCTGGGCCAGAGCCCGGAAATGACTGTGAGTTCAAAACAGCTAGGTTCATTCACGCACAAACAGACACACATAGTCCTGTCTCCATGACTTCAGAGGACATTACCTCAACTTGCATTAAGTTCACAGAGAGTTACTTGAACCTTGGCCATATGGATACCCTCATCGTTTGCCCAAAGCTCGGCCTGGTCCTAACCTTACCCAGACTTTAGAGCATGCTTTCGCCTCCAAATTTAATAATAAAATAATAAAGAATTTGTGTTAAAGAAGACAACGCTTCATAATGTGACTGTGCAAACAAATTTAGATCCCTGCAACATGAGTAATACTTGGATCCCATGTTTATGACTTCAGAGGACATTTCACTGACCTAAATACATTTCCTGGGACGTTAACTCTTACTCATCATCTAAATCATAACTTCACCTTAACATTCGGTAGTTTCAGTACTGGTGACTTGCTTTTTGCCCTCATAAAGAAGACGTGTCGCCGTAAGTTATTTGCATAATGCTGGTGTTAACAGAATAACAGCCAGACCACCCACACACCCAAACCAAACACATGCCCAAAATCACACAAGTCCTTTTATTCACACACTGGGTGTTATGATCCTCCTCTGAGCTCCGGTCTGTAGAAACGTGAGTAACAAATTATCATAAACGCTGTTGCTCGTGCAGTTATTCTCACAGGGGGAAATAAAATCACGTGCAATATTTATGTCATTGCAGGGCCATAGTGCTTTTCTTTGCCCCATTTTCCTTCTCTCTCTCTCTCTCTCTCTCTCTCTCTGCATCACTGATACGCTGACTTCTCAGTTTAGTTTTTGTCCTTTATTTGGGTAAGACTTTGATATAAGGCGGGCACAGTTAGTGTTTTGTCCTCCATGGCATTCTTCAGAGACATTTACTCGACTGAGTTTCCTGGAAACTATTGAGCTCCGTCTGGAGCTTCTGTAAAGTTACAACCACAGATCTGTCGCGCTTTCCCAAAACCCCGTAGATAAAGGCACAACACAAAAACATTCCATAAGCAGAGGTGAAAATGCTTCATTTCTGCTTTCTCTGACATTTATTACTTTAAATCTTGTGTGCAATAAACAAAAACAAAAAACAAGGTACATTTGTTAAAGGTAAACAAATTTGTTTAACTCGGTTGTCAACTTTTGCTGTTGTTGACAAATGGAACTGTATTACTTTGCACATCTATTTTAGTACTGATGACCCCAAGGCCTCATTGAAACATAAACACATGTCATTTTCACTCACATACAGTAGCTAATAAAAGCTATAAATGGAAGCCCCTCCCTTACATCACACGCAGCACTGTGACAAGCAACACCAACCTATTCCTGGCCTAATTAAGCAACAAATGGATCCCTGCAGCTAATTAAACCCAGCTTTAAGGAAAACCCCCTTTTTTCCATTATGATCATATAACATCAAAACCACCATAACCAAATTCACTTTGCATTTAGCTCTGTGTCACTGAATCTTTATATACTGTCACCAAAGGACTGAACCCAGCTGGTGCCTGGAGTGTGAACAGCACACTGGCTGTGTATTCATAGTGCAGCCAGGCTTGTTTTGTGGTTGGGGGAAGATTTATTTGTACAGAATGGGTCTGGGAGGCCATACTTCAAAACGTTTCGCACAGCTACACTATACTCATAAAGTATAACATAAAGCAAAACATACGTCACTCAGATGACTCATCACTGTACTTTTGCAACACAAGCGTGCACTAACAATGCTGGTGCATAGTTCCATGGTGGATTAGACCATGATAACAAAGAGAGATGACTGAAGACGTGATGCTAACATAGGGGTCTGTGTTCATGCATTACATTTGATATAGTAATATGTTTTGCAATAAAGAGGTTCAGCTTCACTGATGTGCAGCACTGCTGCAAACGACTTAAATAGATTGGATAATAAATGTTTTCCGTCCAAATGGGAAGTGTGGTGTTCTGTGTTAAGTCTGGCCTGCTGCTGGAGGGTTACACCTCACGTGAAGGTGGAAAATGCCTAACACCTCGTAGCAGCCGCTACAGATTCCTGCGCTGCTTCAGTTTGATTTATTGCAGTGAGTGATGTTTGGAATTCAAATGTTTGTCTGGAGATGTACCTGGTTTTCTTTTCGAGGTGATTTATTCATTCATTCGAACAAAAAGCAGCGTCGAGCTGGATTCAGATCTCAACCCAGTATTTGTCTGCTTCTCCTTTCCGTCATTCCAACCAAGTCCCCTTCCACTGAAGTTCACGTCACGGCCAGAAGAAACTCCCTTTTTCTCTTTCACCTTGTCGAGAGTCAACACTGATTGCGTGTTAGGTTTCCTGCAACCTCCCTTGGCTGCAATCCTACTCCAACTGCTATAGGAAGGACAATCCCAGCACTAACAGTAAAACAGGATGATTCCCTAATTCCAGGGTAATCTTCCTCTAATGTGACCCACATCATTAATCAGCCAGACAATGTAACCTTCTGTGCCCTAATACAACGGAAAGACCTGTAGTTTATCTTTCAATGACAAACATTTGATTTTCATTATATTTTACATAATAGTTTTCAGGGAAAGAAAATCAGCATAATGTAATTGTTCAGTCAAAACAATCTGAGCGGAATATATGTCAGGTGCACAGAGACACAGCGGCGGTTGTGTTATTTTTCGACATACACATACAGTACACGAGCAGGACGTCAAATAATGCGGTAAAATCAGGACACTGGGTTTGAGCCACTCATTACTACAATGCAGCACATGTAACGAGATGCCTGAGAAAGTACCTGGAGTGACAAACACCATTCACTGTCAGCACTATCTGACATTTGACTAATTACCTTATTCTTCAGACCACGATACATTCACTGTGATGTCACTGCTGCCTTGCTTTGCAACCTCGTCTCTGCAGCTGAATGGAAGCAAATAAGGTGCAATGAATAGAATTCCTCTCTATATTAGTGCATAAGCCTCTGGGCCTGTGGCTGATAAAGCTGAGGTATGTGACTGAAGTCAGTGACCTTGAAATCGGAGCAGCCAGCGCTTGTGGTAAAGCCCCGCACACTGTGTGTTCAGCAGCCAACAATGAGCTGCTCAGAGGTGGTGGTGCGTTGCATTGCATTGATGGCTGCAGGGCCCAACAGCTCTGGCTTTGTCGGATTCAACTACTTGCTGGAAACTGATACCGCACATTGACTGGGAACTTTTATTTTTCACCAAAGGTCACGGGCTCGCCTTGACCTCCCATTGTTTGTTGGGAGAGGAATTGGACCCCTCTGTCTGGAGGGCACACGGCACATTGAACTCATCATCATTTTGGTGCTATTCAAATTCACAAGAAAGGCGAATAAAGGCCAAGTAAAGACACAACAAGACAGTGACACAAGTTTTCCCTTACACTTACTTTCTCTGCACATGGGCTGTGTGTGTGTGTGTGTGTGTGTGTGTGGCTTCAGGCCAGATTGAGATAAATGCATGCTGGGTCATGACAGCAGGTGGGAGGGCTAGATCACCAGGAGCAGTAGGAGATGCCTGCATCTGCATTTCTATATATGCACAAGACTTTAGGTTTGAATTGACTCTTGCTCCATCAATAACTTGAACCATAAAGGATGCAGTGCTTTAAAAAAGCTTGTTGAGAATGATAGGGAGCCGATAGGCCCAAAGAATAAAATCAGTAAAGAAATATGAAACAACAGCGCACAGCATCATAAAGAACACACATTTCAAGTGTATTCAAAATAACATGCCGTATAGGTGAGCACTGTCTTTCCATAAAGCTGGCAAAGGTCCCCAGCTCTCTCCACTGAGTGATGTCAGTGTTATGATCATCTATACATTCTTTAGCTCCAGCTTGTATTTTCTCACATGTTTATGCCAGAGGGTGTTATCTCCAAACTCAGGGTCAAGCGCAGCAGCTCACACAGGTGCACACTCCCTTTGACTGCAGCATGACTTATTTTAATGCACAGTTTTTGTGTCTTTATACTTATATTTGTGAAAAGCTGATTTAATCAAAGCGACTCACTATGTGGTAAAAAAAAAAAGTCCAAGTATATGTGTTTCTGATGCGTTGTTTGCTGCGGCTGCAGAGGCTAGAGAGTAGACAGACTGGAAAACACGTATCAGTCACCCACAAGACACCCCCTCTATTAAAGGTACCAGAGGTCAACCACAACCACCACAGGTCACAGCATTTTGTTACAGCAGTTAAAATGCACTCTTTCTTTCCTTTCCTTCATCTCTTCTTTTTTTCACTCCTGTCTGCAGGAAAGTTTTAACTTGTTGTCCTCATCTCCTGGACGGCTGGTACTGGTTAAAGGCATTTCTGGCTATTAATACTCCTGCTGGTGGGGCACTTTCTTATTGCCTCATTCATGAGCACTCATGAAACAGTCTCATGCCTTCAGTTGACCAGTGGATTTGTTTTTTTCCCAGTGTCTGCCATGTGTCTCATGTTGCAGTAAGTGCCCACTTATGTTTGTGAAAATTTATGCCATTCCAAAAAAAAAAAAAATGTTTTTTTTTTTTTCTTGTGTGTGTGTAACCGCAGAATAGAACCACAATGCCTGGAAGCGACATATCGTTATGCATATATACATGCCAAAGATGGTCCCCGAACCCCCCACACACCCCTCTGGGCTTTAATGTTTCAAGGTCAAGTGTGCAGGTAAAAGGCCACATCTCGCTACATGCATGTCAAAGTGCAAAAACACTGAGTGTTGCAGGGGGCATGGCGGCAGGAATGTGTCCATGGTGCCTGATGACATGCAGCGTCAGGGTGGTTGTGGGGGTCATGGAGGAGCAACATGGCCCAACCTGCCGTGACCTACAGGGTGTTATTACACTCTGGAGGACTTTGAACATGGACAGGACTGTCGGCTAGAGATGTCTATCAGCAACTGGGATCTGGTGAGAGGCTGGAGATTTCCAGAGGGTGGTCAGGTCAGAGAGGGAATACAGATGATCAATGAAGAGTATTAGCTTCAGTTAGCAGGGTAGATGAGACACAGGAATGTGATGTCGTCTTGACTGACTCAGCGGGATGTGAGGAAAAGTTAAAAACAACTGCCTGGGCATAATATCCTCTCTGTCTCAGAGCAGAGTGGAATTACAGGGATGATGTATTGAGCAAAATTGAAATGTGAATACTGTTATTACCGCTGTTAAATGAAATAGAAAAATAAATATTGTAGTTTAACACTGGATTGAACTTTGCACTTAAAATATGATTTTTTAAAAAAATAAACTTTATTACATTTTAAATAATGTGATAGCAGGGTGTTTAAAATCATTTTTGCTGCCCCAAGGTGGAAAAAAAAACAATAATTTGTCCTGCTCTCAAAGCAGGGGACGATCTGTTAGAATAAAAACACCAGTGCACATGAGGAGAGAATGAAGACAATGATCACTATTCAACCCGAAAATCTGAGGCCTGGCTCTCCGTGACACGTTTTTGGCTGATGGCTCGTGTCATGGAAGGTACTGAGTTGATATTATTGGAACAAATTGTCTGTTGAGTTGCAGCTGTCTAAGCAAAGCGCAGGATTCTCTTCAACTGTCTATGAGCACTCATGCACAGGTAAATTAGCTATGTATCACCTTATCGTTGGGAAGTTTACACTCCTCGCCACAATTAAATACTCACACTTATAACCCCCCCCCCTTATAGCCCCCCCCCACCCCCCCACCCCATCTTTGTAACCTAGTTTGAGAGGCCTGGCTTTCATCACTGAACTCACATGGCGTCCCACAGGGTCGCCTGTGAGGAGTATGAGTTAGAAAAACAATGGTCAAGTCCAACTGGAAGTGTCTTTTTTCCCAGACAGCTTCCAACTAGGCACAGGGGACAGAGGCAGCAGTGCAATTCATTATTATGAACTGCCACTGTTACCGCAGGTCACGCTTTAATATGACGTGTCTGGATTCATCCAAACTGAGTTCTGAGTTCAGCAGAGGATATTTGTAATGGGGGATAAAAAGAGATCTGTAGTGAATTGATTTAGGTCCCAAAGAGCCCGAGACAAACTCAATAGGCAGAAACACTTTTTTAAAAAAGAGATTACAGGGGGTCCTCGAGTTACGATGGTCGCGAAATTACGTCGTTTTCGTGGTTATGACACATCTCCCGTGAACTTCCTTGTTTCGACTTAAGCGGTTTGCCCCTAAATACGTACAGACTTCACACGGGAACTAGTTGGTGAGCGCTCTCTCTGTCTCTCAGCGCGTCTGCCGGCTCTCCAACACCTCCACAGCGGCAGCCGGTAAGGAGATGCACACGGACACAGATGCGTTCGGGATCGTGGCAATACCGTAGGTTTATTCACAACACAGGGTCTACACGGTTGATATCAGAAATCTAAAGGAAATGCTCATTACACTCGCAATATCAACCCCTGCTGTGACAAAAAGCAATTCACCATAGTAAACTCTTATTGTAGGGTGGTGTTATAGCGACATCTAGTGGCACAATGTATGCACAATGAATGTATGTTCCGACTTACGTCGAAATTCTGTTACGACACATTCTCAGGAACGGATCTACGTCGTAACTCGAGGACCCCCTGTATTGTCAACATATTCTTTTTGAGAGATTTATTATTATTATTATTACTGAGGCACTGGATAGTGAAGGTGGGGTAATGGGGTCTGGGGTCTTAGCAGGACAGGCACTGGGACAAAGACAGATGAACAGGAGATGGACATGGCAGAGATACAGTTGAAAACGATCGTGCACAGTGAAAGCAGGCGGAAACGTTAGATTAGTAACGGTCTACAATGACTTTCCATGCTGCAGCATGTCAATGAGGTGGTAAACTGGATGGTGGAGCACATGTCTTGAGGGGGATTATTGGATGCAGAGCCCAGATGAGAACACAAACAAGCGAAGTCACACGAGCAGGAGACACAACTAGAAGTCTCCTGCAGTGACTGTGTTTAAGTGGAGTGCTGAAAAAAAAAGATTTGCGTCTGTGTGAACACACAAGCAGATTTCTTTGACTTATGTTTGTGAATACTTCACGCGTTATTTGTGTCTTTTTGCAGAGTGAGTCGCGAGACCTGACTGAGGAGCAGTTACTCACCCTGCTGGATGAGTGCGATCTGACCGAGAGCTGGAGCCAGGACCACGAGTCACATGACACAACACAGTGACATCCTTCAAAAAGAAAAAAAAAAAGAAAAGAAAAAGGAAAAAGACAACAACCGCACCCAACTGAGGTCTCGCTATACGAACATCTGTCAAAGATAAATCATCTGTTCTGGGATGTCACCATCAGGCAACAGCACATACACATTACAGCATGTTCACGTAATCGATATAACATTAGATGTGCCAATAACATGCTACACGTACAGAATCATAAAACACTGTGTTCTACAAACTGAAGATGTGATTGTGTCCTAATTGGCCTCCATGTTTTCAGTGCGTAGCTCCCCACTGGTTTAGTTTGTGTTTACTTCTCAGCAGGAGGAAGAAGAGCAGCAGGGCACGTTTGTCTTAAACTGAGAATCATATGAGAACAGAGGATTGCTGTCATTAAACGTAACAGCCTGGTACGCAGGCAAAATAAAGTTCTGCTGCTCAACTGCTCCATCATAATTAGTCGATGACAGTGTGTCTGTGGGGTGAGATCTGTCGCAATCAGAAATAGCCTGGTGTTTCTGGGACTCCATGATGCCAGATACACAGCAGTGTCTCTCTGTTGTTCTGACTAAGTTGCTAAGGGCCCTTAAAGAAATTCCCTTATAAACTTCCTTACGATGCCCACAGGGCTGTCTTTAGGACTGTTACGTCTATTGTTAATCTTTTTATACCCAAGCACCTTCAGGTGTGATGAAATTCTCTTCTCTCTGAGCGTCTGCAGAAGCTGCTTTGTCTTTCCCATGATTGCAGCTCACCTCCAGTGGGTGGGGTTTATATGTGCATCACGGCTGAAGCAAATGAAGGCTCGTTATCGAGATCCCAAAGGCGTCATTATGTTTCAGTTGCTCTTTAGGCCATAAGAATCAGACAGATTTAAAAAGAACAGTATTATACAGGGGTTGAATCAGTGCCATCTTAACAAAATATACTGTTACACACAAATACTGCATCATGATTTCATGTATCACTCAACTCATAAAGAAGTCAGCCAGCCTGTAATTTCCCAATTTGGGATCAATAAAGTATATCTATCTATCTATCTATCTATCTATCTATCTATCTATCTATCTATCTATCTATCAATGCAGAACATTGCTCTTTGAATGTAAATTGATAAATCCTTAAACGCATCGGGGGGTTGAATATTTCTGATCCATCGTGGCTCTTAATGGAGCACAGAGGGATGATGTATGCTCCGCAGGAGTGATAGTCAGATCCTGCTCACTTCCAAACATTCCTGCCATTCCTGCCCCTGTAGGTGATCGGCTTCAGAGCACGTCAGATTAGCAGGAACCTCTGAAACCGGAGCCAGCGTGACCTCGTTGGAGCTTTATTTTCATTTGAAGAACAGGACTCCACTGACAACAGATTGCTATCTTTCAGAATTATCCCCCTTTGGTTTGTTTTGGAGCTTTTGCTGAGGCTGTTGACTCAGTCCCCATTCGCTGCTGCTTGCACAGTGTGAGGAGCTGGCCTGCACCTGGCTGACCTCGGCTCAGAGGTCCCGCCTTTCCTCTCTCCTGGCACTGGACGCCTACTGACCCATTCGTCTCACTCTTCACCTCGGCCACACGTTCTGCCCCTGTCTAACCAACAGGAATTAACTCACATTCCTCCGGACTGAAAACACGTCAGCCAGGTGAGACCTCCAAGGTCAAACCTAGACGAGGCGCCTATCACTATCTGTCCAGGAATCTAAACAGACGCCTGAGCACAGCCTGACAGGGCCGATGCAAGACTGACTGCACTACAGTCATCCTCGGTTTGATACTAATTCATTACATTTGTAATGCTTTCATTCATACGTCCTTTTAACAAATTCTGTCTAAGTAATTGATACAGTGTATTTTCAGAAGGATGGATATACTACTCATTTGGGGTAATGGAAACAGGGTGAGCTCAGTATGGTAAGAATGAGGTCACTGCTAATGTAAAGAGACCAGCGGCATACGGAGACTGTTTGGGTTTTTTGGCCTGACCCTCATTGGGGCCTTAGATTACAGCTCTTTGTGGCCCTGGGGATGATCTAAATTAGCAGTCTGAATTCTTTTTGCAGATGATGTCCTGCTGCAGGGTTTGACAGCGTGACAGTCAAAGAGCTGCACACTTGGCTCTGCCGATGGCTACCTCATCCACAATAAGTTTTATTTGGACATTTTTATGAAAACTGGAATTGCAGTCGCACATTCTCACTACTGCTCCAAAAGAGAGTGCCGAATTTTGCGTCTTCCTCTCACATGGAGTATTGTCTTTCAAACATGTTAGGGTCTGCCTGTGTCGCATGTAATCAGATCTGTATGTATGTGCCGTTTAAGTCGGATATACTTCATGTTGAGTTTTCCTGCTGACTCCCAAGGATACTGCTGTTCTCCAAGGCTTCACAAGACTCAGCTAATAGATTCCATTCACTTGCCAGACCAGGGTTGGCTCTATTCGCTTTTCTTGAGAGAAGACCTCAGTCAAAGTAAACTGATTAACTGTTTGTTTGCCCAAAAAGACGCCAATCCACCAGGGAACTTTTTTTTTGTCCTTAAGTGTTTATTGTTCTTTCGACATTACAAAATAACAGGTAGGAGTATAAACAGCACTTTAGGTAGAAACCATAAAACAAAGTTTATAGAAAAGCTTCACTATTAATTAAAAAAAATAAGACATACAAAAACCAACATAACAAAGACATCCTCGTGTCAGTGTGCAAATAAGTTTATACAGACAGAAACGCTTCCATATGAGGCCTCGCTTCTAGATAAATTATTTAAATAGCATATATCTTCACAAATGAAATAACCTCAATATAAAACAGACATAATAATTTATCCAAAAAAAAAAAAAGCATGGGAAATACATATAGCACATCATAGTCACGACAACATTACTTTAATCCTTTATCTTGTCTGGGCTTCTTTTGCTACAAAAATATCTTATATGTACAGCATATAAATGATACTGAAGTCTTGCCTTAAAAAAGAAGCCAACCATTTTTTACTCTCTTGCTAAGAAGCATGATCCTCGTGTATTGCTGGCCTCAATACAAAAAGAATTAATGAGGTAATATTTGTACATAAAGGGTTTCATTTGATTTCCCCTTGTCAGAAATGTACACGCAAGTTCAGGCACATCAGTCATACACACTGTGCAGAAGCAGAATATCTGGAGATGGTGACACCCATCTTTGACTTTCTTACTGTTTTGGTCAGATGTGATGCTGTAACTTGCCATTAAAGAATGCTGGTCTCACTTAATGGGAACAGGTTGCTGGAAACATTTTAAAATGGTAAAATGCGAGAGATGAGCAAGAGCGAAAGCCGCTATGATAAACACGTAAATACAAACAGCCACACGTAGACTGGTGACGTCATGACAGGAAATAGACTGGCCCTCGCTGTTTATGTCCCTTGACACTTCCAGTAAAGCTTAGAGATATTAACATAATATTGGGTGGTAACTAATGTTCCAAAGCAGTGTGCAGTGTGCCTACTTTGGGGCCCTGTGCTGTCCTGAATTTTGTGCTCTCCTCGTTTTCTTCTAGTGCTCTTTCCTGAGAAGATGGATATTTTGGGCCAGCCCTAAGCCTAAGATACATACGAGCCCCTGCGTTCACAGGACTGTATGAAAGTGTGGCGAGGGGTCAATAAAAAGGCTCAAAACTTATTTTGAGCTGATTGGGTGGCACACACGCAGAAACACACAAACACCATTCACTCACTTTGATAGCAACAGTCAGTCCATTACTGTCCATGGTCCCTCAACAGTTCCTTCAAGGGGCATATTTACCCAGACCTAAGAAAGTTCTCCCACTGCTATCTTCATTCTGAAATAAGCAACTCTGAGTCTACAGCAGATGTAGATTAATGCTCAAAAATAAAAACATAATAAAAACATATGAAATACTCTTTGGTCCCTCATCTGTAGTGGAATACCACCAACCAACAACAGTTCAGGTGTGCAAAGCAATAAAATGCGGTCCTCTTTCAATGCAGATCAGAGCAACAAAGTGAGTGGGCCAAAGTCTTTTTGCGCAGAGCTGCACTCACAATGTGAGTTTGGTGCACTGGTGCAAAATCATCATTGAACTTTCATTTGGCTTTAAGTCCGGAGGTGAGTTTACCTCATGTTACCTCACTTGCTCGTCATTCCTCCAATGTGCATTTCACAAAAGTCAAAGTCAAAGATATTTCAGTCCAGGTCTATTATGTATTCATACTGACAGACAGATACATTCCTCCAGAGGCTCTGTGGTCCATTTATGAATCTGTAAGGCATTAAGGCAAAATGCATGTTATAAATAACATCCTTGGGGACACGATTTATTTTTGAAAATGTCAAACGTTACTTATATGCTTACCTCTGCATTCATATTTGAGGTCTGAGAAGTACACCATCTCTTGAGAGAAGACGTACAAGCCTAGTCGCCCCCCAGCATATGTCTTATCGTAGATGTTTCCAGAATCTGCCATGATTCTTTTGCCTTCGTACATGATCACTCTAAACAGGGAAAAGGTAAACCATTAGCCCACTTATATTTTAACATTCAGTGCTCGGGTTTGTAAATGAGCAATAAGTTAAAGAGGAGGCCTCTGAAGGTTTCCACTCACCTGATAAGTCCAGTCTTGGGTCTGTGCGTAAGGTGCCATCTGTAGGCAGTAAAGTCTTTCCAGCCAATGTTCTTGGGGTCGTGCCACAAGGTGCGCACCTGGGAAACGACAAATGAAAAGTTGAAATGAGAAACTGTCAAACATTGTGTTAACTTGTATCGGACAGTTCCAAGTCAATGATTCTACGCCCACCTGTCCTGGGGTGTCTCCGGTGTGCCACAGGGCATTCCTCAGATGCTCTCCAGGGCCAGTGGTGGAGTTTACCACTTTGATGGACAGACCTGAGTAGCCTTGAGCTCTTGTGGGTGTGTTAGACCAGTAGGTCTGTGTGATCTGTTTCCACATGACTGTGTAGAAGCGTGAGCTGGACTGGTAACCAAATACGAACCCAGCGTAATCGTCATCTCTGTCCGTGTTAATAAAGAATGTGCCACTGAAATCCACTGCGCTGAACTCATCGTATCCTGAAATAATAAGATAGAGATAATGATTCAGAACTGTTGACTGTTGTGTTTGCATGTTTGTAGTGAGGTCTCTGATTGTATATTTACATACCAACAGCAATGCCAGGATCACAGTTGACAGTCTGCACCAGCTCTTTGCCCTGATGCCGGACAATCCAGTTGGGGTCAATCTGGGACGTACCCTTGGGGTCCAGAGGAACCATTTGGAATCTGCGGAAGTCTGTTTCACTGATGGCGAAGTTTTCCGGGCAAACATCATAGATGTCAAGAATCGTGTCTTGGTCAAAATCATCTTTGCACACATCACCACGGCCATCGCCTGAGAGGACAAAATAAACATTCACACGTGAGATTTACAAAGGAATAGCTTCTCTCTAAAAACAAACACTGAATTTCTAAAAGAATGATTCAGACACTCACCATCAGAGTCGAGTTGATCAGGGTTAAAGGCCAGTCTACAGTTGTCTTTGTCATCGGGTATGCCGTCATTGTCATCGTCATGGTCACAGGCATCACCCTTGCCATCCTTGTCATGGTCAGCCTGGTTAGCATTGGGAATGTAGGGGCAGTTGTCCATGTTGTTTTGATGACCATCCTCGTCAATGTCCTGGTTGTTGTCGCACTTGTCTCCCACCAGATCTGAGTCAGAGTCGATCTGCAGAAGAACAGAATTCTCTTGAGATGACATTTCCCACAGAGTGACCCTCACCCTGTAAAATGCTTGTCCTCACAACAAATAACTTCCTCCACTGTGTTCATCAGCCTCAATATGAGAGATGCTGCACTGAATTTGATTTAAATTTTGCCCCTTGTTTTCAGGCATGCAAGCAATGTCCCTAGGATGTCCCCAGTGGAATGACACATTCATATGTGTTCCCAAGATTGACAAAACAAAAGAGCACAAAACAAAAATTGCTTTACATAATTATTCCTTTAAGCGGTCACATTCCTGTCTTTCATTAAAGTGTTTTTTTCCATTAAAGTGACAGATGACAAATTAAGCTGTCAGTCAAGGTAGCTGTTAATGAAATGTGAAAGATCAGATCTGACGTTTACCTGGTCAGGGTTGTGCTCCAGAGGGCAGTTGTCACAATGGTCTCCCACCCCATCTCTATCAGTATCTCTCTGGTCCACATTGTAAACATAAGGACAATTGTCGTTCTCATTCAGGATCCCTGAATAAGCCAAAAGACACTCATCTTAGCCTTTGGGACAGTGTTAATGTTTGGACTGTGTAAGCAATGGCAAGGTTTGGCCTTGGACAATATTTAGCCAGATGTCTTACCATCACCATCAATGTCTACAGCACAGGCATCGCCCTCGCCGTTGTTGTCGGTGTCAGTCTGGTCGGTGTTAGCCTCAAACACACAGTTGTCACAGCTGTCGCCAACATCATCCCTGTCTGCGTCATACTGGGCAGGGTTGTACACTCTTGGGCAATTGTCCTAAATTCATAGAGAAATATTTTAATTGTCAAAATTAGTCAAAGAAATTATAGACACATGTATATATACGGAATAACATTCCCTTTCAAAGTCTTGTTTTTCTAACTTTCTTTGGAATGTGATATTCCACTGCATGTGAGCTGGTAATTTTCACCAGATCATTTTCTTGCCCAACTTTCCAAATCCACACTTAGAAATATGGGCATCACGCCACCCCATCTTCACTTCTGGATTCGTGCTGAGATTATATTAAACTATTCCTATGCCGCCGACTTTCCACCAACTGTGTCTTGACAGCAAACAAACATGAGAACTTGACATTCCTTCTGCCCAGAGGAAGGATGGCTACTGCTGATTACTATGTCTGGTCTCTGAGGAAAGCACGGTTTAGTGCTAAATAAAACTGCTGTAATGACTCACCCTGTCATCGGGGATCCCATCATTGTCATCATCATGGTCACATTCATCACCCAGGCCATCTTTGTCATGATCTTCCTGACCAGAGTTGGGAAGGTTGGGACAGTTATCCTATGAAGGAACAAAACATTGGTTAAGGAGGCAATCTTCACAATAATAGAGTGCAGACGGGTAATAATGGCCTTCTGCATTTCTGTCCTTGTGGGGTCTGGCTACCTTCTTGCAGTGGTACGTAGCATTCTCCACACACACCAGGTCAGTGTTCGGCCATCCATCCAGGTCACTGTCTTCTCCACAAATTCGCCCATTCCCAGCATATCCTGGCTTGCACTCACAGCGAAACATAGACTCGGAGAAGACGCCCAAGTAGATGCAGTTTGCATTCTTATTGCAGTTATGGCTACCATCCTGACAAGGATTACGGGGTTTGCAAACCTAAAGGAAAATGCAGTGCATTAAACGCATGCAACAGCTTGCCCTGCTAGCCATAAACACAGTAAGTATGGACTATTTCAAACCTGTTTTTTAGCAACTGCTTGTTCAACTCCTCTTCCAAATGGCTGAGTGCCAGAGAAACGTGGAGGGCATGGAAGACAGTTGTAACCCGGTTCAGTATTTTCACAGCCATGGACTCCATTATGAGTGTAGCAAGCTTCAGGGACCTCTTTACACTCATCAATGTCCCTGCAGATGATGCCATTCCCACGATAGCCAAGTGGACACTTGCCACACTTGAAAGAGCCATCAGGGAAACTGATGCACTTTGTGCCAGCGAAGCATGGGTTGGACAGACAACCATCTGGTAAAAGAAGTCATCCATTTGTTATTGTTATGGTTGCATAGATACATCTATCTAAACATGGTGATTTATGCTGATTTATGCTGTATTTTTGAAATATTTACCAATAGGACAGTCCTGTTCATTGCAAACTTGAGTCATAGTGGCATCACCAACACAATCTTTCCCACCATGTTTAGGAACAGGGTCAGAGCAGAGACGTTTTCGCTTCTGGATCCCTTTACCACAGGTAACAGTGCAGGTATCCCATGGTGACCAAGGTCCCCATCCTCCATCGACTACAAAGTAAATAACAAAAGCAAATTTCAGTATTGTGCTGTGAAATAAAATGTTACGGCATGTACGTTGTTGTTGAAAGTCAACTTACTTGGACAAGGCGACTTCTGACAGATTTCAGTTTGACGTCCTTCTCCCTGGCAGTCCCTGCCACCCATCTGAGGAGTGGGGGAGTTGCAGAGGCGGATGCGGGTGATGACCCCCTCACCACAGGTCACAGAGCATGACGACCATGGAGACCAGTGACTCCAGCCACCGTCCTGTTTGACTGTAGGCAACACATACCAACTCCATCATGCTATGAAACTGATAATATATACATGATCACAATGGCTTTGTCAAGAATTTGTCAGAGTGACTTACAGCGTTTGTCACATTCCTGGGGGTAGCAGTCACGGGTCTGGACAGAGGTGCCCTCACAGTTACTGTTGATGCGGTCGCAGGAGCGTCCACGCTGCTGGATGCCACGGCCGCAAGTCACTGAACAATGGGTCCATTCAGACCAGGGAGACCATCCATCCTCAGCATAGTCACTCGCTGGGGACAGGGCAACGTTTAGAGATCATTACTATGGTCAAAAGTAAGTTAAAAAAAATATATATTTTTTAAGGATTGAAACAGTTCTGAAAATGAAACGTACGTGTTCCACAGCGAGGGCAGCACTCTCCATCAGGCACAGTGGCATTAGCACATGGGACCATTGGGCAGGAGATTATGTGACACACAGTAGCAGAGTTCTGGATAAATGAACAGTCGAATTAGTACAAGAATGAAGAGTTAAATTAATGGCTGACAGATGACCGAAACAATAGGCTGTGCTGGTCGCTCTCCAAGTTTAATTACTCGTCATTCCCTTTACAGCCTGATTGATGTGAAGAACTGAGCTGACTGAGACACTCACACTGTGTTGATAGAAAAGCTCAGTAACACGTTCCCACTAACATCTAATTACACAACACATGAAAAACTAGATATGATGACACTTACCTGGCAGGTGCACTCAGTGCAGCCGTCCACCGTCCATTCATCTTTGTCCTTGTACATAACGCCTTTGTGGAAGCACATGCCACTGCGGATTTTAATTTCAGACATCAGCTCCTTGCTGGTCTTAGACTGGGGGGAAGGGAGAGACAGAGACAGAGAAGGGGTTGCTCAGGACAGAGGATGGAAAACTCTCGCTTTGCCAAGGTTCCAGTACAAATGAATCACCAACCAACGCTGTGATTAAGACATTGCTTGGGCCTAGTGAAGCAGTGCAAATGCAACCAGCTGCCAAACATATTTGTGTATTCACATGGGTCTCATTAAGGCCTTGGCTGGGGACTGCCATTACAGCAACAAGTGGCCACACACTGGAAACGCGTAAACTGGAAGTGGGGAGGGCGAGAGGAGAGGAAAAGAGAGTGAATGATGACACAGGGCAGATCAGCCCTTGAACTTACCACTACCTGGAGGTCGTTTGTAAGCTGAGTAACAACCACACCGAGTCCTTTGAGCTCATTAAACATGCTGGCAATGTCCTCGCAGGAGAAACCACAGACGTTCTGCAGATCTAAATCCAGGGCGAGAGGAATCGAACTGATTACTCCAGCTCTTAACCTTCACACGCGAGCAGCAAGTACAAAGGCACAGACTTGTCTGTTTGGGGAGGAGGGATCTCACCTTTGGCTTTGTGGCCAGTGTAATCAGTCCTAATGGCAGGACTGGAGCCATTGACTGGGTTGTCCAGGGTCATGACTTCAGTTAAGGCAGCTGCAGGGGGAAAGAGGACAGAAGGTAATTTAGTGTTTGGTTCACTGGAGTACAGCGTGGTGGTCTAATTGCATCCTTAAACATCCACACACTCAGGGATATAAACAAATGTAGATATTATACACACACACACACACACATATATATATATACTGTGTATATATATCTCACCTCCTCTTTGGCAACCTTTATTTTTCAGAATGGCATCAAGAGTTGTCCCAAAAACAAAGCGCACGTTCTGAAGGACTCCCTGAAGGAAGATACATTACGCGTTTTGTTACATGGGTTTAAGTGTATTTTCATCATGAATTAGTTTATTTGTCATTGTTTTCATATCTTATCTGGGCCATAATCATCACAATCTCACCATAAATCTGTCCTGCACGGCCCCCTTGCCGACCCTCAGCCTGGCGATGTCTGCCACCTCCTGGGTCAATATGTTCTGGATGGACACCTCCATCTCCGCCACATCGATCTCCTCGCACCCGACGAAGAGCTGCACGCGATCATCCTGCACGAACAGAGTGATGTTCCTCCAGTGTCCCGTGGCCAGGTTTGCATCCTCTATGGAGACGAGCTGCTGCTGGTTCGTGGTGGAGTAGGCCAAATCCAGGGTGTTCGCCTTGCCATTGGAGATAACCTCGAAAACGCGCCCGGAGCCGTCTTTCTTCTCCACCGTCAGGAGGCTGCCCCTGCTTTGTTTGGACTGCTTCAGGTTGATCAGCAGCAGGAAGCCCCTCTCAACCTGGATGGAGTCAATGATGTCCCTGAAGGAGCTGTCGGGGACAGGGGGGATCAGGTCTGGGTTCAGGACTCTGTAAGCGGGGCTGTTGGGATCTGCACCCTTGACCAGATTCACTCCGTTTCTCTTGTTTACTTGGATCAGATCAAACAGGTCGTGCACGCTGTTGTCATATCGACTCTCTGCAGTCAGCCAAACATTTTTTAAGAAAAGAAAAGAAGAAAAAAATGGTCATTTTTCTATTTCTCACAATAAAAATATCAGTGAAGACACCAGAACTATAAAAACAAATGCAAATATGTTGTTCTTAGAACTGATATTATTGAAATGTTACATTGTATATTGTAACAACATTATAGATTATGTTGATTATATATTGCTATATATATCCAACTGAGCTCATTATAACCTGTATATCCCTCTTAAACTCTATATTGGAATACTAACTTTCTATATGGAAGGTTAAAAAAAGGGCACGACAAAGACATTTTCCATTCTCACCTGCCAGCCTAGCGGCTTCGCAACTCCAAAGCATCAACAGCAGAGAGATGCCCCACAGCATCATCTTGAGATGTCACTCGACCCCTACTGCAGGCAGAGATAACAGAGTTCAACACCCAGGCTACACCGTGTCATCAGTAAATAACAATATTATATATATACAGTATATATATATATATATATAATATAAAAAACTATCTACAAACCTGTAATGTGAAAAAAAAGTCCTAAAAGTAGAGTGGATGAAAGGAGATGAAGAGAGAAGTCCTCAGCTGTCAGGCTGTTTATCCTTTAGCTGTGGGAGAAGCTCATCCGATGGAGTCAGTGGCTGCAAAGTGTCTGAGCTCCTGTCCGCTCTTTATTCCGATGTGTTCACTTACTCCACTGACTTAGACTCACAGGCACGAGCACTATTTAAACCGTTTGAGGACATTCCTGAGTCGCCGTGCGGACCAATGGGGTGGCCGCAGGAGGGAGGGACGGACTTGTTTTCTTACCTCACAGCCAGTCACAGAAATATCCGAGACGCACGCGTGCAGGAGGGGGAAGGGGGGTGGAGGGGGAGAGGGGGGTACATTCCTGAGCTGAATTTCCATCACCGGAAAAATATTTCATACGCGCACCACGGCCAAGACGTGGTCGTTTCCGGTCAAATAAAAGTTTGTTTTTTTTTTAAATAAAAATGCGTCAAATGGTCTACATTTCATGCGGCTGTCGCTTTTCTGAGGAGATTTCATTTTTATTCCCTCACTTTGAAAATGTGATCCAAGTGAAGTGGACCAATTAGTTCAGTGGAATGGTAACACAACACCAGCCCAGATCCCACAGCCATATAACACATTCAGTTGACTTCACAGTCTGCAGTCAGCTATTATATATATATATATATTTATATATATACATCATAATTCCAGTTTGTATTTATTTATGACACAGAGCAGGAGACTCGCCGATTCACGGTCTGACTCTCATCTTGCTGTTACTCGTCTCACCGCCAGGGGACTCACTCAGTAATGAATTTCAGTGAGAGCTGTCCTGGGAGACTGAGACAGACAGGAGCATACTTGTTACTGGGTTTCTTTTTAACCTATTTACCACGAATTAATTATTAAACAAACAGAATTGTTTGCTGTAGTAGTATTAAGCCGAGGAAGTATGTTAAGCATATACAGTAACGTTGTTGTTTTGTTCAATTTAAAATACCAAGATGCCCTAAATGTACTTGAAGTAGAGTGAGAGAATCAGATAAAGTAAAAACAAAACAAAAAACCAATAGCACACATACACCTATACCTACATAAACACATAACATAACATAACATAACATAACATAACATAACATAACATAACATAACATAACATAACATAACATAACATAACATAACATAACATAACATAACATTGATATGACATATTGAAAAAGACATGCACTCATAAATCAAATATTTGCCCTAAATTCTTTCCACATGATGACATCACCACTGAGACGAAGGTTAAAGTTTACGGCTGAGTATTTAACCTATGGCCGCACTCTCTCACTACTTTCTCATACCAACACCAAATATAGACAGACTCTTCTCTCTTCTTGATGCCAGCACTCAGAGGATTCACAGGAAAACTGAGGAAAGGGGAGTTAATGTGTGACAGTGATGAAAGTCTTCTGGAAAACCAGGGATCTCAGAGGCGCCTAAACGCTGTGGCGACTTTTTTTTTTTTTTGAAGAGGTTTTTCTAAAAATAAGTCAACTATACAGACAAATGATTGCAATGAGATGCAGCATCTGAACTGTTCTTCAGCCAATGTGTACATGTGGCCTCTGGTGTTTCTGTGGCATGTAGGATTTACAACATGTATTAGTCACCTTGCTGACACATGGGAGGAGATAAAGGAGAAATGATGCTTCCCTGGTTTAACGGTTAAACCAATGTTCATGCCAATGCCTCGGCGTCTCATGGGAGTCGTTTCTGCAGCGATCCCAGGCAGGTGTGACTGCATGGGCACATCCCTGTGGGTGTGACTGTGAGCTCACAGTGTGGGTGGTGTAAATGGCGGGATTGTCTTGGAGGTGGACACACTCCACGAGCTCAGATGAACATCCACGAAATGGAGCCAAATCTGCAGCGGAAGCAGGCCCATAGATAGCAAGAGTGTTTACTCTGAGTATTCCCTGGGATTTTGGTCCAACCGGGGGAGATTACACACACACAGACACACACACGCACACAAACACACATGTCTGAGGATGTAGGAGTTCAGCCCAGTCTCTCTGGTCTGCACTGTATTTGACTTACTGGACAACAAACCCACAGGGTTGGTCCTGTTCTTCTGCAATATATCACATCTGTATCATTAAAAAAAATGCACACTCTGGTCAGTGTGCATTATAGAGAGTATCTCTATAATGCACTGGTATCAATAGCCAGTGTTTAAAGGTATAGTCTGTCCAAAGACTAATGTTTCCTAAGGCCTGAGAAAAACCACTTGAAACAAACCACTGTGGTTTGGTAGTAATATTGTTAGCATGAGTAACAACAGCTACTAGTACCTTTCACTGACGTGGCTCCAGCAGCTGGTTCAGCTTGACCATAACTCACTGATCGGTGGAGAGGTGCTGGTATCGGTGGAGTTGCTAACCTGCCCCTCTGGTGGTGTCAGAAACGTAAGGGCCAGGAGCTGAGTCATGAGGCAGGTCGGATTTAAAATAAAGTTTACTCACTACTTTTTTGCCAATAGGCTCGAACCTGTCAACTGACAAGGCAGTCCAAACAAGCGAAACAGAAAAAAAAATCCGAAGGAGTGACGCAAACAGGCAGGATACCATGCGAGGAGGATCTCTATGGCAACAAGTACAACCTCAAACACAACAGCAGGCGCTGCTCCACCATACACTGTGTATACATTGGAGAAGTGCAGAGTAATGGCCCGAATCTGAGCAGGCAGGTGAAAAGATCAGCTCAATGCTATGTGTTATTTTATGCAGTATATATATATAATATTACTGTTGTGCGTTGCTATGGGGTAAGCCGGTGGAAACAGCTACACAGTAGTCGGTCTTTAGTTGTGTATGTGTTTGTGTTTGTGTGTCAGTGTTTGAGCAATTACAAGCTGAAGTAATGGAATAAAACCATGAGCTTCATCAGTGTAAATAAAAAAGGGTGACAGATTTTGTGATACTGTGATTGAGCATTGTGTGATTGTAATGTGCAATATCTTGTGCAGATCATGTAAGTAACAAAAGCTACTGAAACATCTGCCTGATGTCTGGCAGATCAACCTGAGCTAGTGTCAAAACCTGGACTTCTTCATTCACCAGTATGTGTTTTCATCCCAGTTACTCCCACTTCATATGTTTATGATTCCTTGGAAACAAATTTGCTGGACTGATGTTGGGCAACATTTGACGCATTTGCAGGATGGTACTTACAGGCTGGGACCTGCTCCTGAAATTGACTTTGTCGAGCGTGACGCATTGTAATGACAAAGGGAAAAACTCAATATATCACATGCAATACACAAAAACAGGCGTTTTTCCAAATTGCTTTGCTCTCTGGTGCTAAAATGACTAAAAGACGAATGAGGGAGTGGACGCTGTCTTCCTTGTTTTGTCTCAGTGGCGTGTCAGTGATAACAGAAACCACTGGTCAAGGTTAGTGAGCTTCCAGGGTCAGGTTCCAGTGAAAGACAGGTTCTTCTCTGCAAGTCATAACAGCCCCTCCCTGCACATGCTCACTACATGTGTGTAAAAATCACACACACAATCACGCAACTGATTTATGTCTATTGCCTGATTGATATAGATTACATATGCAATGTGTACAGAAGGCAAGCCTACGTTAAAGTTCTTTATTTGATTTTATTATTTTTGGCAAGCTGGTAAAAAAAAACACACCGTAGGGTGGCAAAAAGTCATGTTTTACAGGAAGAAAAAAAAAATATTACAACTGCTGGAGAATCAAAGTGGAAAGAATTAGCAGGAGGCCGGAACAGCTACCAGTCCCACATGGCAAAACATGAGTCACTGATAAACAGTTACAATGTGGTTACTCGAAAAGTGGTGGCTCCGTGGTCCTGATTTCTATTTTGGGAATTTCTGATTTCTGTTACACCAATGTGACAGTGTGTTTTTTCTCAAGTGATCCGAGTCACAGCTTCTTTTTACAGTAATAAACCATTGGTATGTGTGGGAGAGGTTTCCTCTAAGGAAATCTACGAATCAAAAGTTATCATTTATGAGGGGAATGGAAAGCTGTGTGTTTCCAGACTAAACAAGTTTTTTCTTTTTTGCAGCAGAACACGCCGGAACACCAAAATGACCTGGAGGCCATGGCTGCTGTAAATCATTGATTGTAATCCATGCTTTGCCTCGCAGGGATAAAGAAGGAAAACATGGATATCACTGATGGATTTGCAGCTAATGTACCTCAGCAAAACGTCTGTTCTGTGAAGCAGCGTTATAACAATGTGTCCTGTGGTAAAATAAAAAAAGTAAACCATATGTGAGCGTTTTCCAATAATCAGCACTTATTAATGCACCATAAATCATATATGCTTGATATATGCATGAGATACTTAGCTGCACCTGCAGAAATTAAAAACGTCAGGGAATCTGTTATGGTAAACACTGCCAGAAATGGAAATGCAAATAAGCAGAGAGTCAGTGGATCGTGCGGTGGACGTTAGCTGGCTCATCTTTGGATGCACGCATGGAAGAAGATGATTAATGTTGCAGTGAGTCTGGTCAATTCCGGCAAGTGATGTCAGAGTCTGATTATGTTGGAGCGATGCTCCGACAGTCATGGTCGTCTCTCAGTGTTTGAACACTGACACCAAGTCATCCGTGGTTCTCCCCGCCGCGCCACTTGTACTTTAGGTTCGGTGAGTGATGGCGGTAAACGCTTGTTGCTGCGCCATGACTTTCCTGCTGCTGAACGCACACCTTTGACTAATGAGCTGACAGACCACACGCCACTCAGCTGTAAGAACTGTAAAGGTCTTCTTAAAGAGGGTGTTTGGTTTGTGAGAGAAACTGAGGAGATCCTGATGACCACACAAGTGGATAAGAACATTTGGAGAACATATATAAATGGTGTGAAAGTAACTTCATTTTGGAGGAAACGTCCATCTTAAGACAACACAGAGGCAGTTTACATTACAGAAAAGCTTTGGAAAGGGGGCTTGAGAAAATGTGAGAACTTCCAGCAGCTGTATCATCAGACATTATTTAAGAGGACTCACAAAACAAACGGTGATCATCAGCATATAATGTTTTTTATGGCTGATGTATTAATAAACAGCTGCCTCGTTCCACTTTGAGCAAACACAACCTATTTGGAGTAATGTTTTATCCACCCAGCAAAACGCAACGCAAAATTCAGTGCTATTTCTTTAAGTACAGTACTAAACTAAAATGATATGTTTGGGTGTACAATGGTCCACTGTCCAGACCTAATGTTCAGTCACATAGGCGTGGTGATAGAAGTTTTACTGTCAAACAGTGTGCAGTGATGCAAAAATGAAAATATTCAGTTGAAAGTCATCGTGTTACAGTTTCGAGCTGTGTGTGCAGTTTGGCCCCTGAGCTGCGTTCAGCTGGCCCCATCAGCTCTTTGGAAGACGTCCGCCTTGCACAATGGGAGTTTTCGCTCAAATGAATGGTGTGTGTTTTTTTTTTCAAAGGATTGTGGATGAGGTTTGAAGTTCATGTGAACTTACTGTAATTTCAACACTCAAGCCCTTGAAACACAGCACCGGTGGGGCCCGACTCTCCCACTTATTCCTCAGTCCCAGATACAGGCTTTATAAAGAAACAGGCTCAGTGAGGCTGTTGTTGTGCAGTGGACTGTACAGAACAGGATAAACGTTTACAGCACCACCACTATCATGGTCCTCCTGCTGTTTTTGGCCCCCTCTGCAACAAGTTTCACTGATCTGAGGTAAACGTGTCCTCACCACGTCCACCCAGTCAAACCCACCGCTGATGGCAGCCAGGTGACGCTGACATGCTGCCACCCCCACTGACATTAACCAGCCATTTACAGCACAGTGCTCCACAGTAATACACCACTTTGCGCCTTCCCCATGACATCATAGGCCTGTGATGATGCAAAGGGTCTAATTCTCCCCAAATAACCTAATGCAGTCGATAGGAGCCTGCTGGACCAGTGACCATAACCACACCGAACTCAGTGACCTACTTCTTCTTCAACAGTGAGCTTAACTGTAAACACAATATTTTTACATGATCAGGGAATTATAGTTTTGTATTGTGACTGATGAAAGTGAGACTTTATCGTAAGAATGAGCTTGAGGATGTTAAACTCTCTGCCCAGTCAACAGGAACTGCAGGGCGATAATGTGTTATCACTCCACGACCCCGTTCACATTGCACATTAGTCATTTTTCTCCATTGTTTGTAGAAATGTGCTGATTGGTGCAGACAGTTTCTAAAGCTACTTTAGATAAAGGCATTTGAAGGTGTGGCTCGTGCAAATTGATCCTTTGTGTTTCAATTTCAATACACAACTCAGTGCACAAAAATGTAATCTTTATGCTCCATTTGTCAAAGTGTAGCGAAAAAAAAACATCACTACATTTGCACATGCAGCCACATACACACAGTTGTGTGGAGTAAGTTTCTTGGCTGGATATCAGTCGCAGAGGAATCATTTTTTATACCGGGTGTTTTGCTATGAAAACCTCATCGCTCACGTGTAGGATGAACATTCTTTGCAATTTCGGTGAGAAGATCAGAGACGACGCCCTGCAGAGGCAGGTTTGCGACTTGAATCTCCTTCGCCTCACCGCTCCATGCACTGGGGAGATAAACTTGTCATTCACATTTTTCTTTACAGTCCACGGCATGTGACTGACCTACTTTTGGAGCATTGACCTCATTGCCTCAAAGCATATATTTTCATATTTTAACAAAATAAATGTGCAGCACTCTCATCCCCACCAATTACTGGGGTGCTCTGCATGAATCACCCTGCAGATAAACACTGCACGTGTATACTTGCGGCTGATAGAAATCTTTTTTATGATGCAAACCCCTAAAATTTCATACAAAAGCTGTCCTATGTTTGGCATTCCTTACATTCTTGCAGCTGTTTTTGCTGAGGAGAACCAGGTGGGGTTTTTAATATTTTCCAGTATCTTTATTGCACAGAATCGCCTCAAGCTATAGGTGATATATTTCTGCAGGAGCTGTGAAGGAATTCCCAGCTCATGCTGCACATGATCACGTTTTCCTCCCTCTGCTCAACCTGACAGTAAACAGTATGACAATACATGTATTTGAGAGCATGTTTTTTTTTTTTAATAAATTAGCATAGAGCTGCTTGTGAACATGCAGTCTCTGCCCAGACATTTGCATGTGCTGATTGTTTGCATGCTCTCTTGCAATCCTGTGGCATTTACTTGGACATTTTCTTTTCCGTGCAGTATTTACTGCTGATTCAAAACAGTTGGCTTTGCAGAGCAAGTGTCCGCCGTGTTCTGGGAAGTGTGCCGTCGAGAGCCATTCCACTGCTCTTCTCCTGGAAACTGATCAACAGAGTCAGTCGGGGTCATGGTGAAACGGCAAATTAATGGCAGTAGTTTGTTTTATTAGCCCCTTTGTGCTTGATAAAGCCTCGAGCCATTTCTTTAAATTTACTGCTGGTTGTGTTGTTTTTTTCCCAGTCTGTGGTAAGTTGTCTGCCAAGTCTCACAGGCAACGCATCAAAGACACCAACTTTAACTCAAAACGCCTTCCTTCTGTCATGTGGCGTGAATTCGCACAACACGGATCGTTCTCATACAGCAGCTTCACCGGTGCTGTGACACGACGCGATTTTCCATTCCAGAGGACGTTCTTCACATCGCTCATCTGCCCCATTCACCTCTCATTGTTTTCATCAATCACCCACTTGGGCAATCTCTTAAAACGTCCCTGTCTCCTGTATAAACTCGGCCAAGCCAGCGCAGTCTCCAAACCACACTGAAGCCACTGTCAGTGTCTGGGAATGCTGCCGAGGAATGTACTTAAATACAGATATTGTCTTGCTTGGATTTATTATTTTTTTTAACTGCAATTGATTCTGTTACCTATAAGTCTGTCAGGCCTCCAACAGCTTCAAGAGCACTTATAGGAAGTGTGGACTACTGTTTGGAAATCACTGCATTTCCCTCCAGCTGCACAGGGGGCCCGGGAGCTGACGGCTCACACGAACAGGCACAAAGTATACGTTATGATGAGTTATGACTGTTCCTCTCGCGGTATCAGTTGTAGTTTGGTACCGTATGTCCAGTGTGGCTTGTCAGACAGATATCCCACAGTCAACAGGATCCAAAAGCTTTCAGTGATGACACTAATGCAGCTCACAGCATCACAGTCAGTGTTACTGCATTGTCTCACAGGCCTGAGCCAATAAGCGGATGATTTACTGTCATACTACGCACAAAGGCTGAACAGTTCACACACTAACTCATCCGAACGTGGGTCCCGTTCGGCAGTTGCCTGGAGTCCGGGCTCGGCCTCGTGTTGTCCCGGTTGCTCGGGAGGGCACTAAAACAGAGCCCGCCTGGTTATTTTCCTTGCAGTTCAACATGGGTGAACCACCACACTGTGTTTAAAAAGACAGCAGTGCGGTAAATATGGAGCCGGATATTAGGTAATCACTCATTTTTAGAGTAAAGAATAAGGTGTAGCATCTTTATGTGCGACTTTATGGTTTGTTGGCTTTGCAGGGCCCCACATAAACTCTCTAACAGTTTAACATATTCCCTCCGATTTCACAAATGCAGTAAACATGGCTTGTATTTGAAATTCTGGGAAAGACAAGAAGGGTAAAAAATTTCCAGGGTTGTTGAAACATTACCACAGGTGGTAGCCGAGACCGGGACGTCGTATAACATCAACCTCATGACGCGTGGTGAAAGAACGCGTCGACTCTGGGAGCACAGAGTGAGTGTGCGTCTAGTTGTTGTGCGCGGAGCCAGAGAGGTGACTCTTGTGCTGGCTGCAATCTGGGCAGCACACATTTTATGAAAACTGTTTCATTCCAAAGCACAACAAAGCTTTCGCAGGTCACCGGGGGACTGTACATCACTTCCAGTCATTTGAACTGTTGGGAATGCCAGAACATGCAGCTGTTCATTGGCTTCATGTACACCGTGTACTTAATACCACTGCTGACAACCTTCACCTATACGCTGATTGTTTAATTAAGGACGATTTGATTTTATCTTTCCAAACTCTTCCATGGAATCATAAATACAAAGCGTTGATTCTTGAAAGGGATCTGGTTAGAAAAAAGGCAAATTTCATTACAGATTTAGAGGTGATTGATTTGCCACATGTGGGCTTAATTTTTCACAATAATCAGTTGATAAATACCTTCAGGAGATTACTCAAGCTTTTGGATAGCAGTTGTGAGGAGGGAGTGTGGAGGCAAATACCCACGTGTGCTATAAAAAGAGAGGACTAGAGGAACATGCTGAACACCCGACCAGATTTATTAGAAAAAGTGAAAAACTTGAAATGGGGAATTTTCCTCACTTCTCCCCTCTCTGAATGACAAAAAAAGGTTAATTCTCAGAAAGGGGGGACAGGGGGGGACGAACAAATCTGGTAATCACCCTTTAAGTGTGCCGGGAAACCCCCGCCAGCCCCCAACCCCAGGCTTTTTATATTTCCATGCCCCACAAATCGGAGGTTCCCTCCGCTGGCGGAGTTATAACTCTTGTTGTCATGACGGAGCAGTTACGGTAAAGCTGAAGCTTGCGCATGCTATGTCCCCGGGGCCCGACTGGAGTATCCACGTTTCCCCCTTTGAAGTGGGGCAGAAGAGCAGTCTGGATGAGAACAAGTTTCCCCTCATCAAAAACCAGAGAAGGTTAAGTGGAAATGTATATATACTACTTTTATTCCCAATCACTAGAAAACCTCCCCTGCAGCTCCGAAAGGAAATCAGATAATATGTGATGAACTGCTGAAAGGAAAATGTCAGGATCTCTGCGTGCCCTGGTCTACTCGTGGGGAACACATCGACCGGTCACCAGACAGCTGCATGCAACATTTTCCAATTGGGAGCTTTGGCTGTGCGCGCAATATAAACACAAGTCCCGCTCTGGAGTCAGCAAACTAATACGAGAGCTACACGTGAATTTATTCCAGTCGAAGCTGATGCACGTTGACGCTGCTTGTATCTGTGGACTCCGTCATGAGTCTGGTGAAAGGTAGTGGGGAGAAGATGCTAAACCAAAACACATGCACAGACACTGTACTCATCTGCCACACGGCTTCCTGCTCATGTTAAATGCTGATGACAAAACAAATATACTGTTTTTCGTATTGGTCTTCTGTCTTTACAAGTAAGTTGTATTCGCCCTTCACAGACCAAAAGTTTAAAGTGTGAAATCTCCATCTGGAGCTTTGAGGAACAGCAAGTGATGACTAATGTTTCAAATCAGCAGGGAGGTCAGTGCCTCTATCATCAGACTCCTCTCAACGCTGATGAAGAGTCAAACTGGTGGATCGGTCAGAGTTTCTGCAGAGCTGCACTCCTGCACTGAAGCTCTTTTCTTTCCCCAGCGTCTTTACTCAGGCAGCGCTGATTGGAGAAGAAGCGTGCCAGGAAATATCTCAGCCCTTCATGGCACTTATTCAGCATATTTCCTCTGAGATGTCAGTCTAATTTGGACGTTCACTTCAAATGGACTAAGAGGATTTCAACACTGTTTCGACACCAGAGCCAACATCACGTGTCCAGGAGATGTTAGCGATATCCTGTACCAAGCTCTGTGTTGCTCAAGGAAACGCCGGAGCTGAGGCTCCCATCATGCACTGTTGTGTTTACAGACAGTTGGGCCTGTGAGTATTGCTCCTGAGAGGGTGTTTTATCATCTGCTGAAAGGCACGAGGCTGCAGATAGATGCAGACCGTGTGTCCGACATGGCACTGAGATGTTTCTCCAGAGGATCCAGTCTTAAAATCACCATCTTATTCCTGTCCACCACCACGTTCCTCAACTCATGCATTGTGGGTGATTCTTCCCTGGAGGTCCTGCACAGTGGACGCGTGCACTTGGCAATGTGCTGTATCACAGAGAGCGGAGAAACAGAAGCTAAGCGTTTTACTTTCCTCAGGTAGCAGATGCCAAAGTCTCGTGACTGACACTTTCCGGTGGTGCTCCCACTGGGAGGCATAATGCAGGGGTGCGCTGCCTGCGGGGCTGAAGCAATGAGCTACAGCGCTTAGCGGAGCCCCTTGCAGGGATATATGTTTTCCAGACCCCATCAGGAGGCCGAACCGCAGCCAAGAAAAGTGGCTGGTAGCTCTCAGATGCCTTTTAGAAAAACCGAATCAGCCCCACATTATGTTTGAATTTGTTTCTACTGTATCTTGCGGTGAGAAAGGAATGATTGATATTGTGTTTTATAGGTTGTAATTAAGTTTAATAGGGTATTTCCTGTATGAACAGTAACATTACACACACACACACACACACGTTCTCACTTAACTGGCACAATACCAGAGTCTGTCTTGAAATAATGTAAACATAAAGAGGTGCGTTTAAAATCCTGCACATACCCATGACAATAAATCTACTTTAATAACGATCTCTGAGGAAAACGTCCCTGTAGCCAGTGTGTAGCCCCTTGCACACCAGGTCCTCCATCCTCACCTTGAGGTCCTGACACACTGAGCAAGTCACACAAACGTCCACAACTCAGTGTATCATAAAGAATGACGCTGTAGTAATATTAATCCTAGTTATGGCAACAAAGTCCAATTCATCTCCATAAATCATTCTAATCTAATCACGGCTTTTTCAGTTCCATATTTTTGTTTCTTTCTGGCTGATTAATGCCAGAAACCCTATAATTAAATCTATGCACCTGGGGAATAAGAAAACCAATTTGTTGAAGGGTTGCCATGGCTGCAGCAAATTACTGTGTCCAGAAGAAGAAAACTGCTGACACATCAACTGAGATAGGTGACAACACAACACAAAGGAGATGACAATCAAGTCAAGTGCAGGTGTGTATTCTCAGGAAACAGCACCACAGAGAGGACAGGAAGAGTACGTCTTCCATTGGCGGATTAAGACCGGTGATGTTGTAATTTGATCTTGACTCTTTAGAAGTGACATTGATATTTTAAGTGTTGGAAAACCCAAAACAATTACAGCCTTAAACTCTGCTGTGGCTGTGGCCAACCAAGACAAAGATCAGGCCTCTGCTGTTTGAAACATCAAAAGGATTACTTGGAATCTGGGGAGCAGATTATACAGCATTGTCCCTGTCATGGTTCACGTCCAGTTAGAATGTAGATGCGTAATGGTGTGTACATGTTCCACCTTGTGCTTTTTCCAAACAGAGCAGAAGATCAAATCACTCACAGCTCCGTTTTACTTATTTGCCACCCCCACCCCCCCAAAAAAACGAACAAGAGATAGAGTTAGCCATGATAGTTTGTCCAGCACTGACAATTCACAGAAACATAAAGTTTATGGTCTTTCATTGGAACAGATGAGTAGATTCATCCTAACGTGGCAAGTAAATCATATTGTTGTTTTGGAGAGAGCCCAGGTTGACTTTAAAAACACTTTTCATTTTTCCCCCGCCTCCAACATTGAACGTCCCATTTATTACTCCCATAGATGCTGTTAACTCACATGTTGAATCCAAAGTGCAAAAGATGAGTCACTGCAATAGAAAACAAGTGGCAGCACCCGCAGTGCAATTCTTTATAATGAATAACAGTCAAAACTATGTGTGGCAGCATTTCATGCAAAATTTTATATAATACAATCATATACAATATTTTTCCACATGCTATGTGATTAATATATATTTAATAAACATAACAAGAAAAAAATAGTTTAGTACAAAAACCTTCTTTTATAAAAGTGTGCGGTGGAAGTGCTCAGATAAAAACACATTCATGTTTGTTGAAAAGCACCAGCAGTGATGAGGCAGACAGCGAGATCCGTCACAGTGCTGAGTACAGAGACGAGCCATGACAGCTGAGTGTTTAAGTGGAGGGCAGTTTTTATAGAGCTCCCTCTCCCCCGGCTGACGGATTTATTACAATCCCCTGTTTCCTCCTGAGGGGGCTCTCATGCTTCCCTGTGCTTGCGCTGTGGCCTCTGTTGTCAGCACTGGACTGGACCGCATACTACTGTACACAAACAGTGTCATCCTCAAGGCATATACCTGTATGTGGTGCATGTGTCTGCTGTGGCTTCTGCTTCCAGGTCACTGGGGGTGAGAGGAGTCAGCTTGTAAAATGGGAACTTGTTGTCGAAACTGTTACATTTAACTAGTCAATAAAGTCAACCAGTCAATAAAGCTTGACCTTTTACACACTATCTATCTATCTATCTATCTATCTATCTATCTATCTATCTATCTATCTATCTATCTATCTATCTATCTATCTATCTATCTATTCCATCCATCTATCTATCTATCCATCCATCCATCCATCCATCCATCCATCCATCCATCCATCCATCCATCCATCCATCCATCCATCCATCCATCCATCCATCTTGTTAATAACTGGATGTCATTGTATTTGAGCAACTGGCCAGTGAAGATTAATATCGGCAGCTGTGGTCTGACTAATGCAGTGAGTAGTTAAGCAGACGTTTTAGTCAATAGCCTATTTGTAGCAAACCTTAGTGAGTCAACCCTGTGCTATGCTGTTTCCCTCATTGTAAAAGGCCTGTGTCTGTGTCGGAGTGCGCCTATCCGTCTCGCCTCTTTGTTGTCCGCTCACACGGCACGCACTCCGTCTCAGGTTCTGCGGGAGAAAAATGCACACTTGACACAGTGTGACTGCTCGGGCTGAACAGGCGCCTGATAGGAGTCGCGGGGTCTCCTGGTGTGGCCCACCATGCAGGCTGAGCGTCACTTAACAACTGATGGATACACACTTTGAGTCTCTGACTGTCCTTCTGCACCATGAATCAGTATCTGCATTACAACCTTTACAAATTATGGTACACACAAACATAAGCAGTCAAGCCTTCAGACAGATGAATTCAACAGTCGGCATTACACTTTAACTGAGTGCATTAAAATACATGGTTCTTCTGACTTAACGTCCCATATAGAAAAGTGCAGGGTTAACAGACATCACAAAGGGACTTTGTGTCAAAAAAAGCTCAAAGGCAAAACCTTCCATGACCATGAGCACGTCGTAAAACGGAAGGAAAGTAAAAGTCTCAGAGTAACGCTGAGTGTGCAGATTCAGTCAGCATGAACATGGACCTAAGAGGCAGACAGGAATGTCAGCTATCCAGCAGGATGGAGTGTCTCATGAGGGCATCGCACTGCAGACAGTTACAAAGGACACATAAATGTCCTCCACTTTCACCATCAGCACATGGATCACTTTAACATCTGTGTGTACGGCCTCTCACACTATAATTAGCCTTCCCTTAACATCAAGCAACACATTGGACAGATGCCTGACGTCTGAATTTGCATACCTGAAGGGAGATGACTTTGACATGCTCCACTTTGGCATGAATTCAAATTTGAAGACCTGTTATTGTCAATCACCACTACATAGCTTTTACATCACTTTAATCACCACTCCTTAATTGTAATGTAAGCTCCCCCTGGGATTGATTAGTTTTGTTTATCCTTGAACTGTAGGAACACAGAGAGGAATATGAAAACATTCATGCTGTACATTTTCGTCAAATTTACAAGCACTTTCTGAAACAAGCAGTTTCCAGGCTGGAAAATCCCACTCTTATGGGAGCTCTCTTTATCTGGAATTCCGATTACAGACTGCTGACACAGCAGAAGTTTTACAGTTCTTCGTCCGTTTTATTTTTGAAACATCTCTCCAGTGGAAAAACGTTTAAATCTCTTGTCCACCTGACGGGCTGAAAACACAGAAACTCAGGCCGTGTCCAAAATGAGTTATAAACTGCAGCATGACGATAATATGTTTTCTGCATGTTGTTTCATCCCTGAAACATTATTTCAATTTTTACTCAAATTGCAGCTGAACACAAAACGCATCATATTTGTGTGACACATGAAGCCTCTTGGGTAAAACTGTCACACGTTGACTCGGCACCATCTGCCCTGACCAGTGGATGCTGCAGCATGTCTCTGGCCTGAGGCCTCATCAAGGAGACTGACCCTTTTCATTAAAGGGGACAGTCTAAACACACTGGAGAACTTGACCTATGTGCATCAGCTGTCAACCTAAAAATGCTGACACGGCTCCAGGGGGGCAAATCTGTCGTTGGAAAGCAGAACTGTGCCTCTCATCTGAGAAACAGTTTAACATTCGTGAGGCTGTCCTGGAAGCCGATCTAAGCATTATCGGCTTAAGCCCCTAGACGTATACTCGCCAAGTATGTCTGCTACTGTTAATCGGGGCCTTGGATCCTGCACTGACTTGTAAGATTTAGTCCGACCACTAAATGATTAAGCTACTTTGCAGAAAAAAAAAACAAAGCATAATTTATCTTCCAACAACATGGGGAAAACAGAGGAATGTGATAAGGATTGTCTGGAAAAAGGCAAATACACAGCTACTGGACAACAGACAGCCCCACCACACCACCCCGGTCAGGATCTCTCTAGTGTGACCAGCTCTCCTCCCACGCAGTTGACATGGTTCCAAAGTCCAAAACAGAACCAGGGTCAGATGAGTCCAGACTCAGTCACCACATGAGCTCTCTGCTTGGTGATGGTGAGTGAAAGGGAAAAGGTCATTTTGGGTTGATGAACGGAGGGAATATCAGTCAGTGATAAAGTTGTAGTGGACATAAAACATGGATCTACATATTTACCAGGCAGACAGGAAATGATTTTAATGTACTGTGCCCTCTCAGTAAACTGAATAATAAATGGGGGTTGAGAATAGAATTCTTATTAATGGGGTTTATTTTAGCAATCTCCTCAAGAAGCCAGTTACCTTTAGGTGGTTTTATTTTGAAGAGTCAATGCGTGTCAGGGCAGAATGAAAAGAATCTGAATGTCATCACAGTGCAAACTGCAGTGCACTAAGGTCGGACTCATGCTTTATCAGAGAGATGACTAACAGATTGGTTTGGTAAGTGTATATTTGGTTAACCACCTCACCTCTGATAAAGATCTTTGCGCAGCCACTCACCCAAGCTGCTCTCTGGAAGTGAGCACGGCTCTGGACCATCGCCTACGCAGAAGACGAGACAGTCGAATAGAGGGCCAACGTGTGCACTGGGAAACACTCCAGCTTCAGGAGATGAATGTAAAAACAGGCGTCCAGTGTCAGACTCTGCACATTCATCAATCCCCACAGAGGGGTCAAGCATCCAGATGAAGCACAGCGACAATAAGAAAACACAGTTTGTGAGTTTGAACAAATCTTTATTGTTCTAGAGAGATGAAGGAAAGAAGAGAACTTACCCAGACGCAGTGAACGTTAGAAAGCATGTGTGAAATGAATGAAGGCCACATGGTCACTGCTGATGACTGACGACTGACTGAGCTTCAGATTCAATCAGCTCCTCACAGCTCATCTCAGAGTCATGACAACACGGAATCTAGACAAGTCATGGTTGTTTTTATCAATGGCTTCTGTAGCATGTGCACTTCTTTCCTTCACCGACCACCTGATGACATAAAAATCTCCGGGATGCTGCTCTAATAATAATATGCTTTTCTTTTTTAACAATACAATACAATACAATACAATACAATACAATACAATACAATAATATAAAATATGTTTTTAAGGGGTATGAAAAGGGTAAACAAGTAAATATAGTCAAAGATAAATAAATCCTTCTTGACTCTGCTGTAATATTCTAGAGCGACGAGTTGGATCAGACTCATAATATCCAAACTAGTTTTATAATTCGAGCACATCCATACTAATGCTAGTGCCAATCACATTCACAGCTGCAGTGGGACTAATTGAGAAAAAGACTGGTAGCCTGTGGGGCTAATGCAGCTGGACGTGTGGCTATATTGAAAGCAGATGTGACGTGGAATGTCCACCACATGGAAAAGCTGATTGGGCTTCTACCTCGATGCTAATGGGGAAGCTAACAGCCAAAAGTCAACGCAGGAGGAATTAACATGCTGAGCATCGCCTCCTGCAGGGAGCCCTTCTCTGTGGCTTCATTGACCTTGTGGCTGATTCGTAAATGGAGGCAAAGCGTTTTATTGAATCCCCTCGTTACAATTACAAGTCGGATTATGAAGAAGCAAGAATTTACAGCCCCGTTTTCTGCCGTATTTGTGTTGGGTTTGCAGCCACACAAACACATTTCCATGTGGTGTCTGTGTCTGCGCTGCAAATTATCTACAGCGAAAAGAATTCCAGCGTTTGGGCACTAGCCGGTTTTCAAGCTCGTTTCCGTCATTATTCCGATGATTTCATTTGCAGCGGGGCCGAGTATAGTTCTTATATGGTAAGGAAAGTTCTTCTGTTTTACAATGAGAACACGGAGACCACAAGGGCAACATATAGAAATGTAAACGCAGGAAGAATTCACCTATTTCCTTCCTCCTTTCCTGAAATGTTCCATTTTGGAATCAAGCAGCACTATTTATGAACTGCTCTTCCAGACTGTATCCGATGTAAATACATGTGTGGAGCACATGTGAGACATTTTGATTCCATGCTTCTATTAACGAGACTTCCCATATAAATTCTGGTTCAGTACGATTCAAAGTTCTCCAGTCGTCAGCATGATCCCAGTTTCCCCCCTCTAGTGGTGCGAGCAGCACTCACCGCTGCAGGTATTTCACACTGCGAGCACCATGCCAGCTTCTCCGAATGGCATTCGCATCTGGCCATTCAAAAGAACATTTTTACCTCGAGCTCAGTAGCTCAGCAGAGAGGGATATTTATTGTGATTTGAACATGCAATCATGGAAAACTTGCGAGCATACCTCTGCACAAACCCCGCTGTAGACATTAGACAACCAATTTCCCTCTGCTAAATCACTTAGCGCACCGATAGCTGCACTGCCTCTGTGTTGATCTCACTCTTGAGACACAGAGAAAGAGATATCCATACCACAAATGCTGGGTATTGGGCCGCAAATGATTTTGACTCGCCTTTGGCCTCGCCGTCATGCCGTAATCTTTCCAACACAACATCCTCAGCACGCCACGCAGGAAAACACAGCGAGCAGGATGTGTTCCTCACACTCAGATATTCTTGACTTACGAAGATTAACATCTGTGACATTAGCATCTTAAATGACGTTACAAAGTGAACTGCGGGCTGGGCAGGCAGGAGTAAAGCTGTAATCTGATGGGCCCTAGAAGGTTAGCAAATTAGATCATGTCTTTGTAAGAATCCAGCTACATTACTGTGGCGAGTCGAAAGGGCTCATTAATAAACATTCGAAGCCTTCTCAATGGCCAGGTTGTCTCCAACACGTCATGTCTGAGGTTGCCGATTACTTCACAGTGGCTGTTTGTGAGTTTGCGTGAAGTCACCACTGATATACACCAATACTGCTTTATTTCAGCATGTGGTTCCTACAGAGGAATTTGGACTAGTTGTGTCCTGGACCCAAATCAGGAGGAACTATGGATTGCTCTCCATCTGTTGACTTAATCATATAAAGAGACAATAAGAAAACACAACAAATACACAACCAGGTCACAGAAACATGCCTATTTATCAGTGTTCCCTTTATTTACGTTTTTAAGAAAACAACAGATGGATTTAGGCTCCATATAATGGACAGACATATGTGAAACACTCGCTGGTACAGAAGAGCTGAGCATAAGCACAACTTAAATGAATGTAGTTTATGAAAATACATGTTACGTTGTTGGTGTTAAACTGTCAGTGTCACTGTGCGTCTAATGATTTGACTGTAATGCTAAGTATGAGGAGTTGTTATGTTTGTTATGCAGTGAAGATTTCTTGTTAAAAAAGTATGCGATACATGATGAGAGACTAAAAATGCTGGTGGATAATAAATAAATATGAATGAAAGTGTTTGGAAATAAATTAATTGGGAAACCTTTATATTTATTGTGCTCATGGTAGAGAAATAGATAAAGGTTTTGAGGAAATATTATTTCCCTCATCATCATCATCATCATCATCGTCATGTAAAAATCAAGGTTTATTGATTAATAATTCAACAGTTCCTGTCAGCAAAGATGCTGAAGGCCACAGTTCATCATGAATGGAGTGTGAGTATGAACAGGCCTGTGGTTTGGCATTTTCCCACAGTGGATGACTGCATTTGTTATATTAACCATGAGAGGCCGAGAAATAAACACATCAGAATTTGAAGAATAAAATGAAGAATAAAATGTTCCAACCATCAACAGCCTAATTATTCAACGTCTAGCGAGAAGGCTTCATTGTAAACAGACGCAACAGGGGATGTAAATATGAGACAACCGCAGGAGCTCAATTATCCTCTTTAACAAGGAGAATTTTACCATGAGACTCCTCTCTGTTTTATCATCTAAACACACTTGGCACAAACCCTTGCTTCTTGACGACTTATAATGACAGCTTCTAAAAATGGATCACATTAAATGTCAGGAGCAGCATGTTATGTAAGAATGAATGTCCTTTCTGTGGATGTTTTAGTAACAACACACAACAACAACAACAACAACTTCTTTGTCTCAGAGCAGCATTGTTATGCTGTGTATTTTTACCTATTATCAAAATGAATGAAAAGTGGTATATTTCATTCAAATATCCTCATTATTTAAACAGGTAGAGAATGACGCAAACATATCAGTTTGCCACGCTATGACCCGGAGTCATGTGACACGCTAGAAAGAATAAATGAAAACGTTCAATTTAACGTGTTGCGTTACAGATATAAAAATGTCCGGGAACCACACGTTACCCAATACTCCACATGAATTATTGAGCTTTTAAAATCAAAAACAAAGTCTGTAATACCTATTGGAATGACCCAGTGTTCAGTAGCAACAGCCCTAATCCTCAAGTGGCTTGAAAGAGAAATGTTATACCAGTCATAGAGTCATAGACAGTGATTTACAAACACTGAGAGGTTGTCCAGATTGTTAAAACACTGACAAGCGTGAGGTCATGACTCCATTTGTCTGCTATTCAGAGTAACCTGTGCTCTATGAGAGGAGCAGTGACTTCAGCTCTGACGGTAAATACTGCCACCCAAAGGGACAAATGACTCATACAAAGCTGATCTGCATCTTGACACACATAAACACACTCCTGATGATATCGAAAACCAATTTATCTCTAGTTCCTTATGGCATATAGGCTCTTTTATATATATATATATATATGGTAGTTTCAATACGCCATGACTTCTGGTATAGACATGTGGTAAATCATAATGACTGTTTAACGTTTCAACTGGTCCCATTTCATTCAGATTGGGTCACATTAACCTCAGCAACAATGTGTTCTCAGGCCTCCACTCAAACACTGCTGTGCACACCAGAATCACATTTCACTTTGAATTGATTTTAAATTAGGTGCACAAGATATTAAGTACACGAAGAATAATAAAATGAATAAAATAGGGGCTGCACGGAGGTGAACTCGTTCATCAAGGGAAAAGCTTCCTGGTTTGAGTCACAGTTGGTGTGTGGGGAGGTTTTCTCTGTGTCCTCCTGTTTACTCCCAGAGTCTGGAAATATGCAGTTTGGGGCAGATTCTCACCAAACGTCACCGGGATTAGTCTCAGATGGACATGTGGTGTAGATACTGGGTAAATACCTTTGGGCTACAGACTACCAGACAGACAAAACTAAACAAAACATGTGGAGTCGTCATCATTAGTTGCAGTCCTACACTCATATGACAAATACACTTCCAGCAGGCTAAAGTTTGACTGTTCCTTGGTTTTGTCAACATGTACCACCGGCTAATTATTTGAGTTCAATCCTGATATATCCATCGTTTGTCTGCTCTCATTTTTGCAGAGCATTGAAAATAGTACAGATGAGTCACACCATCATCATGATCATGATGGCCTTCAGATACTGAATACGGATACGGGATGTGGATTTGTAGCCATTTCCTCCATTTATTCGCATCAGTTCAAAAAAAGAAGAAATATTTGCCTACATAAAATTGTGTAAAATAATCCAGAGATCTCTTTTATTTGCCCATAAATAGCAGCTTGGCTGTCAGATAGCATATCCTCCTTGACATTTATTTGTATGCCACACACCATGAATGATCGAAAAACGCACACCACCAGGATTTATTTTTCCCCAAATGCTCCCTTTATGGAGCTAAAATTACACAATTCCTGCATCCATAAATCCTTCCTGAATTCCACCAAACCTTCCATGCGGAATCAAAGCTTTGTTTTCTGTGTTTTCAGATCTGTCATAAATCAGTGCTGCTATTATCACTGAAAGTTCCTCGTTTGTGTCGCTCATATTTGACTTTCCCCCACTCGGACATAAGCAGCTTTCACCTTTGCACCATTTCTTGAGAGGCTTAACGATATAGTCATCTGCACAATGGAATGATTTCTCGGGTGTCTGCTCCTGCGGTTTGAACATGGAAGCAGGTATGACTAACCTGATGTATCTGTGGCAGGAATGCTGCGGTTAGCCACAGTTATGAATGGAGACAATCCTCGCATAAACACAGTTGCCTTGTTTTAATCCAGCTTCGTATAACTTAAACAAGGCGGCTTTAATGCTGTGTACATCACGTCAGGGTTCTCGCTGGGCTTTGAGTCAACTGTTTGACTTTGTTACACACAGACGCTCATCTGAATCACAAAGAGTCACCTGTCATTCCCTTCACCCTGAAAATAGATCCCGAACATTTTGTTACTTTAGATTTTTATCCGAAAATTAAGTGTCGTGACAGCTACCAGGGAAACTGTCTGGGTGCAAATCGTACCGCCAGTCTTTGAGGACGCACTAGAGAGTAAGAGTGAATTACAGCGCTTCTCGCTCATTTATCACAACCCGGAGTTCAAACTTCAGCTGGAGGGACCGTTCAGATCCCGGCCCAGGATTCATTCTCAAGAAGAAAGGTGCTGCCAACAAATACAGCCACAGCTGGAGAGGAACATAAAGCCCCTTTCTTCCACAAGAAATCCGCTGCATTGACTCAGCGAAACATTCCGATGCATTTATTTCTAAAATGGGCACCTGGTTCTGCACATCTCTCCAGGCTGAATGCTGGAGACTGAACATTCGACTTCAGCATTATGAATGAGCACTTTCCACTAAACTTATTCAACTGCATACGATAGAATCCAAGTGGAAACAGCCCAGAGTTTGGTGTCAAATTTCTCTTTTGGGGTCGAAATTGTGCAGCAGAATTAATTCCTTGTATGTTTATTATATCTTCTTTCTATCATCAACAAGCAGTCATTTTGTAATATCATGGTATTGATTATAGCCCCTTTAGCTATAAAGAATGCTGATTTCTTTACTCCAAAGTACAGTTGTTTAAAGTCAGTGAACGACGTGGTGCTCAATCATCAGATCAAGTAGGTCATTTATTTACCCTGTGTTTTCACTAATGCTCTTTCTTACATTTGAAACAAAACAATCATGAATAATCATCACACCTTCGACAGCGCTGGCGTTGAACACCATGAACGTTCTCAGACAGAAGTTGAGTAAGTGATAGGACCTGAGAAGAAACAGTGCCAGTAATCAGCAAAACAATGACAAAAGGCCGACTGCACTTTCATCAGGCATTTGCACTTCCTTTGGCAAATTCCAAAAGACTGACGTGTCCAACAAAATGATAAAACATGTCTTTACTGATACATGCTCTTGTGAAACACCACATGGAACAAAATCGAGTGCTCCCATTCTGTCTTCTCAATCATTGGTTGTATTTCATATCTTACGTGCAGTTTTACAGTGCCCCAGGGTTTCTCATTTGTGTTCAGTGTTTGCTTTAGTGTGATATATTTATTTATTTTGGAAAAAAAGTAACACTTAAAAATTAACTGTAACATAATCGAGTTTTTTAAAGCAATTATTTCACATGCTAAGATGCATACAATGCTGTGACACTTGTGTATTAATAGTATACACACATACCTGAATAGCTAGAACAGCTTTTTTTCATTGCATAGCAACACTGTTTACTTGGGCCTCTCAACAAAGACTCCCAAAGGCTACTTCGGAATCTGTATGACTCCGTTTGGCTGTGTACTTATATGACTAACTTGTTGCAGATGTGTGATAAGAGATGTAATTTGGGATTTTCAGATTCGTTTTTCTGGTAATTTACAATAAAAGTTGCAATAAACTCACAAAAAACTTCACTCACAAAAAACTTCAAACATCACTTCTTATTTTTGGAATCAACGTCAATGTGGGGTTTTTTTTTGGTACCTTTTATCGTAAAATGATACATCGCACTGTCATTACAGACATGTTTCCAATGGTGCGTATCAGTCAGGTGCAGCCTGGGCTGCCCCAGACAGGGATCACATTGAAAATTAGGCATAATCCAAACATGATGGCATTTATTGTGAAAAAACAAACAAAACAGTCTGACTCATGGCGATTTCGGTAAAAGAATCATATTATTAGAAACAAAGGGCGTCATCAGACTTTACAGGCAGACTGGAAAAGACTGATTCGACTTGTTTCAAGAAGTCCGTCAACTGATACTCAACTTCAGACGTAATGTCTTTACAGAACAATTACAGGCATCACTGTCGAAGCCCACTGTAAATGAGGGTCATTTACTTGTTCTTTTCGTTTGATTTGGTTACACAAGCTCAGTAATTCACTTTTGACAACAACAAAGGCATGTTTGTTCTTTGCAGTGTTAACAAACAGTGGATTGTTCTGGTTTCTGGTGGTACCACCGGCCATACCAGACATTCCAGCAACCTCCGCTGACAAATCCAGCATGGCTCAAGGTTTAAGCCTTTAGCATACACGCTAACTCACTGCCAAGTGTGTTATGCAATTGAAGTCTGCTGGTCCTTAAACCTTCACCGTGCCGTCCCTCTCAACAGGACACAACAGGTAAACAACGGCTGCCATATAAGGACAAGGCAACTGTCATCGCAGAACTTCCCATAATCTCCCAGAAAGGAACGGTATGTACTCGGAAAAAAATGATTTCCACCATAAAGCTGCTTTTTTGCATTTCATTCTTTTCAAGCTTTGTTGAAAATGTGTTGATCTTAAGCGGTTCCTTCCACTGCAGTGTTGGCGGGTGTCATGACATTTCTGCTGATTGAATGCACTGATTGATTGCTGCTCAAGCACAGTCATCTTCACTGTGGTAGCCCGAGATATGCTACCGAGCCGCACTGTCGCTTCATCGTATTGTTTAATGCTAATAAGACGGAAATTCAGAATGATCCCCTTCCAGTTGCTGGATGAGCTTAATCAAAGACAGCGCGTCTGTGACCGCACGCTCACTTCACTTAAAGTCGGCGAAATCATGCTCATTTGGATGCAGTTTCAAAGCCTCGCACACATACTCTCGCACGCCTGCGAGATTCTGTGTGGTGAGGGTTTGCCACTTTAGCGGTGTGAAATAAAACATCTGGCACATCTAAGTGGAACACATGATCAGAGCTAAAAGCCATGTGAACGCTGACAGGGAAAGATGCTCTTTCCTGGAATCGACAGGGAGAGAGATCCTGTATCATACTTGTGGAAAATGTTGTGTGTGTGTGTGTGTGGGGGGGGGCTCAATTAGGTGTGCTAGGGTCAGTTTGATTGGGTTCAGCTGCTGCCAGCAGTGTTTACTTCATTCTCATTTATCACTAGAAACTGGCACATTCTGCAAATTGAAAACAAGTAGTAGATCCATTGATTGTTTTCTATGTCTTGTACACAAGTCCTTTTGAAAAGTCACCATGAAGTTTCAATCCAGTCAGGAAGCAAGAGACCTTTGATGTGTCACTGCAGGAAAGACACTGGTGTAATTAATAACACTGGCTGTGTTCTGCTTATGTCAGCCAGTTGCTTGCATTGTGGATGCTGCTGTTGCACATTCATGCAGGAACAACATATTTACACAGAGACCTAAAAATGTAACTCCTGCTACTTTCAGCTGTTTTGGTGACCACTATCTCCAGACAGCAAACTTTAACTGTGGAGCAGGTAGCCTACACTTTACACAACACATAACACAATGATCTAAAACAGCAAGAAGCTATAGGAGCACAGCAGATAACAATCACAGTCACTAACAACCTGACAGGGAAGTGCTGAGTCAGCCAAGCTTTTATAGGAAGGTAGACGAGGCAATTTCCTGCAGGTGTGCTTCATCAGGCCCCAACAGGAAGATCCAGCTCCCCCTCCAGGGAGGGAGACAATCACAACACCTGAGGATGAACCCAAACAGTAAAGGTGCATAAACAATTTGCTGAAAGACACTTACATGTTAGCATGGAACAATGCAAACTGAAGTGATGGCAGGGATATTTCTGCTTGACCCATCTTAGAACAAAATGTCAGCTATTGTGACTCCTCTCAGTACAAGTAAGCTAACTTCTCTCTGACTGGCTTATACCATTTCCTTCATCAGCCCTGTACCAGAAGCCTGACGGCCAGGAGCTGATTCGGACACAGACTAAAACAGGGAATCTTTGGCTCATTATCATTTTTCCATAAAGCTACACACAAAACTCTTGCTCCAAAGTTTTGATGAATACTTTTATGATGACTTTCCATCATATCTTGTTCTTGCGACTCAGTGTCTTGTTCCAGATGAACAGAACGGTATGAACTGATACAGCAGCTTTGGTGTAGTTGAAGTGTTGTGTTGTGTTGTGTTGTGTTGTGACCGCTCTCCCTGCTGGAGCTGCTCGCGTCTGTTCTTTGTCCGGGCTCTGCCACTTCCCTCTCGGCTCCCCTCCCTCTCCCTGCTGAGGTAAAAATGAGTCACTGAGTCAGCAGCAGCTGGTCTCCGTCATTCCCAGTATCGCCCAGGATTCCACAGGAGACCAGCTGCCTCGCTGACGACATCACTTCCCCTTTGCCCTTTTATGGACATATTCATACCCTGCATAAAGGCTGGTAATAATAATATGTATGGTGATCGTTTGTGTCTTCAAGATAACAGTTTTTGACCTTGATGGGAATAATGCTGTAAATATGTACATCATAGAGATCAGTGTGATTATTGTCTCAGTGGCCACCTGAAACTGTCACTGACACAGCTTTACAATAACAACTTATGCTTAAAAGTGGCAAAAGCCTCAGTGATACATAGAGGACTTTTATAAATTAGCTTTTCAGATTTCTATAGATGCTATGTACTACACATAGCATCTATATTCGTCTATTGAGCATCGATTAAGAGTGTCACCCATACTCCTTCTATATGTATAGGAAACAATGAATTAAAAAGTATGCATCCGTTCAAAGTGTCTGAAATAAACTTACTACAGTAAAATCCATCCAATAGTTGTCAAAACCTGATTCAAACTCAAAATGTCAGCTGGTCAGCTGTGCAACAGGAAAAGTCAGGGGATCACCAAAACAAGTAGGCGGACTGTGAATGTCTCCACATCATTTCATGCTCATCCATCCAATAATTAATGATGTCCATCCCTGGGGCCATGAGGTTAGCCTGGATAAAATCAGCGTCACGATGCAGCTGTAACGTGTTGTTGAAATGAGGGTGTGGACAATCTGCAACTGGTCAGCAGCGAGACTTTTTATCACAGTGGTTACAAGTACTCAAGCAGGTTCTTGGAGTTCTTTTTTTTAGACCATAAAGGAATCGTAAAAACAGAGGAGAGGTATCCGTTTTGTCAGAGATGTTGATTACAGAGGAGCGGATTCCAGCTCTGACTGTTTAAACCGAGGTGTTTAGTTTTCCCATTCCTCTGGCTGAGAGGACAGTCAGGTCTCTGTCTCGCTCCAACTCATCTTCCTTCCCGTTTTCCTGTGAAGGGAGGTGTCCTGCCCCGTGGTGCTTATTTGAGGAGTCCCCTTTATTTTGACCGCGCGGGCTCCGTGGTGGAGCAGACAGCTGGATCTGTCACTGCCCACTGACAGCTCACTCTCAGACAGCCTGCCTGATGTTTATCCACGGCTCTTTGTGGAAAATACAGAGTGGATTCTCGGAGACGGGCAGATGTCTTGCCATCCTTTCACCTGTTTTGTTTTCCAGGTGGAGAACCTTTGCGCCATACTGAAGCTCATTCTCAATTGTGCAGTTTATCACTCCACCCCATCTGTCCATAGTTTCTGAGGAAATAGCGAAACCAGTGGAAAGAACCAAATGTTTTGCTGTTTGGACAAAGCAAGATAAAAATCTCTTTTCTTACCAATTAATTGTGGCTGGGACCAAGCATCTTATGTAGCTGTGTTGACCTGGGCTCCTGTACACAGCAGATGTAATGTCTAATGACTTAGACAGTAAACAAAATCATGAATTCAAGTTTCCATCTGCATTTTATAATGCATGTATGGTCATAATGCAAACATGTAATCCAGCATGCTGATTGTATCAGTTGTATCATCATACCAGTTGCAGCCGGTCTTCTTCGTCGTCTGGGGGTCGTCTGATGTAAAAGTGTCAATGCCAATGTTGCTGGCAGGAAAACTCTGTTAAAGTGCTTTCATAAGAAATATGATAAAAATGTATCCGCATTTTATTGTTGATATTTCACTGTATCGTTTTTGCCTGGTCTATATGAGGCAAATCAGAAACGTTTGGTCAACAGTTTTAATCAGCAGTAAGAATAGTTAGGGGAGTTTGGGTTGAGAGCCAAAACAATGCAGGACATACACAACAATGGCATGACGTGTGTGAAAGCTGTTTCCACGCTCATGTCAAACCGCCCAGAGGCAAATAAGAATGTTGTTACTGAAATGCATAAAGCAGCGTTGCTACATATCACAGCTTTAGACCACATCATTTTTTGATTATAAAGTTTACTCTCTCTTGGGGGGTGGTTGCCAACCAAGTCCTGGAGTTACTTATCACCAGGGACAACAGACGCCCTTGGCTTCAGCATGGGTGTAATAAAGATTTCTGGACTGGTTTCAGACATACCGCCAAACTAATGGCATCAGTTTTAATTCCTCATCCATGAACACAAATGATTGCTCATGTATAATATTTGACAGTTCTGCAATACCAGCAGTTGGTGTTAATTGAGATAGTGTTGGACGTATGTAGATGTGTAGTGTTGAATGCCCAATGGGGTTTGGGCGCATACAGATGTTCAAGGGGCCTTTTCTGGGTTTTGTGGCCGATGCAGAGACTGGACACGACTCCCTGTGTGAGATCCACCACTGCTGCTGCTGCTGCTGCTGTGTGCTGTTTGGCTCCCAGGCCTACATGACACCATGCCTCTGTACCCCGGCCAGCCAAACTTTCCTTCTCATTTAACTTCACTGACTGCTTTTATTATAGTTTCACATTCTGCTGCGCAGCTCTGATGAGAAAGTAAAGAAATTAATCCAAAGCCCATGTGAAGAGGAAAGAGGAAGCAGTTTTATAGCGTACTTGGGAGAAAAGCAAAACAGGTTTCACTAAAAAAATAAAAAATAAAAAAAAACGCAGCTCAAACTTACAGTCTCTGCATACTGAGGTCATTCTCCTCATCTCACCCTGGGTTTGTTTTGGCTCCCAGGCCTACATGACACCATGCCTCTGTACCCCGGCCAGCCAAACTTTCCTTCTCATTTAACTTCACTGACTGCTTTTATTATAGTTTCACATTCTGCTGCGCAGCTCTGATGAGAAAGTAAAGAAATTAATCCAAAGCCCATGTGAAGAGGAAAGAGGAAGCAGTTTTATAGCGTACTTGGGAGAAAAGCAAAACAGGTTTCACTAAAAAAAAAAAAAAAAAAAAAACTCGAACTTACAGTCTCTTATACTGAGGTCATTCTCCTCATCTGGGTTTGTCTGTCTAGTCAAGGTGTTACTCCAGGCTACATTATATATGCTGCAGTAGCAAGTCTAGAGAGATCTCACCAGTTCGAGCTCCTTCTGAATGGAGAGGAACATTAGAAAAACCAACAGCATCAACATCAACAGTTCTCCCTCTCCTCCCGTCCTCTCAGAGAAAGTAGCTATCTGAAACAGCCCTGCTGAAAACACCTTCGTCCCATCATCTGGTCCTCTTTAGCACCTGGCACTGGAGTCCTTTTTTTCCCCTCACTACCAACTCATGGAGGAGTCAGTTCTCCCATTTCCAAAGGCAACAATCGTGTTGATTCAGCACGTGTTGATTCTTGCTCGAGCCGACAGTTTTTCAAGATGTTGAAAAAAGACAACGAGCTGTTTTAAGAGGGAGGAAATATGCAAAAATGTATATGTTAATAAGTGCACTTTCACAGCCATCTGTGTGTGCCGTAGAGTGTACGTTCACATACTGTTGTGATGTATCATTCGGCTGTACATGATACCACAGCTGACCACCGGGGGAGCGTGTTGACAGGAGGTCAAATGGCAAGATGAGAGTGGGAATGGGAGGAGGAGACGGAGATGAGGAGGCACAGAAGAAGGGAGTCACAGGGCACAAAAGAGTGAATCACCCTGCTTTGCAGAGCCGGCTGACTCCTGTTTGGATCCATCACAGTTGTGGAAAAGCTGAAATCCAAGCCATGGTCGGGAAGCCAGTGCACATGTGTGTACTTGACAGGCATGTGTGCCGACGAGCCCACACACTTGTAGGGTCAAAAGTCACATATACAAATTTGCATGGAGATAAAAGGTTCTTTTCTGACTGATGAGCTTTCGGGATTTTTTTGGAAAAGAAGACCAAACTAAAACATTCCTATTGAAGGAATCTTGTTTGCGTCATTTAAACACGAGGCTAGGCCTTGGAGGGACTACTATAATTTGCATCTTTTCGTGTGCGTGTGCGCTAATAGTCGTCTCTATCCGATCTGAAGAAAAGAGTATTCATGGAGGGAGAAAATCTTTATACCAGTCTACATATATCACAGGGACATGAATGGAATATCTCACCTTAATGCCAAACCCATAGCTCCCCCTATGCCAATGTCAGAATGGTATGAAAAATCCAAAATTAGACCCTGGTAGAATGTGAGAACGTATGAGATGAAGAAGATGAGCTTCCTTCCATCACTTTATATGGGCTTTTTGGGCTAACGTTGTTTCCTGTACATCCACGTCTCAGATCCGTCATGTGCAACAGGAGAATCAACCTGTTTCTGTCTTTATGCTAACCAGATGCCAAGAAGTGAAGTCAGGCACTGCATCGTTAAACTTCTCATACAGAGGCATTCTTACTTCAGTCCAGGCTGGGACAAAACAAAAACACTCACTGAACCTCGAGATAAAGTGAACCAGATTTTCAAAGGCATAGGAAAACAGTTTCATCATAATAACCTTTGTGATTTTCTTTTGAAGGCCGTTTCACAAACCACAGCCGAAGAGGACAGCCAATATCCCTCTTCAAAAATATTTAATCTTGCTCTCTAATAGGCTAGAATGTGGATGACGGCCACAGCTATGCAGACTAGGAAGTCCTAAATCAGCGACAGATATTTGCTTTTCTTGTGCAGAATCATTCAGTCTCGTGCCTCGACCCTTCAGCCATCTCCTGCGCAGGAACATCTGTTATGTCACCAGTCACTACTGTTAGAGCCAAACAGCTGTAATTGTTATTTTTATATTAACAATTGATCAAAATATTGTGGTAAAGTGTTCTGTTCCCCTCTAAACCCAGTGGAGTTTATTTAGCCTCTCTCAGGTTATTATTGTGGTTAAACGGCCTGCAGTGTAGATCTTCTCCACAACACATAATGGCTGACAAACATAAGATATACTGTATAAGTGGTGTTTACAGCTGTTGCACTGGGCAAAAGAATCATTCACTCCAGGTTTTACTACTTTTAACAATATTTCTATGTAAATTTGGAGTTTGGCCTTAATTAAGATGAACAACTTTCCATTTGGATATGTGAAATATGTTGTTATATGACTGAGGTGTTGTGAGCAGACTTTAGACACATACATATATGCAGTATGTATATGTAATATGTGCACCAACTCCTGAAGCCTGTTTACAGTATGTGTTTTGTACACAAAGCAGACAATAGATCTACAGACCTCCATCAGATCATTAGATCACACGAAGAAATCATGTGCCACCTTTCCTGCCTTCCTCTCCTCCGCACATGCACATTCCCTCCTGGTGAGTGCACGTGGATCAGCAGCGTAAATAGCCTGAGGGTTTTCCAGAATCAAATAAATCAGCAGAATCGACTCCGAAATGTGTGCGATTATATTTAGGATGCGATCCAACCTCACCACTACCTTACAAAAACACAACCCAGCGTTTAAGTCTGTGCTGCTCTCTGTCCACATGCTAATATTTAGTGGAGATGACACTGGAGCAGACGGCAGAACACGTTTCGGGGTGGTAGGGAAAACACTGCACGCTGCCAGGGGACTGTGTATCCTATATTCATGTTGGCTTAGGTTTGGTGGGAGGACAAATACTGAGGTCTCATTTAAAAATGAATCCTATGCGCCGCTTTTCTCTGGGCCTTACAAAAAGAGACGGTGACCACAACATCCCTCCTTTTTTAATGTGCCGCCCTCAGCCACAGAGCAGCAGCCTCAGACGTCTCGTATGACTGCTGTCAGCATGGTCATTAAGGCTTTCAGCCTGGCTCTGTTTAAACAAGCTCCTCTGGTGGCCAGTGGCCACACAAAACCAGTTCCCAGCCACGGGATGATTGTGTTTTTTCTGCCTAAATTCATGCCTTGGTCCATTTAATGGTTAGTCAAACATACTTATTGTAAGGTCGAGAAAAACACACACTCCGAGTCGAGTTTTTCTTCGTTTCCTTGCTGCTTGTGATGGATCTGAAAAACTTCGTCCACCTGTCTCTGTTATCGCCCTCTTTGTGAAGGGCTGAGCGTTTGTATGCTCGCTAACGTGTTCAACGCGACAATACCAAAACGCTGATGTTGTGCGTGTATTATATCCTATTTGAGCTCTGCACACACACACACACACACACATATATATATATATATATATACAGTGAAACCTCGACTTACGAACGCCTATACTTGCGAACTTTTCGAGATACGAACCGGAGATTCAAGATTTTTTTTGCTTCCTCTTATGAACCAAATTCGACTTCCGAACCCGAGCACGGAAAAATTATAAACATTTCCCCGGCCGCCGCCATTACGTGTGACCCGTGCGAGTCTTTCAGAGCGTGTCAGGTGACTGAGGCTGTGTCCAAAATCGCTCTCTAACCCCTACATAGTCCACTACATTCATTTCCCTGTGTAGGGAGTAGGGAATAGGGATTGAAAAAAATCGCTTCGATCCTACGAACCTGATCACGGATCGAATTAAGTTCGTAAGTCGAGGTTTCACTGTATATATAATTTAATACCCAAGGTTATTATCAACCCTGTAAATCTCTGGTCGTGTGGTGGTGCTAGAGGAAAAGTCAGGACAAGTATGTTTTCATCTTTTCGGGACGATATTAGAAATCAATGGCATCAACCACCATCAAGATGGTTAAACTACTCTACTTACTCTGCTAATTCAAGGCTAAAAACATTTATGAGCAGATTTATGCGTTTGCACCAATCAACAGTGAACTTTTGTCGTCTTTTCTTACATTTGAACTCCAAGACGTGATTCTTTTCAAAATCAGAGCTGAACGGATAAAGATGGTCTGGATGCAGAGACACAAGCTGTCTCTTGGGTCTAGACAGGGGACATACCCATCTGTCTGTCTGAGTGTGATTGTACTCATGTCATCGGGCCAAGGACAGCTTCCTTCACTAATGACAAAACCGGCTGCTATTGTTGCACAGACTCTCGAAATGTTTTGTAGTCCATGACGGGCGAGGATTTAAGGTGCACTGAAGAGTTACACAACCTATTCATGTGGATCTGTGTGCTTTCTGTAACCACCTTACCATCAGTCAGACAGTCCAAGTGTGACCACACTCTTTCATAAACAACACTGGATACCATCTCCACAGGGTGATTACCTTCACAGCCTGAAATGTGGTGGACAGGGCAGAGACAGTTCAGCGCTGCCTTCATTCCCTTTGTATTCTACCCTTTATCCCTCTAAACACACACACACACACACACACACACACACACACACACACACACGCACACACATGCACACACACACACACATGTTGCCAACCTCTTTTTAGCCAAGATGTGAACCCATCCTCAGGGGCCATGCAGGGCACTCCTGAGTGTCTAACACCACCTGAGTGTGAGATGAGAACACGTAAATATTATATATATATATATATATGTATATATATATATATATATATATATATATATATGGAGTGGAGAAGGGGAAAAAACTGCTTTTGGCTGCTTTCTCTGACAGCGCTATATTTTCACTGTGTGCTGAAAGATCCGTCAGCTGCCAGCTGCCTTGTGGATACCACTGGAGTTCCATAATAAAGATCTTGCATCAACACCACACAGTAAAATCTGATGTTGAAATGTATTCTTATGTCTATGATCAGGTTATGCTCTGGTCAGAACCCTCTGACGGGGCTATACGATATTCTCTGGTCACTGTTAGGAACGCTTACTACCAAATACCAACAGGAAACATGTGTTAAATATGTTTAAAAGGGCTCGTGGTTTCCTCCCGTCTGTTCGTCTCCCAATGTGGGCAGTGTGAAGTATGGCACCACACGTGCAGGCGGGATCAGGAATACTCACGTCAGGCTCAGGCTCTCTTTGTGACATTTGGGTGCAAAATCAATCAGGATGTTTATCATCTCATTCCTATCTAAATGGTTTTCAAACCAGAGCTTTAAGGGACTTCCTGTGTTACAGTTCCTGCACAACTCCAGGCTTTCCTTTGCTGGAGCTCAGATCTTAAGTGCTGATCGAGCGGTTTCAAATAAAATGAGCTTTTCTACAATCCCTTCAAGTATCCAATCTAGAACAAGTAACATTCAAATAGGAAGGTTGACTATAAGATGTATGTGTCTCCTTGTTATACTGATGTGGTCCTCAGGTTCTCTGTGCCTTTGTGCTGTGGAGACAGGATTCATGCTGTTTACCTCCTCATGGTGGTTTATCAGTAAGGAATCCTAGACCTCCCTGGAAATGTTATTTCGACCTGGGCGATCAGCCTGACATAATATGCTGCTTATCAAATGGATGATCAGTCTCAGTTTACATTTGTCCTTTGGCGTAAATGTGTTAGTATGCAGTATACATAAATTTGTATTTGCATCAGATTTACTGAGGCATGATGTGTTACAGTGTTTGTTGATACCACACACTGAAACACTGTAACCCATGTTGGTGTTGAGAGAGTTGTGGTGTTCCTGTGCAGACTGTGCTTGGATGTTGCTTTTATTGGTGGTCTGAGGTCTGCTTAATACTGGTGCTTTGGTTCTGGAAGAACATTGAGCTGATGGAATATCCGGCATCTGAGGCCACTACACACGTCCCCGGCCTCCACAGTTTAACCCTGTGATCCTGAATTGCTCCGGGATCTACCTTGGAGAAAAATACGGAGGGAGAGTGTGTTGTGGAGCGTGAGAGCTGCCTGAAAGATTTGAAAATCGATAAATAAGGCTGGTTAGCCACAGAGATTAGCACAAGAGGTTTGCGAGACATCTGTTCTTCAACACTGTGCTCTTTACAGGGTTTACTCAGCCTCGAGCTTAGCAGAGGATAAATGGCTTTCGCCGTGTCACTAAAAATTAGCCGGCTATGAAGAAATGAACTGAGGGTTATGTGGTTATGTCAAGGTCTTGGGATGTTTCAATCTATAGGTTCATTTGTGTTACGGCATCAACTGGAGACAAATTCCAACGTTACACTAAGAACAAAGTCCAGTAAACGCAGACCATCAAACGTATATTGGCATCTGCGAAAAGAAAGAACAAAGAGTCTGTCATCAGGCTGCTTTATGTCTGAATATGTGGAGACATGATTACTCCAGTTGTGTTTGGGCAAATATTTTAACACATCTGACTCCTGTTACAGCCCTTTAAAAGAGGTCAATTAGTTGACAAAGAGAAGACGACAAAAATCTGTTGATGTGTTGAAGAACAAAATTTATTTTCTGTCAATAACGGCCTTCAGCCACAATGGCACCAACCTGCCAAGCATCTATCACGAGCGGTAATACGAACATCGTATTTCACCGACAGGCATGCGATCTGAGGTGACATGTTCTTTTCTCCTCTCTCTCTTTTTTTCCTGGATTGCGATCAATGTTTTTTCTTCTGGTTTTTAGGAAATCACACGAACCTCATGAGGAAGAAAACGTACGCCGCCGCGTGACATGCTCGTTATTTGAGGCACGCACTTTGCTGACACTTTCCACCGATTCATTTTTGCCTTATGCAACGTTCATGGCTGGAAACAACTTTTATTGGACCATAAATGCGGTCACCAACAACTGTAAACAAATAGCTCGATTGTGTCTCGGCTGCAGGCTGTCAGCCCCCTGCTGGTCTGTGCAGTCCGCTCTCAGCACTGCTCCTTTCTAGTGTCTCTCACTCAGCGGGAGACAACAATATACCAAGTGCAGCATGAGCAGGTCAGAGGTTAGGACCTGGATGGTGCTGGGCCTTGCAGTATTGAGATCATGTGTGAGTGGCAGTCAGCGGTGGGCTTAGCACACTGAGGGGCATGTGAGCATGAGGTGATCACCATGTCTCTTCCTTTTGCCAGACACCACTGCACCGTGGGGTGTCGACATCAGAGGAGTGCAACAAACCCAAAGTTAGATTTACTGCCACTGATGCCGTTCTACGTCAAAGCTCTGAGCCTCCTATGTTACATAACAGTTGGTTCTGTGGAGGCGTAGACCTCCAGATGTGTTTTTGTCTCCTGATGACCACACAGAAGCACAGAGAAGGGGGGTTCAAATATCCTGATGGGAAGAGCCAAAGGAGAATCTGTCATCCTGATAGAGTGATAGAGGCAAGACCTGCTCTGTCTGAGCATATTTCCTGAAATGAAAAATATAACCTAAAGGGGATTGAGGATTTTCCAGATTCAAACCGTCTGCTTCTGTTGTCAGTGGATAAGTCATGAAAGAAGGTGACCTACATCTAAACTAGGGAGAACGAATGTTAACAAACAGTGACCAAATCCAGATTTGTGTAAAAAGAGTACAATCAAAACATTTATTACACAACAATTATATACACCTACAGTCAATGATCATCACATACAGTAGTGGTTCTCAGATTGGATGAAACATATTGTTACTTGATTAAATTTGAGAGTGCATGAATGACTTTTATTGTCACTGAATAATTGGTGTACAACAGAAGAAAGAAAGTGCTTGTCTAAAGTTCAAATTGCATTTCCTGAGCAGAACCGTTTACTTTGGGGATGATAGTCTTCAGGACCAGGCAGAGGGGCCATGCTTTTCTTTCACCACCCATATGCTGTCAATCACCTTACCATACTGAAAGACATATTATTATTCCTAAGTATTACTCTTGAGATGTATACTTTCACCTTTGCTTTACTTGTGTGTTTACTTGTGTGCTAAACTGTGTTCCCACCTGATCATCAGAGACCTGCTCCATGTAGACATGGGTGGAGTTGACCACTTGCATGCGGGTGTAGCCGTAGTCCGTGCTGCGGAAAGCGCTCCACTCTTTGGGGTTTGGATTGAACGTGTCAGTCTTTTCCCTGCAGCCCTGCAGAGGAAACAACAGTGATGAAACTGGATCTGTTAGTGATGAGCCTCTTTCCTGTCCACAAAGCTCTGTGTGACATTTACAACTGCGGCTGTGTCTCGGCGTGAGTTTGGCTGCATTTCGATATGCCGATGACTAATCTCTCTGCGGCTGCATGACAAAGCATGCCCTGCACTGCTCGCGACCACATCACAAAACACTTAACCAGAGGAACAGCTGGTACTAAACTCTTGTGGCAGAGCAGATGCTGCACAGGCGGGAGGGGTACAATGCGTGACACTGTTTTTGTTGACGTTGCTGTCAGTTCATGCATCGATCCTTGTGGGAAAACGTTAACAGTGATGTTAAAGTACTTACAGCAGAGCCTGTGATAATGTGTACTGGAGCTTTTGGGTTCACATACGGCTGCTCTTTACTACCATTGTACACCTAAAGAGTAAAGAACAAAAGCATAGTGAGTCCTTTTCTAAAACAACACAGAGGAGACAAAGACATAGAGTGCTGTGAATGGACAAAGCTGACCTTGTCACCATAGACAGGCCAGAGCCTCTCATATGTGTGCTCATGTGCCCACAGCTCCAGATCCACACCTGTGAAAGTAATGATGATGATACAGCATTCATATATATACAGTACACACACACACATATGATTTTGAGATTTCTCAGTAGTCAACAAACGCTAAGACGATCAACTAAGATTTTCATAGCTCCAACACAAATTAAGTAATAAAAGACAACTAATGTCTAGAAAATGCAACACAAGATAAACATTTGTTAAAAGGCTCGTGGGACATCGGCCAGGCCAAACGCCTGCTTTTTTAATAATGTTTGGATTGCTCTGCGTGCTGCCACTGTTAGAACATTAGTCTGTCTGAGCGTGCAAATTTGAGATCTTAAACACCCATTAGCAGTGCACAGCTGGTTGTCGAATAGGGAACATACCATAGTGGTAAAATAAATCCTCCAGGCCAGGAGCTGGTGGTTTGGTGTCTTTCCGTCCCAGCCGGACCTAAGAAGCAGCAGAAAGCAATAAGGATGGCATGAAGTGGCATTAGTGCTCCAAACTCTACCTGCTACCTGAAACGCTACCTGGCAGAGCCTTATTATTGCCATGCCAGCCTCTCTCCAAACACTGCCAAGTGCTGAGAGGAGTTATTCTAACTGGAAACTATTTGGTCAAAATTACCGTGATTATGACAGCACGCCGTGTTCATGGCCAGCTCGCAACATACGTGTCACATCTGCTACCGCTGCAATCAAATTGTCAGGGAATGTAGCCGAAAATAAAGCAAACAAGTACTTTTATGTGATAAAATAAAAGCTTTAACAATTACAGATGTGCAGGTCCATGCATAACCAAGGACACGGAATAAGAACAGTGAGTCCTTTATGGGTCCTTTTAGGATTTTTCGAACCAGTGATATAATTCTCAATCTTTTAAATAGCATCACGTCAGGAACACAGTCCTAATACCTAAATGGTATTAAAGAGGGTTTACTACTACTGTCTGCGATCAGGAATTTTCACAATTTCACTGTTTCCATCCACACAAAACTACCGCTCCTTTACACCAACATAAAATGTGTACGTTTGTTTCTGGTGAAGGAACAGATTGGATTCTGTGGTTTGACCTTACAAAGGAGTCAAACTTGGTACAGTCATCCTGGTCATCATCAGAGCAGTACATGGGTCTGTGTCCCATGGTGATGATCCATGGACGTGCCGCGCGGTTTTCTGGTTTGTTGGCCTCCTAAATCAGGAGAGGGAAGGACACAAACATATAAATGTCAGCCAGATTAAGAAATGGAGGAGTAAATCACTAGATTTATAATGCAGTAATGTGAATATAGCTACTTTGAGCATAACATGTCAAAATGGAGAGAAGCAGATAGCAATTGTATGAACAACAGGGAGAACTTATGGTGTGATCATGAACCTCCAGGTCTTTCTTGAGCCACTCATACTGCCTGAAGAGCAGCTCCAGTCCAAACTCCAGATAGAAATAGACCTCGGTGGAGAAGGAGATGATGTGCGCTGAGCCCAGGTTCCAGCTGTGGACACATAAAATCAAATACAGTGGCCCTCATGTTCAGGAGATGGTAGAGGGAAATGACCTTCTCAAGAGCAGGAGATCTGTACCCTCCCATGTTGGAAAATTAAACATTTGTCATGCTTAGTTATGTACAATGCTTACCTGTACCATAGGCTCTCAGTCTGTCCCGGCATACTGAAGCGATTCCTGTAGTTGGAGAAGTTGCTGTGAACAAACGAGACAGTGAGAATGGAAACAGATAGACTGATCATATAATCGACATTCATGAATAACGAACAAACAGTTAACTGTTTAAGTAACTGTGCATTATGTCCACTGGCAGAAAACACAGGGTGGTATATCACTGGATAACGACAACCATCAAACTGTGGTGGTGACATCTGCTTTTAACATATGAAGAAGCGTAGCCATCCTTGGATATTCTAAGAAACCATACAGCCAGGCTATCAATGGCCGCCCCTCCAAATTAAAGGCTGTAGAAAAGCATGGATGTACTGTAGCCTCTGTGACATCACCCTTAAGGGTTTTTTTAAAGGATGTTCTAAAGCATAGAATCATGGTCAGAGTTTGAGCATCGTGGGGGAGCCTGGGTGGAGCTGAGATAGGATAAGCAGGTTAAAGCCAGCATGGTTGAGAGTACTCCACCTGTCAATCAAAGACACCAGGCCTTTAAACATACCCTTAGTAAAACCATGACATCTTGTCAGGAGAGGACTGTAATTTTGGATCTAACAGCCATTAGAGAAATCACATCATGAGGCACTTTCACAGTGGTTTTCGCATTGAGTCGTGGTGGCTCTCGCTGGATCCTGATATAGCAGGGTACTTACAGTGATCAATGCGCCACTACACTTACTGTATGTGTCAGTGATACCACAGTCACCACCATTAATTTCCAGACTTTTTATACTGCACCAAACTACTTGAAACAAATAAGACAAATCCTCCGAAGCAATGAGAGAGCAGCATCATTCACATAGACAGGTCATCAACCCATCCAAATATTACAATGCGTGTGCCATGCAACAAAGAAAAGCACATTCACAGAGAGCGCTCCCTGATGCCAATCAGCCAGTCCCTATTCACAGTTTTTCATTTCTGCATGAAAGCAGGAGCCAGTCTTCTAAATGGGCCATTAGCTAAGCCAGGTGATTGGAATGATTGTTTTGTTATCTTACATAAGGAAGAGCAGCCGAACAGGGTGGGACAGTTCAGATCCCTCCATTAACTGGGTTAATGCTGGGTTAGAGGTAACTGGAGAACAACGGGGTCAGAGGTCAAAGGCTAGGACCTGGGAGGAAATGGAGAATCAAAGAGCCCTGTTCTAATGCTGAATAAGTGCTAAATGGGCAAAAATTTGTGTGATGCTCAACAGCGAATGTGTCATTAATCTATCAGAACAATGCATTAACTTGTGTCGGCATATCCTAACCAAAGCACATGAGTCATTCAAGTTAAAATATAGTCGAAGTGACGATTTGAGCTCCTGTGAAACTGAATTAATGTCTGAAGTTTTCAATATGGGCACCGAACCAGGAACAGACAGAAATGGGTAAATACTCCCATCTTGTGGCTAGAAAGGGAATCAGCAGACATTTTGGAACATCTGGGAAGGCGTTTGTAACATAATAATAATACATATTACTTCTGGGAATGTAAACATTATGATATAACCAGACATGTCCTATGGTATATTCACAGTGCTTTGTATGGTGGCAGAGCTGTGGAAAATCCGATTCACAGAGCAAATACGATAATATTATATTCGCATTGATAATCTGTTAAGTGAGGGTCCAATTTAATGTGTGAGTCATCTTCCCAAACCCAGTGAATGCTTGTTTCCACATGTTTGCTTTTCCACTGAAATCAAGATAGAAATCTGGTGAATGTCAAATTCAATACGAAAAACCTGACTCTTTAACTGACGCAACAAGATTTTCCTCCGCATCAAATCTTCCTTTTCATCATCTGACCATCTGAGCTTAATCCAGGCAGTAGGAGAAATGTAGGGGTCCAGTTAGAGTTGTCAGGGAAACTTTGCATTTAGTCCCATCAGAGGACACTGTTTCAAATAGTGACGGAAACTTCCCAGTTCGCTCAAGGGCATCATCAACTATACATTGTGCTCGGGGAACAAAGACAGTCTTGACTGGGGCCTGAGCATCTTCTGAAGACTCTCTGTTCTCATCCTGCTGGAATGCTGACTAAAAACATTTGCGGTGAGCACAGTTTAAATTGCCTTTTACCCATTAGGTTTTGAGGTTGGAAAGAGAGACAAACACAAGAGTATAGCAAAAAGGGAGCACAAAATAGAGCGGGGAAGAAATGCACGCGCCAGCAGCTGGGAATATCTGGATTCTCAACAACAGCGTGAAACAAAACACACATTTACGTATAGGAGAGGGGGAGAGGAGCGGGATTTTTTTGGTTATGTAATGCAGCAAGCTGGCTCTTGATTATCAGTTTCTTATGTCAGTTTGAAGCGCCAAGAAAAAGAGACTACTGTTAGCAGCTCCCTAATAAAGACCAGGCCGTAGTCACACTGCACATGCTGAGCCAGGAGACAGCAGTGGCAAGTAAATATTATGGTACAGCATCGCACACCTTCAAATCTACTGCAATGCTTTAAACACACACAGCTTTTACACAGAGCTAGTCCAAATAACAACATTCTGAACACATCAAATTATTGTGTAATGAAGCTATAATATAGGTTAATATCAAGCCAATAGGAAGAAGATAGCTGTACAATATCTGTACACATACTACGTGTACTTAGGACTCAAGGCTACTATGATTTATTTGAGCGTCAACAAATTAATTTCAACAATTATTCTGTGCTGTATCAGTGAATGGATTGGTATAAAATACAAGAAAAATAAAATGACTAAAAATTTAATTGTCATCGAAACTACAATAGATCTAACAATATGCAGTAAATTTTAAAATATTAAAGATTTGGCTTTAAAAAAAAAACAATAAGTTCTGATAATTGATTACTCAATTAATCATCTATGTGTTTTTCTCAGACTTAAATGTGAGCCGCACATTCTGTGATGATGAGACAAAATGCAGACACTTCCCGCCACGGCAGGACGTCTCTGGGAACCGGCAAACAGATAGCGAGCTGATGATTCCCAGCCAAATAAATGTTTGTTTTGGAAAGCGATGCCTTGTTTGGATGTTGGTGGTTCCTGGTGTTACTCCAGGCTCCGGAGACCAAAATAGCTCCCATCTGTTCAAATGGTACACCGAGGAGTTTTCGGCACAACAAAGTGTTTCCTATAGCGGAAAACCTGCGGCTGACCATAAAGTTTAGAGGGGGGGTGGACAAACAACCATTCACACTCACATGCACACCTAAGGACAATTTAGAGTGGCCAATTAACCTAACCCCCACAATGCATGTTTTTGGGCGGTGGGAGGAAGCCGGAGTACCCGGAGAGAACCCACGCAGACACGGAGAGAACATGCAAACTCCACACAGAAAGATCCCCCGAACCGAGATTCGAACCAGGGACCTTCTTGCTGTGAGGCACGAGCGCTACCCACTGCGCCACCGTGCTGCCCATCTATGTGTTTTTCTCAGACTTAAATGTGAGCCGCACATTCTGTGATGATGAGACAAAATGCAGACACTTCCCGCCACGGCGGGACGTCTCTGGGAACCGGCAAACAGATAGCGAGCTGATGATTCCCAGCCAAATAAATGTTTGTTTTGGAAAGCGATGCCTTGTTTGGATGTTGGTGGTTCCTGGTGTTACTCCAGGCTCCGGAGACCAAAATAGCTCCCATCTGTTCAAATGGTACACCGAGGAGTTTTCGGCACAACAAAGTGTTTCCTATAGCGGAAAACCTGCGGCTGACCATAAAGTTTAGAGGGGGGGTGGGAGGCATGCACATGTACATGCACATGCACAAAAAAGGAAAACACTGGACAGCAGAAAGCAGAAGGCAGACAACAGTAGGTATAGGACACATAGACTGACTGAGCAGTGAATGTGTCATGACACTTCAAAGAAAGATTTCTACACAGTTGGAGTTACATTCACGGTATGTCTAGAGTAAGACAAGAGATATTCTGATGAGTTCCACCTACTATGATGCTTCATGGTTGCCGGGACAGGTCATGTAGGGCACATAGGCTGCTATGGACTGGATCTGTCTCATGAACTCATCCCCAATCCTGGCGTTGTCCTAAAACAGTCACTCAGCCGTTAAACATGATGCCACAGATTTGCCCATTAGACAAAAAAAATATTTTTCTCCTTTTACTGATTAAGTCCAACACACTTGATGAATTATGGTTACCTTCTGCTGATTGCATTTAACATTCCCACCATACAGTATTATATTATTACAGTATACTTTCATCAAAAAATAATTTGAGCATCTGTGACAAGGTTATGTCTCCTAAATATCAAAGATGACAGCTGTGTGGCTTTCAGATGAGCAAATGTGTGTATTGCATTTGTTAATTAAATACTTGGGCAACTGTGGTGAATGCTGAGGAGGGGGCAGTGAGGAAAGGTAAAGTGGTTATCTCATCTATCGCTGTGGGAGTAGCTTTAAGACAATAAGCTATAGATGAAAGAACATTGCTGTTTTTGGTTTTAAATGAGCTCAGGTGTCATCACAGTTTATGACATTGGAAATAAAGAAGAGTGAAATACCTCATGCATATCATAGGCAAAGTCGCCTGTAATACAAACACAACAACATATTAGAGTTTTTCAGTGTTTTTATGATTCTTACCAGTCAAATCACACAGTGTTAAATGACTCAATGTCTTGAAGTAAGATCAAACAAATGAAAAATAAAAAATCAGAGGTCAGACACTGAGGCAGGGACCAAAACCCAAATAGTCAGAGATTAAGATTTTTGGCAAACAAGTATTGATAAACCACAGAACTATAATCCACACTACTAACTCTAATATATTGTTCAGAAGTAAAGATCACAAATGAAAAATAGGTATTATTATGCTGATCACGTCATTTTTGTTGGACCTCTGCTCCTTTACTTGATTTGATTTATGTTAATACAATCAGTGGATGACTAATGTCTTTGGCTCCTGCTTATATTGACTCAAACTCTTTTCATAGTGTTAAATCTGTGTGGATCTTACCAATGTGCAGGATGACATCGTACATGCCAAGCTGTGTCTCCTTTTGTAGCCGAGCCAGAGACTGAGGGTTCTCATTGCCCAGATCACCGTACAGAGCAAACCTGGGACTGGAAGCAGTGCTGTCATTCAGAGCAGTGAAGGAGAACACATCGCTCCAGCCCTCATCGCTGCCACAGTGGTACACTGACAGAATACAGAGAGAGATATGAATGTTTACATGTTCTACTGTTAAGACAGTCTGACAAGCCCAAATAGAAATTCAGCAATACATAAACCCTCCTCACCATAGGCAGCAGCAGGCTTGAGGCCTGTGAGAGTGACTCTGTGAATGTACATCTTTCTCTTCTCCTCTCCTGAGTCCACGAACAGAGAACCATTACCCTTGGCGGTCATCTCAAAAAGACGACCCCCGAGGAGCCCGTATTCCACCTTGCTCTCTGTCTTATTAAAAGTGGTCCAGGTCACAACCATGGAGCCGGTCACTCCTGCGAAAAGTTTCCGGTTATTGGACATGTGATACTTATTTCTTCTGGGACTTCAATGAAGTGATCTCAAACTTCCTGTTATAAAGTTTCTCTCTGACCAAAACAGATAGTAACTCCTCCCCCGGCTTGTTTTTGTAAAAAAAAGGTAAAATCTCTTTATGGTGGATCTATTCTATGGTTTATAGAGCATAATAATGATGACTGTTTATGTTTAATTCATTGTATCTGTATTTTAAAGGTAAATTCAACAAAAACACCTGAAACCTCTTAAATATGCCAAGTGTTCAATTCATAATTTTGGCGACCACTGCTCATAGACACGACTCAAGATCATACCTGGATAGGAGAGGTGCACCTGCTCAGGCTGCGTCCAGACCGGAGGAACACCAAGCACCAACAGGGGTGCAAGGACCAACACAGCACAGGCAGCATAGACCGGCACCATTTTTAACCCTGCACATTAGGAACACATGATATTTAAAACAATCTCTCCAGACAGAAAAAAAAACAGACTAGAACAAAGTCAATAAATGAACTCTTCGAATAACTCACCTTACCGAGTGCTCTATGGCATCGGCACACAAAGGCACACAGACACACACAAACTTTGTTTTGATCTCCGGGGAGAGGTCAACATCAGTCAACAAGCAGCCAGCCTGAATGATGAAACTGCAGAGCCCAAAAACAACTGAGTCAGCAGAGGAAAGTCAGGCATCAACAAGAGCAGCTGATGTTGTTTTTCACTGTGCGTTCAAGGGAAGTGCTGTCGTGAGACTGAGTGAGCTCCAGTGCAACAGAGATGAGCTCACAAGCCACAGCTTGCCTCCAATCAATGAAGTGAAGCCAAGGAAAAACAGCTGATATGGCCCAGGGAGCATATAAAGACAGGGTCATGAAGGCAAAACACCACACGAATGTGTCAAACTACCACTCCAGAGAGATCAGCTGACTGGAAGCATGACCTAAAACCACTGGTCTGCACCGATTCGCTAAATAAATCTGTATCATTAGCATCTCAGTGGACGCTAGAGGGTGCACATGGCAGAGACTGCGTTATGAATAGGATGCTTTATACTTCGATAAATGAATAGTGTTAGTCAGGATCTGCTGGAAGTTCCTGTTAGCTAAGCGATCTTATTGAGAGAATCTATGATCAATACCGAGAGAAGGGAGAATAAGGTGAGTATAGCAGACACATCACACAGGATAAGTTACGTCATATAAAGCGCCGAACAGACACACGCTGTCATTTACTGTTTGTTCAACCACAGGTTGTAACGTCAGTCCGAGTAGTCTGTGTTAGCCTTGCTGTTAGCCTGCTCACTAAGTTACTTGTCATGAAGTGCGATACTTAAACTAACACGTTACGCACTGCAGACACCTGTTTATTTTACCTTTGAGCAAAACTTACACGTTAATGTCATGCAATCACGTCCTTCTACAGGGAAAACTCAGCTTGAGCTTCGTTAGCTTATTAATGATTAATTCTCAAGATGAAAACACTAACAACAAGCCTCAGCTGCTAAACCTGTAAGCACTTCCGGGCTGCGTCCTCACGTTGTACAATAACAGTGCAGATTGGAATTCTGGGAAATTGTGTTTCTCTGAAACGTCTAACCTCATTGCACACGCTGTCATTTACAGTTTGTTCAACCACAGGTTGTAACGTCAGTCCGAGTAGTCTGTGTTAGCCCTGCTGTTAGCCTGCTCACTAAGTTACTTGTCATGAAGTGCGATACTTAAACTAACACGTTACGCAGTGCAGACACCTGTTTATTTTACCTTTGAGCAAAACTTACACGTTAATGTCATGCAATCACGTCCTTCTACAGGGAAAACTCAGCTTGAGCTTCGTTAGCTTATTAATGATTAATTCTCAAGATGAAAACACTAACAACAAGCCTCAGCTGCTAAACCTGTAAGCACTTCCGGGCTGCGTCCTCACGTTGTACAATAACAGTGCAGATTGGAATTCTGGGAAATTGTGTTTCACTGAAACGTCTATCCTCATTGCTTTAAATATACACATGTAAAACCTGTCTTCTTACTGTACTGGCTTCACATATATTTGCCCCCAAGGCAAAACAGTGTGGTATACATATAAGCTGTGTGTGTGTGTGTGTGTGTGTGTGTGTGCGTGTGTGTGTGTGTGTGTGTGTGTGTGCGTGTGTGCGTGTGTGTGTGTGTGTGTGTGTGTGTCTTCAGGTGCTATGGACTCCAACAGTGAGGATGGATCCTGTCAAAGTGTTGAACAGACCTCACATCATGACACAGCCCACTACAGAGTAATTTATTCTCATGAGAAAAACGCCAAAGTGAGAGTTGTTAAAACCACATATTACACACTGGGCATGTTTTGCTGTACGCCACATTATTTTCATAATGCAAATGATGTTTTTCTATTTAGGCAGACTTCGATAAGAGGAATGAGGAGTACAACAAAAAGAGGTACCTTGTGCATGTTGTGTTTACATCAGCATATGCATTGAGTGTTTATGCTCGTAAAACATTTTACCCCACCCAGGTATTCAGTGAGTCGCTCTGGTAATAACCCAGGTAGAGTGAAGCGGGTAGTGTCATGTAAGAGGAAGACCCATCATCTGACGGTGGGTCGCAGGAAGCAGCTGGGGTCTGGGAGGACGCACGCTGCTGCTAACAAAGAGAATGAGATGAACTCCATGCAGGATTTGCAAAAGGAAATATTTGACATGGACGCGCTGGAGTTCCCACTAAATGTCAATGATAAGCATAAGGCTGGTAGAACTGGTTCTGAACAAACTGACTTCTCTACTCTCATCGAGGTCAGAAATACTATCACTGCGAAGAGTATATTTCCTCTGCCTTACTTTGTTGTTCTTTTAGGAATTTAGGATTTTTTATATGCATCATCTATCTGAACGTAACGATATTTTGCAGCTCACTAAGGATCACAGTACGATGACTGACGTGCTCTTTGGAAGAAACCTGAGACTGAAAGTTGCTTTAACGTTGTGGCAGAGGAATGTCGGAGAGCTATTGACATACTTCCTGAGGTACGTTGTGTGTAGTTGGTTTTAAACGTGTGACATGGAATTTTTTTTTCTACTTTCACTCATTGTCTTTGTGCAGAATCCAAGACATTGGCGTGTTAGTTGATTTTCTCCCCCTGATAAGCAAAAGGTAAACAATGTATTTGGCAAGAGACTTAGGAATACTGCCTACAAGAGAAGTGTGTGTCTATTAAATCAGGATTTGTTCCCACAGCATTGACAGAGACTCTTCAGGGATTACCATTGGCTGTTGTGTTGACCTCTTTCCTTTAGTTAAGGAAGTCCTCACCCATCCATATGAAGAGTGAGTCTCCCTGTAATTAACAGCTTTATTGCTTAAATGTCACAGAAATATTTAAAAATAAAACACACCACACTTACAGAACTGTACATATGGATGTATAGTAGCATAAGTGAATACATTTGTTTGTGTGTGTTGCTTGCAGGTACCTAGTGGTTGGTTTAAACTGGATAAATTCAGTTTTGAAAAACTGGTGGAAGGAACTGAGAGCAAGTGGCTTTAGTGTATCATCTACACCTGTATTAGATGAGTAAGCGCTTTTTTGAGGACACAGTAACATAATTTACATTTACAGCATATTAACCTGTAAAGCCACACAAAATATCAGTGGGAATTGGTCACTTTTTATTTATCATCATGTTTGTGGAACTCTGCCACAGGAGTTTCCACGTCTTTAATCAGCAGCTATTGGAGTTGTGGCATGAAGAACCTTTACTGAAATCTGTTCCAGGAGCTGCAGGAGACTTAGCAAAGGTCAGTGTAGTAAGATAGTTACTGTCATTGTTGACTTCCTAAACTTCACATGCTGTGCAAAATCCTGTTACATACATATTAAATCTTACACACGTGATCTTTTTCCCTCAGGTCATTGACTCTTTTCTGTCTCAGCTTCAGCGACAGCAGTGACAAGTCAGATAGCACATTGTCCTGTGGATAAACTGCACTGTACCAATCTCCAGAAACAGAAACAATTGTAGAGCAATTTGAAAAAATGAAAAAACAAACCTGACTGTGCAATATAAATAGCAACAAAACAAATAGCAGCAACTGTGGTTGTATTTTTCCAGTAAATGTTATGTTACAGACATAGAGGCTTTGATGCACGGAAGAATTAATGCAAGAAATCTGGTTCATTGATATGTTTTTAGTTGTTACTGATGATGAATAAAATTTGACATATGTACGAATGTCTTTTATGTCATGAGTGTGTTTTTGTGAGAAGAAACAGTACTGATATATTTTCTGTTAATTACTTGATGAAGTCTCACCTGGACCTTAGCCTCAGGTAGTCCTGAAGTGATTTAAATTCAACAGAGATATGGGTTTACATAGCCCCTATCTCTCCATTTACATGCAGGTTTATCTCACTCAGCACAGATAAGTGGAGGGTTGGTGTCTGTCACTGTGATGTGTGAACCCAAGGCTGAAGTCCAGCTGTGAGTGGGCAGGAGAAGCTGTGTGAAAAAGACCTGTGATTCAGTGAACTGAACAGTTCCAGTAGTTTGTATTCCGGTGCGGTTCATTCAGTCATTAGACGTGTGGGAGAAGTTACAGCGTATTTACCTCTGTACTGATTGATTGGTACATTGATTTGATAGCAGAAGAAAGTGAAGAATGAGCTGTTTGAGATGCTGGCTGCCAGCAGCAGCACTGCTGCTGCTTCACATCGCTGGAGTCAACATGGAGCATCTCAAAGCGGAGAACCTGCATGTGCTCCCCCCAGATGATCAGAACTTGGTCCGTAACCATGGAATGAAAGGTATGCGTGTATTTAATGTAGCCTCTCACTTTCGGTATAACATAACCTTCTTTCAGATTATCTGCATGTGCTCTGCTGGCGGCTCAGGTCAAATTCCAGGCTGTAGATCCAAATTGCTTAGTGACTCATCTTGTATCAACTAACATGTGAGATTATTTGTCCACCAGATAGACAGACTTGTAATCGTATGTCAGCTGATCAGTGTTTTACCATGGTTTTCTGGACAACATTGAGAAACAGTCAATTTAACATCCAGTCCCTGGTAGTGTGCTGTTGCTGTTTATCAGTGTAGTTTTTGATGCTGTGATTTGTAAAGAAACAGAAAGAGGTATTAGGGAAATCCCATTCATAATCTTGCCCTATTTAATTAGAAGCCCTTGTTGCAAAGCTATGTTTGATTGTCGGATTGTAAGTTTCCACTGCAATCTGGCTCCACCTAGACTGAGACGTCAGGAAAGCTTCCATTACACAATAAATATGTCATATTACCCATTACTAAATTCATGCTCCAAATGGTCATGTTGTTTTTGTTGTTGTTGTTTTTGTTTACCAGTGTTTCCCAGAGACTGTCATGAAATGCTGATGATCTCTTCAGGCCAGGCCAGTGATGGGGTGTACCTCATCCAACCAGGTGACTCCCCCATTGTGGTCTACTGTGCCATGGAGGAGGGAGGATGGACTGTTGTCCAGCACATCACAGTTAACAGCAGTGTAAATTTTGATCGTACCTGGGCTGAGTATAAGCACGGCTTTGGGGCTGTCACTGGGGACCACTGGCTTGGGAATGAATACCTCCATCAGCTCACCAGGGGCCCTGGACGCTACAAGCTAGGAGTAAAACTAGTGGACCCAGACGCCATCACTAAGATGGGGGAGTACGACCCCTTTCTAGTGGAGGATGAGGCATCTGCATACAGGCTGAGGCTGGGATTGTTCCAGGGCACGTCTGTAGATGCTTTGACCCTGGACACAGAAAACTACCTGCATGACAACCAGAAATTCACCACAAAAGACAGAGACAATGACAACTATTTCCAGAACTGTGCCAAGCTGGAGTTTCAGGGGGTGCCCGGAGGAGGTTGGTGGTACGATGCCTGTGCAGGAGCCAATCTAAACCGCAGGAATGTCATCTACTGGCAAAAAGACTGCAACAAGGAGAGACTGTGCAAGTATGCATGGATGATGATGAGACCCTCTGATACGGTCAAACTGGTCCAAAGCAGAGACTGCAAGAAGGATGAACTATAAGACTCTTAACCTATGGTAAGAATAATAATAAAAATAATAATAATAAAAATAATAAAATAATAATAATAATAATAAATAATAATAATAATGATGTTGTTAAGGGAGAAGTAATACACATTAAAGACTAATTCTAGAGATTTTAGTTTTTGTTTGTTTTTCGTTTTCAGTGCTGCAATTGGTGACATCAGTCATTTTCTTTTATTAGCCATTATGTTGGACATTGAATTCACCACATTTTATTCAGAATCTCACAGACCAAATCACAAAATACTCAAAGGAACAAGAAATGGATCACTAACGTGAACACAGTACAAAAAAGGTAATACTGTTTTAACTCCAGCTATGTTTGCAGCATGTCAGTACATGAAGCAAAACATGTCTTTTCATTCTGTAAGTGCAGACTTCTGTTTTATCACAGTAGCAAAAGTGTTTCATGACATTTAGTTTATGACACATGTAAAATACCTTTTGAATCTTTTTGTCATCTTCCATCAAATGCCTGCAGGAAAAAAAAGACATTTGACAAACATTTTTTTCGCCACAGTACATTGCAAGTTTGCTAGATATACAAATAAGATATGATGACAAACTGATTTAGTTATGGTTAATCAGTGAAAACAAGTACTATATTTCAATACTTCAAAAAATATAAAATCCTGAGGATGAAGAGAAATAAATAGATTACAATAAAGTAGGTGTGTGTTTCCTTCATAGCATTCTATATAAACAATTATATTGTTCTTTAAGTATGTAATACAGTTTGAGTAAAGTATGTAGTAAACCTTTGATAGGGTAGACCAGTAGCGTGTAGTTTGCTTATTTATCAATTTGTGTAATTTAATTTATGGAATAATTAGGTTTTATTTTCATTAAGATTTTGATGGACAGAGAATGTCAGGTGAAAACAATGAATTTGAATTACTCATTGTACAAATGTCAACATCACACATGGAAAGGCTTTGATTATAATCAAGTTATAATCTTGACTTCACAAGCAGGTTCCAACATCACATCATCCAGATAATTCCCCCTTAATATTACAGAGCACCTGTAATATTAAACACCTCTGAAGTACTATGTGTATCGCTTTATGTGGAAGAAAATTGTCTTTTTGCCAATTTAAATACAGATTCAGTACTATATCTCAAATACAGATACAGTACTATATCTCAAATACAGATACAGTACTATATGTATGCTAATCGGGGTTATCCACCTTTTGGGGCCTTTTACTATTTTGGAATGTATGTACAGTGTAATGGATTACATTATATAGGGACAAGTTTATACTGCATCTTTTATTTTCATTGTATGACCAGAAATAAACATACCTAGAAGACCGTCTGACCAATGAATAATTCCATAAATTGCACCAGCTTCTTGGCAACGTAATCTGTTTTCACTTCAGCTAATATGTAAAGATTAATAATCAAAAGTATATGATTTACAGCCATCATGTCAACACCATCTTAAAATATAATAGTTCATGTCAGTTTGGCGCTGACAACAGGGTTCTGTCCATACCAGTATAGTTTCTCCTCAATTCTTTTCTTCTTCCACTGGCAGAGTAAGAGCATGCGGAAAGTCTTTTGAAACGTTTTATTACACAGGGCATAGCACATTGGATTGACGGTGCTGTTGACGTAGCACAGCCAGTAACCAAGATGCCAGAGGGAGAGGGGGATACAGTCTGAGCAGAAGGTGGAAATCAGCACCATGATGTTATAGGGCGTCCACGTTAGGATGAAAGCAAGCAAGATGGCGCTAAGAGTCTGGGCTGCCTTCCTCTCCTTGATCAATACCATTCTCTTTCTCTTGGTGATCTGGTTCTTCAGTGTGGCATCTATGGGCTTTGATGTCGAGGAGGTGGATGGAACACTCATGGACTCAGCAGAGGAAAATGTTGATGACGCCATTTTGGTGTCGCCATTCTTGCTCTGGTGCACCACATGAGGGTCTTTGGCCATGGGTTTGAACTTGTAGGACACACACTTGTTGCTCTTCTGAGAGTTGCTTCTAGGTGGCGTCTGGAAGAAGCTATCCTCGTCATAGCTGCCGAGCTGCTCGCTCTCAATGCCTGCTCCACTGATTTCAGAGGCCTGGTTCCTGAATGAGGCCTGGAAGCCTTGTGGCGACATAGGCCTGTCCTCATCTTCTGAGGAGGCATAACTGTTGAAGGTGGTCACCTGACCAGCTTTGGACCATTCGTCATTTGTGTTAGCTGCTGATTTGGCGGCGTTACTCCTGCTGGAAGACGACCAGGAGGCTTGGTTCCTGTCTTGGGAAGCAGATTTTAGTCTATAGCTAAAACAGGATCTGATAATGTTTTTTGGAGGTTGAGTGACCCCAGAGTCTGTGGCATAGTTGATCTCCTGAAGCTCAGCCAGATCTTTGGTCCTCTTCTCTGTCTCCTTGTAGATTCGACAGTAGAGGATTGTCATGACTGAAACAGGGATATAAAAGGCTGCAATCGCTGTCCCAAAGGTTATAACAGGTTCGGAGAAAAACTGGATCTGGCATTGCCTCTCAGGGACAGTCCTTTTTCCTACAAAGTATTGCCAGCAGAGTATCGGGGGAGCCCAGAGAATGAGCGACACCAGCCAGGCTAAACCAATCATGACCCCAGCTCTTTTGGGAGTTCGTTTCGCCCTGTAGGTCAGAGGCCTGGTGATGGAGAAATATCTGTCAAAACTGATCACCAACAAGTTCATGACTGATGCGTTACTGGCTACGTAGTCTACTGCCAACCACAGGTCACAGGCAAGGTTCCCCAAGGCCCAGTAGCCCATCAGTATATAAGAGGTATATAGATTCATGGAGAAAACACCTATGATGAGGTCAGCAGCTGCCAGACTGAGCAGGTAGTAATTGTTCACAGTCTTTAGCTGGCTGTTGACTTTGAAGGAGAGCATTACCAGGACGTTCCCCACAATGGTGATGAGGCTGACTATAGCTGAGACAGTTGCTATGGTGATCACCTCCCAGAGACTGTGTGTCACAAGATGGATGTCCATGGTACTGCTATTTACAGTGGAGTTTGCTATATTTTCTACCTCCATAGTATTACGTCCTATTGGAATCCAACCATGACGAGTGTGTTTTGTTCCGTCATCTTCAAGATCATCTGGAAAAACAAGATACAGACAGACACAGTTTATCCCTGCAAAAATAAAAAGTTACATTTGAGAATAATTAATTGCCACGAGATCATCATATCTGCATTCTGAGCCTCAAGTCACATTTAGATTCACACAGACGCACTGATTATACAGGCTTAATAAAATAAGCTCTATAAAAACTGTTATTTTTCTAAAAAATATAATCATAAAAATAAAATTATAAAATTATAATAATAAAAATATTAATCTGTCTTCAAACAGAATAAGACATATCATATGTGAGTTGACCCATATGGAGCTGTTTAGGTAATCTCAAACACTTGCTGCACATATCAAAAATTCAGGTCACTACATACTGTGCTGAAACTGTGCTGGTTTATTAATAGCGCACAAACTCTGGTAAGAAATATATTTATCAGTGATGTTATTAATGGGAAAATATGGCAAATACTTCTAGTTTGTGCTGCCTGCTGCTACACACCCGAGAGCTACTGTTACCTTTTATTGGTAAAAGGTAACAGTAGTTTAGCAGATAGCACAGCTATTTTTGAAAAAATGGTATCCACCTTTTGCAGCGATCAAACAGCTGTGTCGCACAACTCCTGCATCCTCATCAGGTTAACCACCATCACACCTGACAATGATTACACCAGTAATTTGGCTTCTTCTGTGAAGGAGCATGATTGTGTGACATTGTCAGTAAAATAGGCCTATAGGTTGTTTTTGGTTAGGAAAATGATCTAAATCTCCTTATGGTGATTCTATGGTTTATAAAGCATCATGGTGACTTTATAGATATTTCATTCATTTGATGGGTATTTTAATGGCCACATCAACAAAAACAACTGAAACCTGCCAAGCGTTGTAATACTTTTGGCCACCGCTGTAGGTAAGTGGGTTGAGTGGGCCAGTATTACCAACAATGCTTAAGCACTTATGAATATGTTATGAATAATTAAGTCACACCTACGTGCAGCACAACTGTACAAGTATAAGTACATTACTGAGGGAGTGGCATACCCTCATGTACCATTTGAGGGCAGTAGACGCCCTCTACCTATGGAGGCTTATATCCTCCCAACACCCTCAGCTGAGAGCAGTGGTGTGCATGCACATTTCATCCCTTCATTAATACCGGATGAGGGAATATCCATGCCAACTTGGACCTGTGTTTTTAAACAAAGCCCATGGGAAACTGCTATGGCTTGATGCCTTCCTTTTTCAGGGCCTACAAATGCATGGCTCTGTCATGTGGTCTTACTCTCGCCTTGAAGGTTTTTATTAAAAATGCTGACGCAGCATTAAATCCTCACAGTTTTCATATGGTAGTAGTTACACACAGATTTGTAAACACTACAGTATATGTGAGAATGAAGTTGAGGTGTGTCAAACTTTCTGTTGAGCTAATAAGTTGTCACTTCCTCATTCCCACGTTGGACCCTCCTCTCGATCAGGAAACACCTCAGCCAGCTGAGCACTGTGAGGTTCATTCATTCATTCATTCATCTTCTACCGCTTACTCCTGTTAAGGGTCGCGGGGGGGGCTGGAGCCGATTCCAGCTGACATCGGGCGAGAGGCAGGGTACACCCTGGACAGGTCGCCAGTCCATCGCAGGGCCAACACAGAATACATATACAAACAAACAACCATTCACACTCACATGCACACCTAAGGACAATTTAGAGTGGCCAATTAACCTAACCCCCAATGCATGTTTTTGGGCGGTGGGAGGAAGCCGGAGTACCCGGAGAGAACCCACGCAGACACGGAGAGAACATGCAAACTCCACACAGAAAGATCCCCCGAACCGAGATTCGAACCAGGGACCTTCTTGCTGTGAGGCACGAGCGCTACCCACTGCGCCACCGTGCTGCCCTGTGAGGTTCATAGTTTCAGCAATTCCACATGCTCCACTTAAAATTTGGAAATTTCAGTTTAAGGCCAAAACGTGTATCATGTGTATGAACGTCTAAGCGCCAACCTTATATAGTCAGATCCTGAACGACAAATGTGAATATTTATTTAAAACCACCAGAAAACTTACAGAGCATGAATCCACAACAAACAATGGTGGCCAGGTTTCAGGTGTTTTTGTCGAACTCGCCATTAAAATACAACGTTCCTTCGCAGACAATCATGTTCCTTCACAGAAGAAGCCAAATCACTGGTGTAATCATTGTCAGGTGTGATGGTGGTTAAACTGATGATGATGCAGGAGTCCTGGGACACAGCTGTGTGATCGCTGCAAAAGGTGGACCAACCAAATATTCAAGTTAAAAGTGTATAAAAACTGTATCTTCTGATATCTGTTGTGCTCAGAGCAACCATCTGCATGTTTTAATGAACATTATGAAATGCAACCATGTTTTGAAGACAAAAAAAAGGTCAGTATTTCCAGATCTGTCAGGTGTTCTAGTCATTTTGGCCACCACTGTATGAATAAGGCAGCGGAGACCGATCTTAGACTCTGTGTGTAACAGGAGTGAACTCGACAGTACATCACCTCTGCAGGGAAAATTTTCATTGTGCATACTTGCAACTGAGCCACCAGGCCTTCAACCAAAGCTGGCAAATTGCTTTGGATGTACCCAGACATGTTTGGGAAGAGCAAGTCAGATGTATATTTTATATATTTGGCAGGTCTTCCTCCACGGAACGAGGCCAAAGAGAAGCCAGTAAAACAGTCAGTTCATGCTGGAGGATGTTATAGTGCTTAAAGAGCTGGCCGACCAACCCTGGAGACTCTTAATATCCAAAGATCACGACTGTGGGTTCTGACTGCGCTGCAGTTGGAACATGGTTGCGTGTATCAAGCCAGCAAAGTCACCTTTAGAGAACTGAATCCAATGAGGCGGTCTTACTTTTCTCTGTGAAGCTGTGACACCAGATTGGAGTCATTAAGTCCACCCCTGTCACTGAGAGTGATAACATGTGTCAGTCATAAAACAGGAAGTCTTTATAACACATTTAAAGGTTAGATTTTTTCCAAAACTCTCAGCTCTAGTTTTTATAAATATATGTTTTTATATATTATCCAGTATATATATTGATTTTCCAAACTGTCCAAATGACATTAGTGTCCTGTCCTCTGAGCTCAAAGAAATGGAAACCTCTCTTAACGGGCGTCTCAGCTGAATCATACTTCATATCCACAATATGATTTTGTACATACAACCCCGCCGTTATGTGACAGTGGCAGGTTAGCGGGAGAGCCAGCAGTAGCCTGAGGCACACAAATAAAATTCCAGTCACTGCGGGGGGTCGTCCTGCAGGATTTGGATTGTACATTGTCTTGTTATACAGTGGCATTTCATACGACATCACTAAGATCCCTACATCATTACACTGTTTGTAAGGATCGCCATGAATCTGTCTGTAGTTTTACCACTATTTGATAATATGCACAAACTTAACTTCTCTCATGTGTACGTTTGTTGAAACCTTAAAAATCAGTTTCCACACAGTTCACACACAGGGGCGAGGAACGTTCTCGCAAGAAATCCTCAATAAACTATGAGACTCAAGCTACTTCCAATCAGCTTTATGTGTCGACCAGTCAAGGTGAGGTGGTTATTACAGTGAACCTGACAGCACCTGAACGCAGCATTTACCAAGGCCTTACTACACTGGTCTTAGATGCTGTGAATGTTTTATATTGGAGAAAAAAAGTCTGACCAGGTATCACACACTGCTCTCAGCTTCCACACTGACTCCTGTTGGCCCTTCCTGGCACCTGGCCATCACTGCTCCTGTAATGAAGCTCCATACACTGACCCCCACCAGACCTCCCAGCCATTTCTAACCTTTCTACCCTCTGCTGTTATTGCAGAACAAACTATGTGTGTGTGTGTGTGTGTGTGTGTGTGTGTGTGTGTGTGTGTGTGTGGCATCATGTGAGAGAGTAATAAAGAAAGAAGGGAAGCAGAAGTAGAAGAAATGTTGGAGTCAGACCACTGACCCATGCGTAATACCTCTGCATATGTGGCGTTGTGGAAGAGCACCTAAGAAAAGCTTGACTCATTCAGTGGATAAGGCATTGGAGGAGGATTATACACGTTCACATTAACAGCTGCTCCAAAACATGCAATCTGAAATATTAATCTGTGCTTTATGTCGCCGGCCAAAGATAGAAGGCAGCCATTACCAACGCAAGAGGCATAAAACAGATGTGGAGAAACATGAAAACATCTTTAAGAACTCTGACGTTTTTGAAATGTTACTCATCTATTTTTCTCTCCTGGAACTTGACATCAACTTAAAATAGCATCTCTGCTATGATGTATACCTATAAATAGAATCATGAGATAGACATAATGATCGTTGTCATCTGGTGGACACCACAGATGTTTTGGCAGCTTCCGAAATAAATGGCATCACTTGAAGCCTTTTGGCTTAGTCCTGTTTTCTGAATGATGAGTTTCATGAATGCCAAATCATTTGGATTATGATCAGGCAACGTTGTTTTCTAATCTGTCACTGTTCTCAGGACACAACATGACAAATCTCCTCAAGCTAATATAATGGTTGTCTGATTCTGGGTCTAAAATCTGATTCCTGCTGACAAACACAACCCCCCCCCCCCCCCCCCCCCCCCCCTGACAAACACAACCCCCCCACCCCCCCCAAAATTCTCTCATAATTGCTTCCACTAAAAAAAAAAAGGTTCAGTTGGTTCAACTCAGTCACGACTGATCCAAACCTACCAAGCCATAACAGTTTCCAGGATTTGTTCAGGAGTGCCAGCACCTTTCTACATTTATAGCACCACCTCACACGATGTGCGGGGACTTGGGGGACTCGTTAAAATCATGCCTCGCTGCTTGATCCTCCCCTGCTTTGTCTTTCCCCCACTCAGTCAAAGCAAAGAGGGGAAAGGTGCTGAGAGACCTGTGCCATTAATTTTTGGGAAAAATAATTGTTCCCGTTTAATAAATACATCGGACAGGAAATAAAATTCCACATAAAAAGAAATCCATTTAGAATATTATTAATATGTGTTTCAAAGACAACAACAACAAGAGATCAAAAAAGAGTGCGAGGAAAAAATAAGACTGTGAAATAAAATATTTACTGACTCGCAGTTTATCGAAATTCATGTTTCAAGTTATTGATCGGCAGCATGCACTTTAAACATGTACACACAAACGCAAACTGAATAAAAGGACACCACTTTACTACACCCCATAAACAGATACGCACACAGACACAGACACACACCTTTCCAGCAGCACATGCTCTGTTGCTTTCATTAAGGTAAAAGGCTACATTAAAAATACATGATCAGACCTCTCAGACATGCCCCGGTGCACACATGATGCTGTTTCCCCTTCCATCCAGGTCACGCCTTCGTACATTAATTAAAATGTAAATATTCTATCATTCATGACTCTTGATGGACTCTTAAAACATATATCTTTGAGTAAGTAAATAGAAAAGACATACTCACGGTTCTTCAGAGCCCATATTCCGTCGATTAGGGAAACGCTGCGTGGTCGGAGTGAAGTTCATGCTTAATCCTTTTGTTTTGCCTGGGAAGCCTTCGGGTCAAGTGTGGCACTGAGGAAGAGGATGACACCGCAGCTGGAGACAGGACTGAAGCAGCGGAGGAAAGCTCGCTGACTTGACCTCGCACGGTGGGGCGGGGAGGAGGAGGGGTGGGGGGGGCTGTTAGAGCACAGAGGTGAAGGAGGAGGTGCAGCGGCCAGCATCAGGTTCCCATCAGCCATCCAAAACAGCCACCGTGTGTCCAGGTGAGAAAAGTATCCCCAGACTGCAGAGCATCCTTCCCCAGTCATTCATAAATGAGCAGGATCTGCTCAGGAGCCAAAGAGAGAGACGAGGAAGGAACTTTTCCTCTCAGTCAATGAAGAGTGAGTCAGGTTGAGCAGAATGTCACAGACAGGCTGCCTGTCGCCTGACACAAGCCACTGCTGCCGCTGCTGCTGCCGCTGCTGCCGCTGCTTCTACTCTGGCTGACAGACACTGATGCAGCTGACGATAGCTGGGAGGAGAAATTCCCACAGGGCTGAATGGTTCATCACGTTTCGGGACAGTGAGCATGTGTCATGGTTGTAATAGTGAACATGATGAAAAGCTAAGGTTAACCAAGAGTAATCAAGTAGAATAATAATAATTAATGGCAAAATGTGTTTAAAAAGACTGTGTCATGATTATAATATCGGATAATAAAATGTTCCATGTGTTTAAAATAGGATAAAATGAATGAAAATAATAATTCATGTTCATGATTTTCATATGCTAAGATAGCAGTTCATTAGAAAGAGTGAGTTAAAAAAGAATAATAATTAATTGTTTTCAGGTGTCTTGAGTTAAAAGAGGTTAAAATGATGATCGATCATCTATTCAGTGTTCAACTGTTTTTGCCTCGCAGGTATTGAGACAACAATAGAGACAGGACGGCACTTATAGATAGGGTACTTTGTTTTGTATCGTTTTTGTTTACAACTTTGCACTTACCTTTGATCTAATTCGACTTGCATAAGTATTTCTGTAACTGCAATTGTGTTTTTATTTTCTTTTATTAAGTCCGTGGCGAATGTGCTGCACGGCGATTGATTGTTGATGTCTGTTTCTTCTGTGTTGAAAAAAAAGGCAGTTTGGCTAACAAACAATACACACTGGTTGCTAACTCATCGTCCTTGTGTAGTTTCTTTCCACCCTTTTTACTTTATATTTTCCCCGGCATCGGGGCGTAACACATGCGGAGAGGGAGAGGCAGCACATGAGGAGGAGTGGGTGGCTTCAAGGGGTTGATTTGGGAAGGGGTGGACGAGACGTTAAGACAGATCGGTGGAGCCCAGCCCTGACTTTGCGTGGCTGCATGTGACTGTCACACAACCCATGAATTAGCTGGGTCAGCGTGTCTTTTACCTGTCATTCAGAGCGGAGCAGGACGAGACAGTGGCCCTCTTCTCATCGCCACGCTCAGCTCGGCTCTGAGGGTGAGGCAGTGTGGCTATTGGCAAACTCACATGAGAGAGCACTGACATGGCCGGGCCTGATAAGCAGACAACTGAGGTGACAGATGTTTTTCACCAGGACCTTTGTGTGCATGTGTGTGTGCATGCACACACGCATGCATGTGTATGTACCTCATGCATGTGGTCGTGCTGATTAGGGAATTATTTGCATGGCATTAGGCCACTGCCCTGGATTGGTGTAAGGTCCTTATACGCTTTAATCTGGATGATGGGGGCTGATCTGTTCTATGAGCTGCCATCAGCTCTCCGGAGAGAGACACTAATAAATCCAGCTGCTGCCAATATACTGCTTTGTATTGTGGGATGTACTCTGTTCATATGGTGCCTCTGGGTCATAAACTGGGTGTTGATCAGAGTGTTCATCATCAATTACCCCCAATGTATTACCTTGAAGTATGTAGTTATGTTGTTTTATTGAGTAGTCTTATGAAGTGATTTCTAACCTGGCCATTGGGAAATGAATGTGAGTGAATGTGAGGGTTGTGACTGTTGCATTTTCAGTCATTGGAAAAATTATTTTCCTTTGGGTCACAAGCCTGGAACGTTTGGGAACTGGAGTGGGTCCAATGTCAGAGAGTCCTTCACAGTGAAAGACAAAAGAAACAAAAACTTAAAAAATAAAGACCTGTATTAAAAAATAAAATGAAAAATAAAAACGAGAGTGATGACACTGTACTCATGCAGTCATAATATGATGGCGGAATAAAGACCTTCATGATTCCCTGTGCAGCAGAGGAAGCTGGTTGGTGGACAACACACAACCTTGCACTTTTTGTTGTCATTTGTCATCATGCACATTGGAATTATATTGCCACTAGCTCAGAGTTTTACTGCATGCTGATGACATGATGGATGTGTTTCATGAAAGTCTCAGCACGTCTGTTCTGCAAAGCATCATATATCATCCCACCAAACGCCCCTCCACTTTCCTCACACTCTAATCTAATGCTGTGTCCAGGCACAAACACCTGGCTCATCATTACCATGGAATCGCTGACCTGCACAATGTTTATTGGGTAGGCACATTTTTTATTTGATACTACCACACATTAACACACACACACACACACACACACACACAAGCACATTGCCTTTTAAGCTCATTCATATTGATTACAATTGCGCATTGTGACTTATTGATTAAATCATGAAATGGTGACTAACTGGTGCATTATTAACTTTTTAATTAGGAAACTGATTAGAAATTGATAATACATCGATATGTAAAAATTAAGCGTGTGACCTTTAACATTAAAGCCAAAAATAATGGTTTCCCAGTGTTTCTTTGTTTTTTTTTAATTTTTTATAATCATATACATCTACCAATTACTGCTGATAATAGCAGATGTCAGGAGAACACTGGGAGCCACCATCAACTCATCTGCAACCTAAAGGCATGGCTGTCTTTCCACAGGTCACTGTCTGATCACAGTGTGCGTGCAAGAGACAAGATGTGGGGGGACGTCGACACAGTCGCAGATGAATTGCATCTGTACACAGTCCACAGGGACTGGCTTATCTCCTGACCCAATTGTGCACCCATATGCTGGCGAAATAAATAAATAAATCAGCCTTCATATGGTGCAGTTGTCATTATTTTTCCTCAGTCTTATATTATTTTCCGTTTAGAGTTCGGACCTGTTTCGGAACCACAATGGTTTGATTTAGTTGATCTTACACGTTGTTGTTAAATTTGATTTATTGGCCAAATTAGAGATTGACTTCCCTCCATTTAAAGAACAAAGGACCAGGGGGGGAAAAAAAACCTCACTGACATGATCAATTCCTCACTGTGGAGCCTCCTTTAATCTAGTTGATCCCTGGCATATGTCTCTCCACACTGGCTGAAAGAATCGACTCTTCCCTTCGTCCTCCTCGCTTTGTGGTTTTGATGTGCGACGGATGTTTCTCTGTGGTCGTGCCTGGCTATTCCTTTTTGTATTCTGTCTCCCACTGGCCCCTAAGCAACAACTCCTTTTTGACATGCTGATTTGCCAATACCTTGTACTGTGTCAGTGGATTTACAAGTCCCCCTGCTGTGGAGCTTCAGAGACTGGTTTGTTACGAGCTCTTAGATGATAAGATACAAAATGTTTTTCCTTTTTCACGCAATTTGCAGCAGAAATACTTTTTAAAGCCTGTGATAACCTCCTGGGGCTCAGGAAAAATAAGTGTCACCAAATTTCTTTTTCTTTCTAATTTGTAATTTCAATTTAAACGCTTTACACTTATTTTCTATTATTTTGTATTGTTTAGTAATATTTTATTTATTAATTTTTAAAAGGCATGCCAGGCTATCACATGGCATATCCCCAGAAAAGCCAGGATGTCCTCTTTAGGGTTTTTTTTTTTTTTGGAAAGACTTAAAATGTGTGCATGTGCTATTTTTAAGGCAGCTGAATATGTGAGCGCTTACTGAAATTAGAATCTGGAGGCAGAGTATCCTTCCACCTCTGGGTACCAATCAGCTGGGGCAGGGTGGCACATGAGCTCTCCGTCATACAATGCAACTTTAATGTCCCCTTGACAGAGGAGATTAGCTCTGGTAGGCAGCTCTGATAGAACTTTTTTTTTTGTGGACCTTTAGGTTGCACTCCGTTAAGACACCGAACACCAACTCCTCAGACTCTCCTGCGTCAACAACAATGACCTTGTCTGGACGAGACAAGGCTGTAGCTGACGTCTGCAGGTGTTTGTCATGTTACTTAGGCGTGTAGCTGCGTCAGATTTAAGCAATGGACACAGTAGTGCATCTAATGTCATGTTATCTTATCTTCTGTTATTTTATTTTATTATGAGTGTATGAAACCATAGGAAATACAATTTACTGATTTGAGTGAATGATTTCACATGAGAAACTGATAACACTCTACTCTTGCTTTTCACTTCAACATCATTATAAAGCAAAATGCACATATTGCGTAACAGCAGGGGCCAAATTCCGAGTGGCCATATAGAGTGATGGTATTTTGGAGTGCGATATATATATTGCATTCTCGACTGCTGACATGATGCGTTGACGTCGTCCTTGTTTATGCAGGTGTGTGATATCTGTACGTGTTCGTGTGCATCCTGACGCACATCCAGTCCTGGACCCCTCGCACCAAACGTTTCGAGTCGCTCCCTATCAGCTCGTCCAGTCACCATTCGCCTGAATTATTGGTGTCAAGGCTTAAAATGAGCTCAACCAGGCCTTATCAGCAGCAGCAGCCAAATTTTCCCGGAGAAGAGGAAAAAATGAATGTAATACCTTTTTTCAATTTGGCTGGCCCCCATCTGACCCCAGAGAGTAAAGGCAGGAGACAATAACTGATATGTTCAATATCTGATCTCTGCTCCTGCTGGTTAGTTAGGGAACAGTCACGCTGTAATGTCACAGTAAACCAGAGAGGACTCACTGCCTGAAACTTCTATTTCTTCAGTCTGATTAACATACAATTCATCACCATCTCTACTCTCTCTTTCAGCAAAACCATGTGTATCTTCAAACTCACTTACATACGGAACCTATTGCAGCTTGAGTTTTACCCTCCTGATTGCTTCACAAAAGTGGAATCAAAACACTACAGGTCTGCTTCAAAAAGAACACGCTCTCAACACAAACCCGCCAATTGTCGAAAATGATCTGAACTCAATCTTCAAAGATTGGACACATCCTGGACGCACGTCACATCAAAGCACGCATACGACGGCTGCGAGCTACAAAAATCGGACTCCTCTGATCTAAATGAGATGAACAGGGACAAAGCCTTTCAGTTTGAACGGTGACCCTCGAAACTGTGCACGGGTCCGGAGAAGGGACACGTTTAGATTCTGCTGCCAAAAAAAGCATGACCCAGTTTAGTACGACTGACACAAGTCTTCTGCCTCTGGCAATCAGAACCCCTGCTGACCCACAGGCCTGGTTTAGTATGACAAGACTTAAGGTCACCGCCATGCATCAAGCGATCATTCACAGGAAAAATCGACCTGTATACAGCATCACTCAGCTAAACAGGTGAATCAGGTTTATTTACCTGCGCAGGTAAATAAACGTTGATGGCTTTGTGTACGCTGGTGTTATGTTTGGGTCACTGTCAAAGAGAAGCAGAGACAGGGAGATCGTTTGGTTCCATAGATGAGTGGTGATTATTCTGTCAGCACAATGACAATGCCTGTGAGCAGGTAAAGCTTCAGAGCGTAACTCATGGTGACCTGCTGGTCAGCTACCTTCACCTTCTGCTGTTTCCCCATTATTACCTATCTATAATAATGGATTGCTTTTTAATTTATTATCTCATTTTTTAATTTAGATTTTTGTCATTGATCACGACCACCCCCTGTCCTTTTTAAAGTGCTGCATGTTATTCACACACACACACACACACACATATTTATCTAAACTTATATAAATGCTTCATGATTTTACAATGTTTAATGCAGGTAGTATGAATTGTTGAATTAGTAAAGGCTGTGAGTATTTAATTAACTGATTACCACTCCCAAAGCATTATATTCACAAAGAACAGCTAGAACTGGTTGCTTTATATTAATGGTTCATACATGAGATTGATATCAGTCATCATATAAATTAAATAGAATTTTCAGGCAGCGACCTTTCTAGTTTCCAGCTTTAAAAGATGCAAAGAATACAACCTGTCTCAATGCAGTTTTTATATAAAATATAATAAAGACGAAGATAATACATGTGTGGATAAAGGTGGTGAGAGGATGGTAAATGCGTGGTTGCACGCATTTATTTGCGTGAATTGATTTTTCCATAATGCACTGTGAGCAGTACACTACATATGTACTGCCCCCCCCCAAAGGACTATAGAGAGCAGAACCCAAAAGACCCATTTTATTGAGCTATAGATTACACATCATGCACAAAATGAGTTATGGTAATAAGATGGGGGGTGGAGTGGTGGATGTAGTAATAAATGGCACGGCCACCCACATTGAAATGTAGCCGGTGAACCAACACAAAGCTGAACCCTAAAAACCAGAATGACAGCAAGAGCTTGTCGAATTGGAAGGGGAAAAAAAATCTCATTATCTTGATTTTAATGTGATGCATTTAAATGCAAGCGCTTTTTCATTTTTCATTCATCATTTGTCATTTCCTGTCACTAACAATAAATGGTGGTCTCTTGGCAATGTTTTGTTGCCATCCATTGCCAGTTGGTCTCTAATTGGTTTCTTCTTATTGGCTCCTGCTCTTCTTTTAAACGGTCTTGTTGTGATCCATCATGATATTTTACTTCAGTCCAGACAGTACTTCTGGTCTCTAACTTTAACTAGATTAGTATTAGTATTAGTATTAGTATTAGTATTAGTATTAGTATTAATATTAGTATTGTTGTTGTTGTTGTTAATCTTATTATTATTATTAACCCCAAAAAATACTTAAATAAGTTAGGGTTCTTGTGTTTGTGTTTTAATTAAAATGCAAAAAGGCTCAAATTAATCAACTAAATGTCAAAATACTTATCAAGACTGATTATATATCACAGAGAACTGTTGGTAAGCGAGAAATATCCGGAACCCTGAGTATTGAATTGGAATATTAAAATACAGCAGTGCAACATTTTTACTGAAACCCCAAATCACAAGTCTTTAGCATATACAGTATATATCCATTTACTGCTGCCCCCTGTGCATTTTGCTTTGCTCGCTCGTCTCAGCATCTTTGTCAATGTCCAAACAAGCAGACATTCGTTTGAAGCCTGGATTTGTCCGGGCAGATCTAACGTCATGACTCAAAATGCCACCGATCATACAACAATATGAAGGAAAAGAAAAAAACACGCAAAGCAACATCGTACATTGCTCCACTGTGACTCATCCGCTGGAGATCAAAAGAATATGCTTTGTGTTGTGCGTGGTGACTCATTTTTTCTGTGCTGTTTCTGTCACTTCGGTTTTCTATCTTTTATCTCCATCTCTCCTCTACTGCTGTCAAAATTCCTCGGAAAACATCTAATTCCTGAGCTTTTGTTGCCCTGAGGTCCAGAACTTTGGAGTCGACAGTTGACAGACCATCATCACCACCACCACCATCATCATCATCATCACCACTACCACCATCATCACCACCACCACCATCATCATCATCACCATCACCACGTCATCATCATCATCATCATCATCATGGCATCTTACTGATTTCAAGGCCACTTTTACTCCACACTCGAGTGACGAGCTCTGTTAAAAAGACACAAGCACAGTCTGTTATGGTAAATGTGATGGGTACTTCATGATAAATACCTGCGTTAACACAGTCAGTTAAGGGAGCATCTGAGCAAGTGCATCCCAATGTCCCTGTTGTACATGGAAAATGTTATGATCTCTGTTTTTCCTTTACTGCCATGCAGACCCAACACCTATATGTTTTTCCATCATTGCTTTTTTGTTTTGTTTTGTTTAATATGAAAGAATGACCGTTCCCAGAAGTACAACAAACAGCTGCCTTCAGGTGCCAGACAACAGCAGGTCAGTGTGCGCAGCAGTGGAAAGGTCTTTTGTGTGACTTGGATATTGTGGCTTTCATACATACAGTGGTCAAAAGCATGTGTGTGTGTGGAGATATCGTAAAGGCAGCGTGGCAGCTTTTGATGTCAGGTTCTTTTGTGTGCAGGCTGCATGGCTTTTAATGAGGCAACCTGCCTCATTATCAGAGCTGTGTGAGGCCCGGATGGACACAGCCACATGGTGGGACTGCTTCTACTCACTGCTCTGAAGCCACGAATTACAGCAGCTTAGCCCAACACTGGCACTCCACGCTGACCTATTTGTCCTTTCTAATGGCACCCGAGGGACTCGGATTTCTACAGACACACGTGTGTGTGGCCAAAACTGGCTTAACAGGCGATTCCGTTGTTATGAGTGTGAGATGTGGGGCATGATTTTGTGGCCTTTTTCCGACTGAATGGAAATATTCGGTAAGTTGTGGTATAAAAGGCAGTGGTTTCTTTTTGACCACACAGCCTCTGTTGTGACTTTTCTCTCATTTTGTTTGGCGGCATTTGCCAGCGCTGTTTGCTGAAAATAAAGATTTTCCCAGTCATGGAAAGCCTGCGGCCGACTTTTAATGTCACCTGGGGATAGCGTAAAAACAGCACATCCCAGCGGGGACCGGAATATCATCAGCCGTCAAATTAATATGCCTCACAGGCTGTTAAAGTTAAATTAACAATATTTTTGTTACCTCTTCTGTTGATTCCCTTTAGTTGCTTCAATTGACCTTTTAAAACCTGCATGAACTTTAATATGTAAATATCAGTTTGTTTTTAGACCCTGATTTCTTCCCGCAGGCTCCTTACACTGATTTCACCCTGATACTATTTTTTAACTCTTATGGAATCAGATGTGTCTTTTTTTTAATGAACACACATTTTATTGAACTTTCTTTAACTAAAATGAAAAAAAATGAAAATCATTATAATAAGTGTTATTTATAATAATAAATCATAGAAGAATTAATAGTTTACATTTTTGTTACGATAAAAGGTGGAGAATATCTGTAAATTAGGACAAAGGGGGAAAAAACTGACAAGCTACAAAGAGGAACACAGAGACTGTGGTGCAAACTAGACACAGGTGATACCAATCAGACAGGTGACACTAATAAAGGCAGGTGAAGGAAATCCAAACCGTACGTTAACAAAGACAGGAAGTAAAGCTGGCACAAAACACAACAACGAAAAAAAAATCCATCTGTAACAGGAAGCAAACATAAACAAGATACACAAGTAAATGTGTTCACAGCTGCAAACAGTCCATACAATAAATATGTATTATGTGTATATATATATATATATATATATACATGCACACACTCCTGGTTGAAGTAAAGTGGTGACTTGTGTGAGTGTGAAGAGGTAAAGTGGGGCCATGAGCTGTGCTTGTGTGTATGTGATGAGTGACATTCCGATCTTATACTTAGCAACAGACAACAGTCCCCCCACTTGTTCTAAATGAAAATTGCGCCACATTAAAATCGCGTTTGTTGCCCAAAGCAGTCTGCAAGGTGCTGAATGCTAATTAGGTAAGATGAGTGTCAGGGGTCCTCAGCAGGCTGATGACTGTGGGCTGTTTACCCAGCACCACCCCTCTGATAAGGAGTTTATTTTGGGCGTGCAGCCAGTGCCCATCATGTGGTCCCTCTTCCTCCACACAAACAATTTCATCCCACCATACACCTACCTGCAAATGACTTGCTCTCATATACACACCTCTTGCCGTTTGCCATTCAATCTCAGAGGCCCCACTGAAATCCCCATTAGGGTGAACCATGCTGTGTTTTGCCTTAAGCAAGTCATTCCATATCAATTCGACTTCTCCAGTGTGTGTGCTGTGTAGATGGTTGGCGCTTGTGCGGGTCAGAAATTGTGGTGGGGCTTATCTTAATGTGCATGCTAGGAAAAATGACTCTGCAGTTACAGTACAAAAAGTTACACATTAGTGAACTCAGAGCATTTCGCTAACTCTGAATAATTGATCAACACAATATAACGCTGAGTGTATTCTTGATGAACAGAGACGAGAGCCACTCTTAATGAAAGATAAACACAGATGGTCTCGGCAGCTGCAGAGAATTCCCCATGCATCGCCTCCGACTTCTAAGGCCTCTCACAGCTTGACCATTGGGTGCATATTAAAAGTGACATCTCACCAGAAGTTTAAGGACGAATGGATGTCGGCTCATAAAGTGCACTTTGATGGTTTGAAGTGCCGTACCTGTCATTCTGAGATCCTCAAGCATGAATCTTTAATTTCCATCCTAAATAATGGTGCCATGGTTTATTGATGAGATTCTCTTTCCCTTGGTGCGGTGTGCTAATTGGCTGAAGTTGCAGTAAGCGATAAGAGAATAAAGCTTAGGTAGCAATATCGATAAATTACACAGGCTGAGCTTCAAAGTTGTTTTTTGGTTCAAAGTGTAAGTGGACGTTGTCAGATAGATTTACTAGCAACTGAAAGCTAAATGTAACAAAAGACATATGTGCACGCACATACACACTCATGATCTCTGTGTGCTGATTGTTATGTGTTGGTTAGGTTGGACCCCAAAGTGGAGACTGACACAGGTAAGTCAAGGTGAAACAAAGAGGAGGCAAGGAGCTGGCTGGGATGTGCATTCTTCTCACACAGGTGCAACACAAGGAGCAAAACAGGCTGCAAGGCAGAAACTGACCAGCAGGAAACACAGATACACAGGAAGAGACGGTAGCTGAACACTACCCCAGGACCCAGAATCATCTGGTGGAGTGAAGGCTTTTCAAGTGCAGGAGATGAGCTGAGTGGAATCAGGTGTGTCTCGTCTGCTGCCACAGGAGGAGCCAGACACACACACCTGCTCTGGAGCAGAAACAGAGAGGGGGAGGGGGCAGACCACAAAAGCACTGCAACACAAAACAGAACGAACAGAACCATCGCACTGATGTTACATTCCTATGTGGCAAAAAAACTGTTAACAGATAACAGAGTGCCTGCTTGTTTTCCTGTTTCAACATCAACGTCAACGTTACACACAGTACAACAGCATTACATACAATAGCATTAAACCCAGAATAGCAGTTATTACAATATAAATCGCTGACGGTGATTTATCAGCTGCAGAGACATAGTGGCCACAATGAGTCCCACCTGACAGTGATTGTAGTTGTCTGGTTGCTGTTGTGTTACAATCCCAATTGTTTTATCTGCAGTCAAAACAGAATTAAAACATACATAAGGTGGCTCATGCAGCTACAATCATATGTCTAATCAATACCCTATTGTCCCATCTGTCTCCGAGCAACATAACTGCAGCAACATAAAACCCATAACAGATAATACAGGCTCTGGACTCTGGTGACAACTGCCGTCATTGTTTTTATGTGCCCAATAACCTAAAGCTTTCTATGACAACAGCCAAGACCTGGGACGTGGAATTTAATAAAGCTGCGTGGAAAAACAACAATAAATTGCCTTTATAAGCTCTTGCCACGTTAAAATTACCTGTGGAACACACTTAAGGATTCCACACAGGATCCAGTGGCATTATTGTATCTGTTTTCCCTTTTCAGTGCTGTCGAGAGCGAAATTCCATAATTGCATGCTTCTTTATTAACCTCAGGGCAACACAGAGATATAGAGACCTGCCATTTTCAATGTGCTGGAGTTTCTCTGCGTCTTGTCCTGGTCGCCTGCTTTTTGCCCTGGTTCAAACATCCATCTCCAGTCGTGCTTCAGGCAAACGACTGCAACTCCTTTGCAAGGTGCATTTTATACAAACACAAATGTATTTGAAAACTGTGAGAATGATGCTGAATAAGATGCAGTGAGCTCCATTGTGTGGCTGTGTGTGATCTCCTTGCAATGGACAAACCAACTATGTCCCCAAATGTTGTGGATCTATATGTTTCTTTAGGTTGATCTTTTTATATGCAGTCACTCGAATCCTGTCCCTTGTGGACAGAAAATGGATTACACTAAGCATTAATAGCTGCAGACAATTATAGAATACAACCCTGCAAAGTCATTTATGCACACCCCTCTCATTTCTCATCCTGTCCAGGTATGTTTGGCCTGGAGTCAGGACTGGATGTGTTCTTGTCCCCTGCCATATCAGCACAATAGAACACCCGTTGAGTAATAAGCCGCCTGTTCACCTCCCTTCAACCCTCATTCAGCAGTGCTCACTTTGCATCCCTATATCTGTCTGCACTGCTGGCCCCTCAGCATAACCGCCTCTGGCTTACGTACATCTCTCTGACCTTGGATGTGTAACCCGTCTTCTGATTTAGACCTGGTTTCTTTTCGAAACTTCCAAGGACTTAGTCTCAGATGCTGAAGATGAAAATAACTTTTTCATTTAAGTGGGCTGGGAACCTCACCTATAACTGTTGGCAAACTCATAGCACTGTGCTATATACAGATGTGCTGCCTCACCAGTCATGGAATTGGAATGCAGATTGCACTGGGAATTCAGTTGCAGATTTAACAAACTGGAATATAAGCTCCACAGTTATATACAATAGCAAGTTGTACCTAAACTCATTTTAAAAACGACAAAATAGTTATATATCTTACATTATAGTGTTAAAGCTGCACCAATAAACAAGTGCACTGCAAGGCAACAGAAAGAGATAATGACTGCAGCAGAGGGAGAGATCTGTCTTGGCACTCCCCTGGCAAACTGTTGGATATGTATAGTACCATTATCAAATGTGCAGCAGACATTACACAGCAAAAGACAAAAAGGAGCAGGTGTCTGAGTGACGATCAGAGCGCTGAGAATAAGATGCCACAAAGGGATTTATTTTAATGGAAAAGGAGCTTCCAGGGGTTTTCAATGGCTAAATCTACATCCAGCTTCCTGTATCTCTGTTTCTCTTTCTCTCTCTCACACACACACACATAAACTATTTTTCCCTATTTTTCACTTGTCCAGGCACTCCAGGTTCAGCTGTTAAGGTGTTGTTTGCTGTGTGACACTATAAAAAACACTCAGACACTGACAGGCTGCATCAACGGGGACCATATGCAGTGTTGTCACCTGTTGGTTTCCCTGCAGGTCACCAGCAGCAGGTTACAGCTTCGATCACGACACAAGTTGCTCTTTGTTTTGTTTTTTTCTGTGTCTCTCCACTCTGGTACTGTGCATCATGCCGGGCATGGGTGAAATGTGTGCTTTTACCCCTGAGCAATTTTGAATCCATAGGACAGGTCTTTGCCAGCCCAATCTATCGCAGGATCCATTGCACATTGGAAACATAATCAACTGTGTCATCGGCATAGAGTCAAGTCCTCAGAAAGAGGTGTGTTAGATTTGTGTGCATTTTAGCAGCATGTTTAGGATTGTTTTGTTTTTTTAGAAGCAGCGCATAATTGATGCTTCAAGCATAAAAGTATGTTAATGATATTTCCTAAATCACAACTAGGTATGAGCATGATTTGTCTCAACCAGTAATTAGAGAGCTTTATATTAAAGGCCTATAAACACATGTTGCTACCATAATGCCATCAAACCTAATCACAGCAAACTGGAATTTAAGAGGCATTTCACAGTGTTGGCATTTATTTGATGGTTTAATTACTATTTTATTTAGCAAACAAGCTTCCCTCAGATTTCATTGTGTCAAAATGTTGTTTCCTCCTGTTACCAACGGCCATATAATAATGCTAAATAATGCAGAAGCCCCTTTGCTTGTTTCAAAAAGAATACTTTAAATTGCGTTTCGTCTGGCGTTACCTCTGCTTTACACAGTGCGCACAAGACAATATTTGAGAAACATTTACTAAACTATGATTCCTGATAATAAATGTGACTTGTGGAATATTGTACATGCTGCTTATAGTGCTGAAAAATAGCTCACTTTTTAATTAAATAAACAACAAAAAAAACATAATAATTCACTCAGCATGTGCTAGAACCATAGAAACGGGTGTAATGTGAGGAGTTGGGGAGGCTGAGTTGCTCTCAGCAGCAGGCTGCAGCACTGTGTGGTGCCCTGGTGCCTGAGGTGCAGTGACATGATGGGAGTTGACAGGTGGCTCAATGGATAGTGGTGCTAAAACTCCCATCATGCAGCCTGCTGAGGCTCCTGTCCCACCTGTAGAAATGCAAATCTAGCCTCTGCTAATTTCACACATTTTAATTAAAAGCCTCAGGGAGGTCAATGTTATGATATAGCTTTGAGGTACAGAGTAAGTCAGGTTATCTATTTGACAAATACATGCTACTAAAACATAGTAGGTATCTTATTTTGAAAGAATTTGGGTTTGAGAATGATGACAGCGGGCATATTAATGTTTGTTGCAATGATTTCTTTATTTTTTTCCATCAAAAGAAATACACAGATCAGCAAAGCTACTACATACAAATGGCCATACAATAGCAATTTAGTGTTTGTTCTTGTTTGAATGTGTTCATTAAATTCAGATTTGTACACTTCACTTTGAACCTTGAATGTTTGCAGTTGTTCTGCATTCAGCAAAAAAAAAAAAAGTTCAAACCAATGCTGTTCTTCCACGTTCAAATGACAAATCTCAGCCACAAACTACACATCTGGACAGCTACCTGTTACTGCTCCAGGAGAATGACTGTAACTACATACAACAAAGGAAAAAAAAACAAAAGTCTTGCATAGCTTCTTTGTAATGTAGATACAGTACAGTAAGGCACTTCATGAGAAAATTAGGCATTTTAAAAAATCCTACACTAACCTTTTTGCAACTTCATCCGAAAACTTTATCTCAATATGCATGGTTACAACATCTGACATGAAACTTTTCCATATAACATTTTGCACACTGTGTACCTCTACTGTACGTCTCTGCTTTTCTTTTGGCATTAAGTCTCAAGTACAACATTCTCAAAATATTGAAGTTGGGTTCTTGTGCATAATGTGACCGACACATTGTCCCGTAACCCCACAAAACCCAGTGTTCTCTCAGAATATAAAGAAAAAAAAAGAAATTGTGCAATGATTTGGGGTTATGTGGAGTAAAAGGCAACACGCTGTCAAAAAAGAGCCCCCCTAACAAAAAAGAAAACAAAATCAAATAAAATGTCCGGGCAAGCTACAGGTCATTTCTTCACAGACTGGCACTGTACCAACGCAGACTACAGTACATCTGACATGGATAGAGAACTTTTCTCTTGCTTTAGATAAAAAGGAGTTTTGCCTTGTCTCTCCTCAGGCCACTGCAGGGACAATTGTGTCACGTTGTAGCCGATAAGCTGCATGTAGGACTACATATTCCAGCAGCCCAATTCAAAAGAATAGAGGTAACGTGTATGTATCTGCTCTATCCAAGCTGATCTTCGTATTGTTTGCGGAAGCAATCTCCAGCTGGAAAGAAATCCCAGCATCTCTCCTGGTACATTTTCCACACATATGACTCCTGAACGCACACACACACAAACACACACACAGAGACACAAATAAACACAAATCTAAGTGCTACTCGATTTGTCTTGTGAAATTTTTTAAAAGTCTAAATCCTTTTTTTTCTTTTGTGGTAAAACTGACATTTTCTTTCCATAACAGCCATTTTAAATGATGAAATATCATAACTAAATTGGGCAGTTTTCCAGAGTGGAACAAAAATGGTTGTTCAAAGATTTAGTTTAGTTTAGTTCAACGAAAGAGTGGAATTTAAATCCCACCACACAGTATCAGTGTCTCCAGTATCTCCAACGCTGACTGGATAGTAATAGATTCATTGTATGTGACTGATATCAGATCAGATACATTATTGTAGCATGCTACCATACAATACCTGGCCAGTGTGCTCTGTCTCATCCTTGTTGATAAGGTACATCAGGAAAAACCTGAAAAAAATCAGACTAATGAAATAAAAATGTAATAGCAAGCTTTCACACTTTCACATTTCCCTCCTAAAGGTCTGATCACAATCAAAACACAGAACAGAGCGATTAGAAAAGCTTTGCTGGGCCTAATTAGCGGTCCTGCTGTACAAAGCTTCTATTATTTGGTTTCTACAACCCTGTACTCACAGGAAGCATCAATAAAACATCCCACCTCCGTCACAGAAATCACCTGTTTCCCAAGTCAAGTGTAAATGGCAACAGGCCACTGTATCTCCGCGTGCCAAATTGTGATAAATACTGTATGAGAGCATGCCATCACAAACCTATTTTCCAATAAAGTTCATGACATTAAAGAGTAATGAAGCAACATAATGAGGCTGCTCTCATATCCCCTGGCCAGCTGACAGTGAGCTCAAATGGGCTGAGACCTTCTATTGTCACAGCCATTATAGAGAGATACAGGATAAGCAATGAGGGGCAGGGGAAACATGGAGACAGACGGAAAGACTACCTGAAGCCATTTAGTGTTCCGGATCATTGCAGCTATTAGTGATTTTGGCCCTAATGCTTTGTTAATTTGCTGAAGCCATCAATCATATGGTTAAATTACAGAGAAGCAGCAAACACATTTCAGGACTGATGTCATAAAATATTTATATATTTAAAAATATATATAATACAATTATCAAAGAGAGGTACTTACAGGTAGTTGGCCAAATTGTGCTCTTGTAAAGTGTGAGTCTCAAAGCCGTGTGGTGTCGTGTCAAAGTAATCGTTACCGATCCCACAGATGAAACATTTTGTCTGAGGGCAGAAAATGAAATGAGATTATAGCACATGTACTTTTTTCTTTCCATGCAACACTGGAGTTTGCATTATTTCATTATTTTTAAAGGGGCACACAAAGGTCAGTGGCGACAAAATCGTTCAAAGCACTCAGCCTTTGATAAAAGCTTAATGAAACAACCACTGCTTTGTCATCAGGTTTATCTGAGCTTAGTGCAAGCAACACATTTGTCATTCTTTTTCTAGGAGCTTCATCATTTTCTTTGTCTTTGTGTATTCATGTTTTTCAGCTTCATAAGACGTCATACCCCTGTATTATAAACTGAATATATTTACTTTTTATTTCCTTTTCCTTTTTAAAAAAATAACTTAAAAGAAGTGGAGACCCTAGAGTCTTTTCACTTATATTAATAAAGCTTACCAAGAACAACTCCCACATCATAATATAATATAAAATATAATAGTCCATGACCTACTGCAGGGCTCCATAAGATGGTATGTATGGGTGTTACGGCCCAGGGGGCGTGGGTTTGGGTGTTGGCTCCTCCCTATGTGTTTCACCCATGTGTTTCAGGTGCTGCTCCCTCCTCCCGGAATTCACGCAGGTGACGGCAGTTGCTGATCAGCAGGGGGATATAGAGGACAGAGGCAGACCAGTTGGGGGGGGCGGCCATTGTGGACAGCGTGTGGGCTGTGTGTGTGTATGGGGCAGAGCCGCCCTCCCGTTTGGGGGACTCGACTTTAGTTTAACTGTACTTTTCCTTGTTGTCTTTCGGTTTTGGTCTCTTTGTGAATAAATCCCCTCTGCCCTTCGTTCGATCCTGTGTTGTGTTGCTCTGTCTAGTCCGAGGTCTTGCGGTATGTTACTCCCCTCTTCCCCTAGCTGTTGTGGGACGTAACAATGGGTGAGAATGAAAACTCCTCTCACCTCCATGTCCTCTTTGACTTGTTCCTGCTGGTCTCTCAGTTCTCCAAAGGCATCAATGATCAAACCTAAAACCACACAAAAAAAGTGCAGTATAATTAATGCAACAATCTTAACACTTTTCACTTGCTAGAAGTAGATACTGGACTGTGGTTTGGACATCCTCCTGTGATGGGAGCACTGCAAAGAGATTTGATTTATTTAAACATTAGGATAGTATGTCTGTGTATAGAGCCGGAGCTCACCCTGGATGATGGCCAGCAGGATGACGATGACAAAGAAGAAGAAAGTAATGTCGAAAAGGATGCGGTAGAGCTCATAAGGGTCACCAGCCGGGTCCTCGATCTCATCCCCAATGCCCCCTCCTGCTCTCACCCCGACGTACATGTGAAATAGGTAGCACTGTGTGAACACAGAGGCATAGTGCAGTTTAAACACTGTGGTTACATTTGAGAAAAAAACTCTTAAATACTTTCAAAAACATGTAAGTCATATTTACCGTCATCATGTCATCACACTTCATGTCTGGCTCATCGTCATCTGCACTTTTGTTGTAGAACTTCCTGAAGAAGTTGAAGGCCACCACAGTGTAGAGATAGACCACGACTGCCAGCAGGCCCACTGTCAACACCAGCTACAGAGTAAAACACACATCAAGATCTTTACCCAGAAAACACACTTGATCCAACACAGCAGGAGCAGAGCAGCTGTTTCCATACAGGCAGCTGTCAACACTCTCAGGGAACATGATGGAGCTGCCAGAGTCAAAAGGTGAGGAGATTGTTATGGGGAAAAGTTTAGACTGATAGGAAATGATTTAAAGGTAAACAGTAAACCTAAATTTGGAAACAGCTCCCACATTGATTAACTTGAGGAAACGAACAGCAACAACAGTGGAAGCAGCAGTTAACTGCATTTGGACTGACACCTTGATTGATCTGCCCACAGGCAGTAAGTAGTGTGTGGAGGCGTGGGTGGTAAATTTATGCAGCCATGGCATTTGGCTGTATATGCAGCTTTAAAGAATGAGGCAACTTTAAATTTTTATCTATGCAAAAGATCAGTTGAGACATGAATGCCAGCAAGAGCTGACACTCTGAAATGGTCTAGTTCCACTTTGTGTACTGTCTGCACCCTTAATTCTCCTACTTCAGGAGGATGGACACAAAAATACAACTGGATATGGATATTGCTCTGTATCTAATTGTGTAACTGCTACATGAACATGGAAACTGGTAAAACTGACTTTCGGTTGCATCTCATTGAATAAAGAGGTGTTGGTTAGGGCCCAAGCTTGTCTACTAATCTGCAGTGACTCCTGCAGTTTAGAAGGAGACCCGTATCCTCCTCTTCCTCACCTGTTTGCCATTGTGCGTGACTGAAGAGAGGATGGTGCGCAGGGTTTTAAAGCCCATGGCAATGTCCAGAAGATGAGCAGCAAAGAAGAAGTTGTTGTAGTGGCCCAAAATTGACATTGTGGTGTACCATACTAAATACAAGAAAGACTGGGAAAGAATCAAAACGAGAGGATGAGTCAGAATCCTTCTGTCCGGTCATATCATCAATCAAATCCAAAAATTAATCTATATAAAAAGGTACAGAGCAACGCCATTAGTCATCTTGGTGTTGAAACTTACATTGTCTGTAAAGACCACTCCCATTTTCCAGACGTGGTACTTTGTATCGATTGAGCTTAACCTGACAACAGAGGAAGTGTGGAATGAGTGATTCATACTTTCATCTTGACCCTCTGTGTTTAGTCCAAGCACTTAAAAGTCATTCTGAACTTCATCACTCTCATCTCTCACCATGACACCAGTGAAGCGTCCTTAGCGAAAGTTTCCTCTGTAGGGTTGAAGTCCAGGGCGCTCTTATCCAAGCCCAGCAGCTCTGCTATCCTTTCTGCTCCATACAGGTCTCCATACTTTTTGATCACCTACAAACAGCAGAAAAAGCAGATCAGCAAAAACAGAGCAGAGGATGACACTGTGACGCTGACATTTCATTAACTACCACCAGATTTGTTTTGTGTGCTGTGTGCACAACTGCTTACATAAAAATTCCCAAAACCACTTACTTTCCGTTTGACGAACTTATCCCAGTAGTTGTTTGGGAAGGAACTGACAAAATAAATAAGCAAATGAAAAAAACAAAACAAATGAAGACACAATTCAAACCAGATGATCTTGAAACCATTGTTTGTATAAGATTGTAACTCAGAGTTGACTTAATGTCCTGTTTGTGACTCACGGGGTATTAATGACAAGTCTGTCCCACTGTCCTTTGATGTCATCATCAGATGGCTGCTCTGTGATATACAGGCCGGCAAACTCCAGCTTCCGTGCTATCTCCTTCTCACGTTTGAACACCACCAGTGGCACCTTGGACAAACACAGAATTTGGCTGCGTCACTGGTAAGACTTTCATTGGGGTTAGGGTTTCGTTAGGGTTTGCAATGTGGTCTTGAATGAATATGAGGTATGTGCTATAAAACCTTCGACCTGAGATGTTTAAAAACATCTTGTAAAACACATTAAATACAAATTCCGTTCTTTAACAGTGTTTTAGCTAGTATAAGGGCTAAATTATTGTACAAAATTAAATCCTCTTTGGCCAAAATTATTACATCATGTTAAAATGCTATCCCAACCAAAATGAGTGTGTCATAAAAAGTCTGTTTTATGTCACCTTCAGGTAGTAGTATCCCACTACACACAGGAAGGATATGATGGTGTGTAGTATTGCCAGACAGCGAAGTGTTGGTGCCATGTAGCCTGTGCTCTCCTGCAAGACAAAGTACTCCAGCGCTCCCTCATCTTCCTCCTCCCCAGCTCGACCTCGACCATTCCAGGGGTCTTCATCATCTGAGTTATCACCAGTTACCTGACGGACAACAAAACGATCTCTTACTCTTAGTGTTTACAACAATCTACTATCCTAGATTTCTTTTTACAGAGCTGAGTCTGAACTAGAATCTTACTTTGTAGAAGAGCAGAATGAAGTTGATTGCAAAGGCAACAAAAAGTGCCAGAAAACGGAGGTTGTAGAAGTTCCTGGCAAGGTAGTTCTGCAAAAACAATAATTTACACTGACGTTGTGTGTATTTCATTTGTAATCTCTTAAAATGCTTAAGCTGATACATGGGCTTGATTTTGTGGGTCAGCTGTAAGAAAAATCTCTCACAAGCATCTTTGTCTGGTAGATTTCCAAACCAGCAAAGAAGCTCGCCATAAAGGCCTCAGGTGGTTCCTTCCTCTGGCCGAGCCTCTTCTTTGGGGCCTTCTTCTCCTCCGGTGAGGGATCTTGGGGTGCTTCATCCTTGGCCTTGTCATGGTCCTTCTTCTCACCATCTTCTGAACTGCAACAGGAAATACACTATTAGTGACTCAGAGAGAGAGAGAGGGAGAGAGAGAGAGAGATGCTAATGCAAGGTCACACACACACACGCACACACACACAAAAACCACAAATGCTTCTGTTCACTCACTCACTCACACACACACACACACACACAAACACACACACAAACGTCATGAGAAAAGCAGATCTATACATATACATGTTGGAAACAGCACACACTCTAACATAATGTGATAGAACAGGATGAACAGTGAACAATTTCAAAAACACTCACTCTCCTTTTTCTGAATCCAATTTGTAGTCTCCATTAGCAGCCCTCGTCTTTGCCGCCAGCTGCAACCAACATGTTTATTGACCTTCAGTTACTATTCGCCACTATAGCAAAAATACTTCAGTTAAACTCTCTATACTCATGTTGTTGTGTTTAAGTGTTGAGTAGTCAATGATGATGTTTTATTTTTTGTTTAATGACAGTTGGCAAACAACATTTTGGTGCATTACTACCAAATGACATATTATATTACATAAAAACAATAGTCTATAGTCATTGTATCCACACAGCTGATAATCACTGATGACTAGGAATGGAAAAATCATAATTTTATTTCATTAAACATAATTACTGACCTGTGCCTTCTTCTGCTTGACAGCGCTGGCAATAGATGGCGCATCCCCCACCACAACCTCAGAGACATCCCCCAAGCCAGGCTCCGCCCCATGCTTCCCACCTTCCCTCTTGGGCTGTATGTTCAGCAGCTCAGCCATCAAGTCTGCCTCGGCAGCGTTACCCTGAGCCATCTGACCCAACTCCGCCAATATTGATCCATCACTCGCCTCCATCTTCTCAGCCTCCAGCGCATCTCCGTGAATACCAAACTGAGTGGGATCTGGCATGTTTCCCAAAATATCTGTCACCTTCATGTTCTTAGCACCTTCGACAAGGCCACCGTCAAAAATGGTAGTCCACAAAATATGGAAGAAACCCCAGATTAGACTGTAGATGAAGTGGAAGAGTCCTGTGATGATCATCCAGAAGAATGAGAAGAAGCCTAGCACCATCTCCTTTACACTCATCTTCTTAAATTTCCTGTACTGACGCCTCATGTTCTTCAGAGTAAGCATCTGCCGAAAGTGGCAGAGACTTTTTCTTAAGGAGATGCAGGCGATTGTGAAGGCAGAGGAAGTCTCCAGCATCATGTTCTCCTCCTCTTCCTCCTCCTGGTTCTCCACCACGCCCTGGTTGTCTTCTTCGTCTTCCTCTGGGCGCTCCACTGGATCCGGCTCTGAGATTTGAGAGGCCAGCTGCATCTCGAAAATGGTGTCCTCACAAAAGTTGACAAACAACTCCATCTTCTCGCTCTCTCCGCCTTCATTGACAACGTCAAAGATAAACTGTCGCTTTGACTCTTTCACCTGAGGCTTTTCCCACTGGGTACGGCTGGACTCGCTGATCTCAAAGTAGACTCTCTCGATGCGCTTGGCTCCACCCATTATCTCAATCCGACCCAAAAACGGCTCAAAGTAGCTGAGAACACTCTCAGCCAGGTCAAGGAACGTTGAGAGGCGAGCATCATGAGGCATGTGCTCAGAGAGGTTGGTTAACAGCACTGCTACGTTGAAGCCAATATCTTTGGCAGGTTCATGAAATCTCTCCACAAACTGCTCATAGTTGAACATGTCGTTCTCATCAGCCTCAGCACAGGACAGGAGAAATTCAATCTCAGACTGGGAGTACTGCTTCTGGTTCTCCATGGACTTCTGGAAATCCTTCTTTGAGATAATCCCTTTGCTCTCTCGGTCATACTCCCGAAAGCTGTCTGAGGTGGTTAAGTCTTTCAGCTTAAGGAACATGTCGAAGAATTTTAGAATCATCTCCACATTGCTTGAAGATTCCACCAAAGTGTCGACCATTTGTTTGCCAATGGTGCCATTGACAACATTACCTGTGAAGGCAAAGAGTCAAATGTCTGTCAGTAAGCACAAGCTAAAATCACAGATCAGCAAGCTGCTGTTGTAAATATTTCAACACTCTCTAATGAACAAATCTGTTTAATTAAACACACATAAAAAGAAACAATATTCTTGTAACTAATGCTACTGAAACAGTGCATATGGCGTCAGTGAATCATCAAATGTCAACCTTCGAGAAGTGAGAGCATCATAACGATCATGTCCTTCTGCAGGTCCAGCAGCTCCTTCAATAATTCAATCTGACTCGAGTCCTGTAAGAAAACAACAGAAAGGGGAGACATGTGAACACTACGCTACATCACACAGATTACCCTGTAATGGCACTGCAGCCCCTTCAAACATCCCTAAGTCCCCCAAGACTGCCTCTGATTACTAGGACCCTGCTGGGACCAAGAAGGACCTTATAGGAAACATCCATCCATCAGCACCAGAGTTAATCTTATTTTACAGTCTGAAGCAGATGGCTCAGTCAGTCTGACTCATTTAGGGTCTCTGTGGAGCCTGTATTTAGCATGCCATAAATCGGAGGCATACTTCGATGAGCTCTATTCGAACGCACCTCCGTCTGTGCTCTCCTTCATCCTTTATGCTCTTCTACTGTCAAGATACATTTAAGTTGCTAAGTTACATCCCTCTCCTGTCTTATGAGGCACAGAGGAAATATCACAGTCCTTCATGACATCACTGAGTGGCATGTCATGTGCGTATCTGGCAGTGGCAACAGTTGTTATAATTTATTCTGGAGAGCCATCTAGTGGCCGCAAATATTTTCACAGCATCTCAGACACAGCACACAAAAATGGTATGTATGGCCAAATCCCTCGGCAGGAGATATTCCAAAATATAATTTTGGCTTGCAGAAGACCACTCCATATAAAGAGACTTCAATCTGCATTACTGTATGAGGCGGGATTACTAATCTGCAAAGTAAATACTTAGGCTGTCAAACGCTTGCTTCACATTAAAAAGTATTACACGGTCATTTGGAAATGTGAGGTATAAAGTGGTGTAAAAAAAACTGATATCAGAAATAGACATAGTAACAACTGTCTGATATCATATGGACAGACAGTAGATACCTGGGACAATTTCATCTGCATGTTGGCAAAAACATGCAGGAATCCCACCACAGCATCCCACAGCCTGCTGTGAGCCAGACTCTGCTGGTTCCCAATACAAGGACCCTAGAGAAAACAGCACACAGGAAATGACCAGATAAGAAATATCCTATGTTGTATCATATGTTGCATATCAAAATAATGTTGACGTACCTGTATGTACTCGGTTAAAGAGTTGAAGACCTGCTTGGCCACTGCCAGTGCTTTGGAGAAGTTCCTTTGACCGGCCTCATCGATCACATCCTTACCAGAGTAGTACCAGTAGAAATCACTGATGGATTCCTATTGGAGGAAAAATATAAACACCATTTGGCACATTATAGACACTGAATGCATATGTAAAATATGTTTTTGTTTAAGTCTTTACCTGGAGTCTTAGTAGGTAGTCTACAGTACTGATGATGATGTTGACTGTAGTTGTGTTTCCTGTCTGAGTCCTCAGGAAGTTCTGAAAATCTAAAATAATAATAGGTTGTAGAGCAGTATGGTTACACCTGTGCTATTTACACGCAGTCTGGAATGACCTCTCTAATTTTGCTGTATGGGGAAGCATCCACCTACCATTGTTGTGGCCTTCGCAGAGAAGCTGCAGAAACCTAAAGAGATCTTTGGTGAATTCATCATTTTGCAACACCTTGGAACCTGAGGACAGGAGATGAGATTAACTGTCTCCTTCAGTCATAAGAAGGTCAAAGACCCATCACTGTAAAATCAGTACAGGCACCAGAGCTTGCATAGGTTTTACTTCTTCTTAAGTAAAATCTATGCAAAGCTGCTGTCTTCCTGTCGGACAGCATTAAACTGATGTGCATATACTGAGAGTTTCAGGGCAGACGAACAACATACAGTGCAGTGTTTAGAACAGGAATGGAACTAAACATTGTGGTTTATAAATAGGAAAAGCTTTGTTGTTTCTTACAAACAAAGCTTTAGGATATTTATTTCTTAAGACGCTGGTTAGTATCAATAAAATTAAAAATAAAGGTCCCACACAAATGAATAGCACCAACTCCTAATAAAGGAAGACTTGAGTCAGTTTGAGGCACCTGACCATGGACTGAATAATCTATCCAGATGTAATAAAGGCATGCATGTGTTCCTTCAGCCCATGGTACAAAGAAGGTGGTTGTTTTGCATTCAGGGCAAGGGAGGAGGAGGAGGAGGAAGAGGAGGAAAGGAAGAAAGGAGAGGAGGACCAGAAGGGAATGGGAGAGAGAGTGGCAGGAAGTTGAAGAGAGAACAATTAGAAATGTCAGCATTGCATTGAATGAGTAGAATCTAAACCATGTATTTACCCCGCTCACTCACGTTGACTGCGACCGATGACATAAAAAACATGATAAGAAGAAAACAAACAAACAAAACAAAAGCAGACATAAGCAAAGGAGAAGACATTTAGAGTCATTTAGTAGGAACAGGAGAGAATGATAGACACTATAGATATATCTTTACATACTCACACTGATTTGCAACATCAACACTGACATTGACTTACAATTAAAGTCTTTCAGTAATGTCTGCTCACTGGCAGGTGTTTAGACTACGTTAGATGGACTAACAGTTACCATCACTTATGCCTGAGCTTATGAGGTGGAAATGAGGTGAAATTGTCATGAGAAAAAAACTATTTGTGTACTGTATGTAACCCATCATCACTTTAAACATAGGGCGTCAGATTACTAGTGGACTTTTATGTGGGCATAGTTGTGAATGTGAGCTTTTATGTGGCAGACAAGGCTCAGACAGGACTTCAACATACAGTAGCACAGGATAACATGCATGACAGTGACACATAACATAATGCATGGAAGACAAATATGATATAGAGATGGGCTTGAGTGTCAAAGGAATTAAACAATGTGTCCATTAGTCTTTAGGCCAGTTACTGCACTGAAGAACAACAACACCATGAACCTGAATGAGACACATCATGTCAAAATACTGTAAATTCTACAATACATATTTCTCTGTGACATTACCGGGTAGCAGCATGCCTCATAAAGGACACTTGACTCTTACTGTAATGTTTGTTATCCTCACTTACTTGATCCTTCTTCAGTTACCATTCCTAGACCCTCAGCTTTGTTTTGCCTTTCAAAAGCATTCAAGTCCAGAACGCTGATGGAGACAAAGGACTGAGCTATGATTTGTTGTATCAATACAATCAGAATTTCTGACATTGGTGTTTTAGTTGAGCATATACTTGATGTTTTGACCTCAAGTCGTCATCATAGAAATAAAACTCCAAAAACAAATGATTCTGGCAGCCAGTTTGATTAAAGCCACTTTTTAAATTATAGTTGAGATATCATAACATGTTAATGGCTCCATTACCTGCAAGACATCATTAGTCCAACCAGACTTTTGAAAAAGCCAATGTCTCGCTTTTCCTTCAGGTAATCCAGCATTTTCTGCAATAAAATAAACAAATAATGGATAAAGTGATGATGCTGTTATATTCGTACATTGTCTGTATGACATTACATGTAGGAAATGTACCTGCTGGACGACAGTGTTTCCCCCATTCAGAATGGAGATGCCCAGTTTGAGTGTAAATGTCACAATTGCACCAAGTCGACCTGATGATGAGAAATCGGACACCAGAGTTACAGTAAATTGGCAGTTATGAGCAAAGCAGACAACTGAGTGTGTTTTCTCCTGCCTTTGCTGGCACTGATCATCTGGAGGACCATCTCTGCAGCTCCTCGGTCATGAAGTCTGGCCTGCTGATACAGCATCTTTTGCTTCTCCATTTCCTTTTCCTGTAGGGAAAGATGACAAATGAAGTAAAAGAATAATTCAAGAAAAATAAAGACCTGGTAAATATTTCTGAAAAAAATCAATAGTACCTCAAATGTTTTCTCTTTTTCTTCCTCCTCCTCCTCTTCTCCTTCAGCACAACTCTAAATGACAAAACCATGTCAAATATGAACAGATTTTCCACGTGGCTCAGTAAGAGCAATTCAGACAGTATCATACCTTTGCCATCATATCTGCATATGCAATATACAGGGGATCCTCTTCCAAAGAACTTGCAAAAAGGAAGATAAATATCAGGTGGTTAAACCATATTTAAGTGACTATATTTATACAATGCAATAGATAGATTACTTTATTCATCCCTGAAGGGAAATTAAGTATATGATTGATTTAACTTCAAAAAACTGAAAATACAGTATGTAGCACAGATGGAGTAAAGTGTGCGGGCAGGTATGCGACACAGTGTGTACTTACCTGCACTCGGTCAGAGCGTTGTGGCTGAAATGCAGAATAAGCTGGTGGAGTGGGTCTGGTTGTTTTCGGTTTTCCTCCTCCTCTTCCTCTTCCTCAACTTTGGGCTGTGTTTTCTGAACAAAGGCATTCACACTGACGCTTATTGGCTCATACTCTCAGTGTCGGCAATGTAATGTACAGTATGTTTGATCTGATACATCTATAGTGTAGCATTAGGCACAGCAATAATGTACCTATAAGCAAACTATAGAGCGTACACACCGAGAAAAGTCATGGACATATCACCAACAGGCAGCGGCACATTCACAGGCACATGCACTCACATGCACTCAGTGGGTGATTGTGTTAGTTTGTCATTTTATCCAAGAGAAGAGACAATGTGTCTGGTATCAGACATATGACTTATATTTATAGAAATAATGGTTGTGGTACCCTCGCCCAAAGGAGGTTAGGTTTAATCCATGATTGTAACATATAACTGTGAAAATTTAGAGGAGGAAGCTCAACATTCATAAATGTTTTAATTATAAGTCAAAGCATTGTGAGTGGACACTCTCTTACCTGGACTGAATGGTACAGAGCACATCACAAGAACTGGCTCTGACATCAACAGTGATGTCATGCTGGCCAAAGTAGACACAAATGGACTGGAAAACGCTGTATGGATGACTGAGTACAACCCAGTGGTACACAGTGGAACTGGCACTTTGACGCAAATAAAAGAGAGTGGGAGGGGGGAAAGACGTTTTCCCCCCCGCGCCAACAAAACGGCACCGGGGGTAACGCAAGTACTTACTGCAAGATCCTGCACTAGCTTCTCCTCAAAAGAGTACTCCTCTGTTTCTATCCAAATTCTCTGATAGGCCAGGAGGAAGAGGTTAATAGAGCGATGCCTGAGGAAGGGTGAGAGGAGATTAGTTAAACAGCAAAAGATGGGACAAGTCTCTTTTGGAGAGGTTAATACAGGTTAGTTCAGGGTACTGGCACATCCAACTGGTCACCTTAGGGGGAACTGTCACTTTGATTGTCAATACAAGGCTGTTATATCGATGCTCTCTGCAGGACTACTTGTCTACTCACAGATTCTTTAAAAGCAATCCCCAGCTGTCATCAGCATGCAGCATCTGCAATTAAGGGACTATAATGATAGTTTTCCTCACACAGAGTGCATGTATAACAGCCATGTATCTGCACATCAGAGACAGTTACAGGTGGACTTCAGTGTGAAGATAAAGCTAAAGGAGACTTTTAAATTAGCTTTGCATGAAAGGGAGGAAACAGGGTGAACAGCTCCCTGAGACAGCACTGTGTGCCTGGCGACCTCACAGAAAGAATATGTCTCCAGAAAGTAACCCCATTGTTATATATATGCATTTATCTACTTACTTTATCTTCTATGAAAAAAACATGTATTAGCTGCACCGTATTATAGGCCGCAGTGTTCAAAGTGTGGGAAAAAAGTAGCGGCTTATAGTCCGGAATTTACGGTATATGCAATACCGTATGGAGATGGACCAGTGGAAATACCAGTGAAAATATTTGGGTGTTACAGCTTTTGTAGAATTCTGTAGCATGTTGAACTCTGTAGCATGAACCGTGCCTGAAGGTAAGCAAGGGGCAGCTGAGGAAGGTATGCAAGGTCAGACAGTAGCAACATTGGTGGAGCACTACATTACCGTCAGCATGGAGAGCAGACTGTCATAGTCTGTGTTCTCATGCATTTTCCCCAGCCAAATGTGTTGGTAGGCATTCAGGAAGTAATTATTAATTTTGTGCCTGAGGGGATGAGGTACAAAGGAAAGTGACACGGAGGAGGAAACAAAGCCTGAATAGAGACACGAGAGAAAAGATGACATCTGAACGCGTGAAACTCAGGAAAAGGCGACGTCATCAGGACGTCATCGAAAAACACAAATCTTCTACTACAGACAAGAATAGTTGTGTCTGTGTTGCAAATAGTGTGTAGTAATTATTAGCAATGCTGTGTCATATTTCACCGCCACTGACTCTGAATAAATGAGTCATGCTGTCAGGCAGGCCTGAGGTGCGGTCTGAGCAAATACAGAAGACGACCACCCCTCGAGTGGGCCTTATAATTGTTTTCCTCCCTATTGGAGCTTTCTGCCTGACTTGTAGTGAATGAGTTACAGAGCAGCGGGGCATGAAATTGCTAGTGTCCCGTTTTGTTTCTACTTTTTGATAACAGCTGCAGGCCAGACATTTGTCCATCGAATGCGAGGGGTGCATTAATGCCGGGCCAGAACCATAAAAGAGAGAAATTAGATTCATAAGTCGGAAGAAGAATGGCAGTATTTGGTCAGCAAACGCAGAAGTGCTGTTGCAGCACTTTGATAGACATTGTCAAATCTTTCGTCACAGGGGGACCTGCAAGCTACTGACAAATGGAGTGTCAACCTGGACTCATTATTATTATAAGGCTTGTTAGGATAATTTTAAACGTGACGTGTAAACACTGTCGATGCAAAAGTAAAGATTAATACCTTGGTAGATTATAAAGTGGAGCCATGCGGAAACAGGCTACTACTGCTCTCTTCCTCTGCTTGGACAGCAGCTTCTGCCAAACACATTTTTTGGATCTCAGTGGCTGCTCCACCTAATGGGGTAGACATCAGAGTTCAGATTATCAATCTGCAGCACTACGAGGCAAAACAAAGGAATCAGCAATCAAGCAATTAATCATTTCATCTTTTTCATCTTCATCAGGCACACGTTGTTTTTTTTTTCTTAGATCCGGTGTTTTGTTTTTTTGGTGGCCCCTTCTGAACTTGCATCATGAACCTACATTTTGGTGAAACATCTCACAATTTAGACTTTTCATTTTGTCTTTATTCTTTATTACTATTTTATTATTCATTTATGTCATGTGTCAGCGTGTCACATGACATATCCCCAGGAAGCCCAGGATGTTCTCTAGCACAACAGGATTTGTTTGAATGTGCATGAAAACGTGATGTCCACTACTGTGGACAAATGTCAATGGCCAGGGCCCAGGAGGTTAAATGGTCTTGTGCTGGTGCTGTCTTTACACATGTTAAAAGGTGCCATCTGATTTTGCAACTTAAACATTTTCAGCCCAAGGATCTACAAATGTTTAAGCCTGACCTGGTCCAGGTTGAAGACAGCAGCAGAGATTCTCTGGATACGGTCCACCACCCGCTCAGGGTCAGGGGGCCACTCACTCCTCATCACAATGTCCCTGTACAGGTTTAGCTGCCACCTCACTGCAGGGTCCTCTGACTAGAATTGTGTTTAAGAAAATGATATCAAATACCAACTTATAATTTAAGGCAGATAAAATAATTGACCTTAAGCTACCCCACCTTTTCTCGCAGATGTAGATTTTGATGAATGTGGGCTTTGACCTCATCGTCGGTATCTTTCTGTGGAGGCAAAATTAAACAATGTGCTCTAACCAACAAATAGGACACAAAAAAGATTGGAAATTCAGCTCGTTACTTTTTTCCAATAAGTAAGTGTTTCCATAGCGTCACGTACCATTTCACACGTGGGGCTGGTGTAAAGTAATATAAAAGTGGTCTCACCAGGAGGTAGCGGGTCTTGGCTACAGATATGAGCTCCTGATCCCCTGGAGTGCACATGTTGAGGCCGATTGGCAGCATCTTTTTCAAAGCAGCTACAATAAGTGAGGTCTGGATGGAGTAGAACTCACCGCGCCTTTTCTTGTGCTTCCTCTCATGGTCTTGTCCTCCAGACTGAAAACAAATGGGTGAATTGCAGTTCATTAAAGCTCCGGTATAAGGAAATCAAGGTGACGGTTATGTGAAGACATAGAATTTACCTTTGACATCTTGGTTTTATTATCTCCAGTCAAAAAGGACAGGTTGTTAATTTCATTTTGAACCACAAAATTCTGCTCCTCTCTTTTGAAATTCTGAAGGAAGACAAATAGCAGCAAAAGACAATACATTTTTTGTGGTCTTAAGATCTCTTGTTCTTCATTGTCTATTATGTTCAAACTGGAGGTAAATGAACATACATGTGACTTGCACCAGAGGATGAAAATCTCAGCGACCATTCTGAAGAGCTCATTGGAGTCAGCATCTGGCTCTTTCAGCCACCTGGACCTGCAGTGGCAGGTTAAGAGATTAATTAGGAGAGATTTTGACTTTCAGCTGTAAACACCATCATCTGCTCCAGAGTGCCCTAAATACACCTTCAAATAAATTCCATCATCACCTATTCCAGGAGCCCACCTGTTGTTGTCTACATAGCGGATAAGCATGGGGTAGAAGGCATACAGGTCCCTGCATAGGACAGCAAACTCGTCCAGGATTAGCAGCTCAGCCTCCTGGGTGTCCCCCTTACTGTCCGCCTTTAGCAGCTCCTCCTCTGACACCACCTTCACCGTCTTCTTCTTCAGCTTCTCCAGGGTGGGAAGGAAGTGGCTTTTTAGTAGGTCTGCACGAGCCTTACTGATGATGGGCTGCACGTACACTGAATGACAAAAAAGATAAAACTTTCACTGTTACTGCACACTATACCACAGAAGTAATAAAAATGTCACATTCTTTTAGTTTTAGTTTTTTACTAAAATATGAAGTTTATTCTACTGGGAACAGTGTATAAGCAGTGTACTGCTTAGTTTTAGTCTATAATGACATGAAAACATTGAAGTTGTCCTCTCAATGCTTAGTTGCCAGTACAATGAACATGATGTGACACTGAAATGGTTTTACTGCAAGTCCTGGGAGTGTTTTAAAGTAAAAATACAAAAAGAAGCTATATAGAGGTCTACAAAAACAAGATGGAAGAAACTCATTGTATGTGAAAATGAAATGGGAGTTAGAGCTAAATATTAAACTGTCAGAAAGTGATTGGCTCTCTATGTGCAGAACTCAGCAAACTTCCACCAGCTCTAAAAGGTGGAGGGAGTTTGGATGGAAAAATTTAATTTGCTTCTTCATCACACCACACATCAAAAATAGACAACTGGGTGAACAGCAGCAATGCTGGAGACAATGCGGACAGAGTGCCAATCACACACATGTTTTCTGGACTTGTGTAAAATTGCAGGGGTTTTGGGACAGAGTGGTTCAGATTTTTGAAGATATTTTTTCATACAAGATACCCAGAGACCCACGGATAATGTACCTGGGTCTGACCCCGGAAGGAACTATTAAAAAGAAGGACCTGTATCTTTTCAAAATACTGATCTTGGCATGTAAGAAGGCCATAACCAGAAACCGGCTGAGGACTGACCCTCCAAGCCCAGGACAGTGGCTGGGTATTGTTGAGGAGATTTACTCGATGGAACGGCTGACTTATTACCTCAGAATGAAAGCAGGGACCCTGGACCAACAGTGGCATAAATGGACTGTGTATATGAGAAAAGAAGGGTCTAATACTCAACAGACCTAATAGGCAGAGGAATAAGTTGAAACAAGAGCGGTGTACCCCACCTCCATTTATTATTTCATTTTTTCTTTATTTTTATTCCTCTATTTTATTTACTTACCCTCCTTATTGGCACTGCATTGTTGTGCAGTAGAAATTGTTACATTATGTTATGTAAGAAAAAAGCAAAATAAATAAAAAGTTTCAAAAAAAAAAACACAAAAAGACTGTATCTTCTTGATACAGTCATTAAATAAGAAAGGATGTTGTGCTCACCTGCAATCCTCTTCATCCATGAGGCCTCATCAATGCCCAGGTTGTTGTTAAGGATCTTTAGGATGTTGCCAAGAATGAGACTGAGGTTCTCCGAGGTGACAGTAGTGCAGCAGACGCTGCCTCCGCTGGCTGGCTGGTTCTCTGGCCCCCTCTCCCACCAGTAGGACAGATAGTTACACAGCATGGGCAGCACCACCTCAATAACGTGAGGCATCTCTGTGTACCGTGCTCCAGACTCAGCCATGTCATTGATGTCCTTCATCAGGCCGTCCAGACGCGGCATTCCAGGACACATCTCCTCTACTGAGTCTGGTATACCTAAGACTAAAAAAGTAGTATATACAGTATATTTTTCCAATTTTCTTTCTTTTTGTAACAAGCATGAATCTTCCGTAGAAAGCACAAAAAAAGTGTTCATTTTGTAAACATAGTACTACTTCTTACTTCTATCTGTCATTTTAGAATAATTAGAAAAGACTCACTGGCTCGTTCTCGGGCACTCTTCGTATTAAAAACTGAGCAGGGGTTGTACATGTTGAGCAATGGCTCCAGGAAGGCTACAGGCATGGCCCCAGCCAGGGTGGCCAGACACTGACCAAGAGCTGGCAGCTGTCTGTGGGACGCACAATGAGAGTTGGTGAGAGCTGCACAAAACATACGTAGGCTTCTTCATTGGAGATTTAATATGGTACAACATACACATTAAGGTTTAAGACAAGGTACCTTTCTACATAGATATTTTTACCAGTGCCAAGTGCATAAAGGCTGGTGAGGATACGATAGCAGGACACCTGGACATCATCCACTGTTAAAAAAAAAAAACACAAATAGAAAAACAATTAATTATTAATTTATTAATTTAATTAATATTAATTATTGTCTTGAACCATACACACAAACAATCTGAACTTAGGTTAAACTAGGTTATATTAGATTAGGGTGTGGTAGGTTAAAGTGATCATTCCCACTACCCTGAGGAAACATGTTGTGTGATGTATTAGTGTCGTATTTCATTGTGTGTGCTTTGACTTGCGCTGTATTACAGCTGTAATTATATTGTTGTAGATCACTTGCTGTTACAAGTTTAATAAACTCAGGTATCAATGGTTAACGGAGCAATACCAGACCAGACAGACTCTGGCACTGTCATTGTGTGATGATATCTTGTCCTTAACTGTATTGGGGATCTCCTAGGGCTCTTTTTTCCTTTTCTTTCTGCACCCACACATCACTGATAACAGAACTGCCACGTAACTCCACCTCCATTTTAGCTTTGGTGTGTACATCACCATGTCACCCTGCCTCCATCTTAGCTCTCTGTGACTTCACCCATGTGGTTTCATTTAACACATTAGTTTTAGTTACTAATAGTTTTTAACTGTAATGGTTGTTTAATACAGAGTATTATCACCAAGTAATTATGACTGTGTTATTAATAAACTCTATTAAAGTTCAGTCTGTAATTTGTTATTATTGTGTGTTTGCTTGGAATACCAGCTACCAGTGCTTGATTAATCATTTTTATTTTAATTTCATTTTGGTTATTAGTCCCTGGTGAGAGGGTGGTGCCCCAAGCTTACATTTCTGAACATTTGTGACCAAATTGACCGTATTTTTGCTCATCATTATTAGTGCATTCCAGTTGTAGCCTTCCCCGACAGTTGGGTATTTTCATACTTTTCTGTCTCTAACAAAAAATTAAAATATAGGGCAAAAACAACCAATAAAAATATATTGATATAGTATATATCTTGCCAAATTCATTTGTGACTATGCTAATTTGAGTAAAAAGCTCAATTTGTGTAAATAAGTGTGTGACCTAGTCACAGGATATACAGTAAATAGTATGAAATCACTGTTATGTGATAAACTGTCACAGTCCCTGTTCTGTGTGTCTGTAAGTGTTTGTGTTGTTTATTTTCAGATTTAATGTGAGTGATGAGTGCTTGGTGTGCTTTTTGTTTTCCCCTCCCCTCCCTGCTCTGTCTCCTTCACCCTCTGCACACCTGAGCTGGATCTGCAATCGACACACCTGCCAGCAATCACCGAATCGCCACTGCCGGATTGTTGTGCTCAGATGGTTTGTCTGTGTTAGTGGCCAAGTCCAGCTAGATTTTTGAGAACCTTTGTGCCCGTTCACCACTGCCTGGACCACTTCTTCAGCACCCAAGGCCTCCCACCATCTACCCATTATCCAGCGTTTTCATTAATAAACCTTCTGAAAACAAGACCTGTCTGATCTGCTTTTGGGTTCTGCCATAAATCGTGACAGTATGATCCGGTCAACATGAACCCAGCAGACATGGACTCAATCTGTCGGGCTGTATCTACCCAGGGGAACCTCCTTGGCCAAAACAGCCAAATGCTCATGGACATTATGGAAGGCCTCGGGAAGCTCTCAATCAGTATGTCACTGATTCAGGAATGAATGAGCTTGGAGGCCAGCTCTAAGCCCATTCCCCCGGCTCAGGCTGTCCCCCCACAACCTCCGGTTAGGGAACAATGGATTCTTGCACCTGAAAGGTATGATGGAGATCATGAATTGTGTCGATCTTTCATCAGCCAGGCCACTTCCTGGCTTCATGTCCCCATTGGCAGTCAAATGGGCAGGCTCGTCAGGAGAGAGGGAGTAATCCTAATGAGCCAAGCTGTCAGCCTCCCTTAATCGGACTCAGATGCAGGCAACACTCATCTGGAAAGGTCAGTCCACAGATTTCTCAGCACTCACAGACTCTGGAGCTTATGAGAGTTTTTTAGATATCAATGTTGTCAAGCAGTTGGGTCTCTCTGTTCAAAGCCTAGATGTCCCACTAGTAGCCTATGCCCTGGATGGACGCCTCCTAGCCAGGGTCAGCAGTAAAACAGCCCCTGTCTGCCTCCTGTTGTCAGGTAATCACAAAGAGAAAATCAGTTTCTTTGTGACCAATTCTCCTTATGCACCCATAGTTCTGGGCTATCCCTGGCTTGTTAAGCATAATCCCCAGATTGATTGGACCACTGCCAAAATTCTTAGCTGGAGCCCGTTTCGTCACGCTACTTGTCTTCAGTCTGCCCTGCCTCAGTCAGTCTCCTGCCATATTTCTATCCCAGAGGCTCCTAATCTGTCCTTAGTCCTGACCTCCTACCATGACCTTTAGTCTGTTTTCAGTAATCCCCAAGCTTTGTCTCTACCCCCTCATCGTCCTTATGATTGCTCCATTGACCTTGTGCCTGGTGCATCCCTCCCCTGCAGCCGCCTCTACAATCTTTGCAAGCCCGAACGGGAGGCTATGGAAAACATACAGTACATCAAGGACTCATTAGCTGCAGGAATCATCCGTCCATCTATGTCCCCTCTTGCTGCTGGCTTCTTCGTCGACAAGAAGGATAAGACACTCAGGCCATGCAGTGATTTCAGGGGACTGAATAACATAACTGTGAAGAATAAATACCCTCTGCCTCTCATGAATTCTGCTTTTGAGTCTCTTCAGGGAGTCACAGTATTTTCAAAGCTCGACCTCCGTAATGTATATCACCTGGTTCAGATAAAAGAGGGGGGTAAATGGAAGACAGCTTTTAATACTATAGGCCACTTTGAATACCTGGTGATGCCATTCGGGCTTTCCACGCCTTCCAAAATCTGATCTCCTATGGGATATGTTGGATAGGTTTGTGTTCGTCTATCTGGATGATATTTTGATATTTTCCAGGAACCCACCTGAGCATATCCAGTATTCTCCAACGGCTGTTGGAGAACCGCCTATTTGTGAAGGCTGAGAAATGTGAATTTCATGCCTCTTCAGTTTAATTCCTGGGTTCCATCATGTCCAAGGGGCAGGTGAAGATGAACCCAGACAAGGTAAAAGCGGTCTTAGAGAGGCCAACCCCTGCCAACCGTAAACAGCTTCAGAGGTTCCTCGGATTTGCCAATTTCTAAAGGAGATTTATTCGTAATTACAGCCGCATTGCTGCTCTACTAACTGCTCTAACCTCCACTTCCAGACAGTTTCAGTGGACTCCTTGAGCAGAGGCTGCCTTCCAGAACCTTAAGGAGTACTTCACCACAGCTCCCATCCTCATTCAGCCAGACCCCACCAAGTAATTTGTTGTTGAAGTAGATGCCTCCAACATTGGAGTAGGTGCAGTCCTCTCATGGCGCTCTTCAGAGGATAATAAGCTTCATCCCTGTGCCTTTCTGTCCCTTTGCTTTTCTCCAGCAGAGCAAAACTATGACTTGGGAAACAGAGAGCTGTTAGCAGTAAAGCTGGCTTTGGAGGAGTGGCGGCATTGGCTGGAGGGATCCAAGCAGCCGTTTTTGGTCTGGACGGACCACATAAACTTGGCTTACATCCAGACTGCAAAGCGTCTAAATGCTCGTCAGGCCAGGTTGGTTCTCTTTTTTGGCAGTTTCTCCTTTTCTCTCTCCTACAGACCTGGATCGAAGAATACTAAGCCTGATGCTCTATCCCGCCTGCATGATAAGGAGAATAAGCCTTACTCTCCCTCTGACACCATCATTCCTGCTACCCATATTGTGGAGGCATCATGTGGGATATTAACATTGCAGTACAGTTGACTCAACCAGACTCAGGTAACGGCCCAGCAGGTTGCTTGTTTGTTCCTAATGCTGCCAAATCTAGAGTGCTCCAATGGGCCCACTCCTCTAAACTCTCTAAACCTGTCACACTGGAGTTACCCGAACTCTGGCCTTCCCCCACAGTTGGTTCTGGACACTTCTGGACTTAGAGGACACTAAGTGCTTTGTCTCTGCCTGTCCTGTCTGTGCACAGAATAAGACATCTTCCCAGCCGTGTGCCGATCTCCTGCGACCTTTGCCTATTCCTCGTCGTCCATGGTCTCATCTGTCCCTGGACTTTGTCTCTGGTCTACCTGAGTCTGATGGTAATTCAGTTGTCCTTACTGTTATTGACTGTTTCAGTAAATTTGCACATTTCCTGCTCATCTCTAAACTGCCTTCTGCCAAGGAAACTGCAGCTGTCTTAGTGAAGGATGTTTTCAGGATCCACGGCCTTCCTAGCGACATTGTTTCTGACCGTGGGTCTCAGCTGTCTGGAAAGTCTTCTGCTCTGCTATAGGGACCACTATTAGCCTCAGCTCAGGGTTTCATCCCCAGACCAATGGCCAAGAGCTGCCATTAAAGACTATCAATCCAATGGCTGTCCGCCTGAAACTCCCCCGTACCATGTGAATCCATCCCTCATTCCGTTTGAAGCCTGCCTCCTCCAGCCCTCTTAGTCCCCCAGCCCCTCCCCCTCCCCGCATTATAGACAATCATCCTGCCTATACGGTACGACGCATCCTGAAGTTCTGCCGTTGTGGTCAGGAGTTTGCCAGTTTTTTCAGCTTGTCTCCATCTACCTGACTCTTATTTTTCTGACTCCAGGACCTATCTGCACCCAGCTCTGCCACCTCCTGCTAACACCTGCCTGTTCACCACTGCCTGGACCACTTCCTCAGCACCCAAGGACTCCCACCAGCTACCCATTATCCAGCATTTTCATTAATAAACCTTTCAAAAACAAGACCTGTCTGAAGTCTGCTTTTGGGTTCTGCCATAAATCGTGACATAAATTTAACACTTTTCACACACAGTTTCTTAATAATAATGACTAAATAAATAATGCTTGATTTTTCTTTCGCTGTCAGGACTTACACAGCAGGTCAACTCCAAAGTGGTGCTGAGTGATGTGTTCAAACAGAGCAGTTAAGATGGGAAGCAGAGCCACAGTGGTGTAGTTGATATTCTGTGACACCCCTTTCATTTGTGAGCGGGAGTGGGTGAACTTTCCCAGTTTCAGGTTCTCAAATGTCTTCTCCAGGTCCTCTGCAGCATTCTCAAAGAATGTCCTCAGCCCCACACGTACCATCTCTGAACCTGACTTCATTACTGTCCTGTTTGAGTGAAAGAGAACGTATTCAGAGTGTGCTGGGACCACTTTACCCATAATAACTACTCTGGTTAGAGAGTAATAAGAACACCGGTCAAGAATAAACCTCAAAATGTGTTACTGTCTTTTTCAGTTTGGAGCTTTGCAAAATTTGTACTTACCTGGTGTCCAGAGTGTGTGCCAGGATATGTAGACAGCTCACCATGGTGGAGGAGTCACTTCCTGCAGGACACCATCAAACACAATCATCAATATAATAAGAATATCCATAGCAACAATTGTTAAAAGCTGTCATGATCTGAACTGAGCCACTAATGTCCTGAGTTCAAGGTTGTCACAGTATAGTAATTACATATTTATCTAGAAAAAGTGCATTTCCTGAATAAAATGCAGTGTGAATACTGAAAGCTTTGCTGAAAATGCCTTGAAACTGAACTGTTGCCTGAAGTCAAATGCAGTTGAATGTCACAGTACAAAAATGAAAATATAAATATGTGTGAAGTGTAGTAGAAGTAGTGAGTAGTAATTAGTGTAGTAGAAAGTAAACGTAAGAGGAAGCAAGTAAGTAATAGTATCCGTGTAGAAGTTGTAGAGAGTAATAGAAGTACTGAGTCATAGATAGCATGGTAGAAAGTAAAAATCTTAGTAAGCAAATAAGTAGCAAGTCGTAATATCAGTGTAGGAGTTATAGTGAGTAGTAAATGTAATGAGTAGTAGTGAGTGTAGCAGAATATAAAATAGTAGTAAGCAAGTAAGTAGTAAGTAGCAGTGTCAGTGTTGACGTAGTCATGAGTAGTAGAAGTAGTGAGTAAAAGTGAGTGTAGTAGAAAGTAAAATAGTAGTAAACAAGTGACTACTAAGTAGTAGTGTCAGTGTAGAAGTAGTTGTGAGTAGAAGTAGTGAGTTGTAGTGAATGTGGTAGAAAGTAAAAATAGTAATAAGCAAGTAAGTAGTATGCAGTTGTCTCAGTGTAGAAGTGGAAGTGAGTAGTAGACGTAGTGAGTTGTAGTGAGTGTATTTTGAATTTCCCTCCGGGGATTAATAAAATACCTCTGATTCCGAAGTAAAATTAGTAATAAGCAAATCAGCAGTAAGTAGTAGTGTGAGTGTAGACGTAGTTGCAAGTAGTAGAAGTAGTGACTAGTAATGCGTATAGTAAAAATAGAATGAGGAAGTAAGTAGAGTAGATGTAGAGTCAGTGTAGTAGTCACAGTAGTGAGTAGTAGTGAGTGTAGTAGAAAATAAAATAGCAGTAAACAAGTAAGTAGTAATTAGAAATTACTAGTTAATGTAGAAATAGTAATGAGTAGTAGAAGCAGTGAGTCAGAGTGAGTGTAGTAGAAAGCAAAAATAATAGTAAGGGAGTAAGTAGTAAGTTGCAGTGTCACTGTAGTAGTCATAACAGTAAAAGTAGTGAGCAGTAGTGAATGTGGTAGAAAGCCACGTTTTTACAATACAGTGAACCCTCACGTATCACTCACGAAAATCTGCGAAGTAGCGGCGTTATATTTATTTTATAATTTATATATATTTTAAGGCTTTATAAACCCTTCCCACACTCCTATAAACCTTTCCCACTCTATTGTTAACGTTTCCCACACTCATATAAACACTTCATATGTAGGAGGATACATAACACAGTGCTGTGGTTGGTCGCCTTCCATTCCATCAGCCATCAGTGCGCTGTGTACAATCTCACGTTGGCAAACTTGCGCAAGCGGTAGTGGCGTACAGTGCTCCGTTTCTATTGTGTATACTATGGTTCATCCACTGAAGAAATACCTGTACATACTGTATTTAAATTTGATTTAAAATCTTGTGATACAGTGATCCCTCGCTATTACACGGTTCACCTTTCGCGGCTTCGCTGTTTCACGTTTTTTTAGTGCAGTTTGTTATGCTTTTTTTTTTTTAACAGTATATGCACGGGCGTTGTGCTCTGTGTGGAAAAGGCTGTGCTCGGGACGGAGACGCTGGCCCTTTAAAGGGCGGGGCTTAGACCCGACCGTCTCGCCCGCAAGCAGAGGAGTCAGGAAGGAGAGAAATAGGAGAAAGTTTGTTTGTTGTGTTTAAACAGGAAGGACGGCATACTACAGCAACTGAGTCTTTTTTTGAGTTCTAACCGGACTCACCACAGTGATTCACCTTTCCACCAGCATCAATTACCCATTCGCTATCTTTCACTCTGTGTCCTGATTGGCTAAGGGACTGTAGGCCAATGTCAATCAGTCTCCTCCGTGCCTCGTCTCTGTCCAGTACAGAATGCGTTCGGCTTGGCAAATTTACATGTTTGCATATTGTCTCCACGACAAAACCAACAATGTCGACAAAACGTTCTGCACCGACAAAGACACCTGCACCACGGCCTTCAGTAAAAAAAGACGCTACAGCGTAGCTGAGTCAGCACGAAGAGGCACAGTCAGAGGAACTGTGAAATACGCGTCAGTCACAATGTTTCCAACCGCGTAGGTTGATTATTAAAATGATTATTTTACAGTATTTCTAAAAACTATCATAGTTATTTGTTAGAAAACGCTTCTATTTTTATTTCTTAAACAAATGCTTGGGCCTGTAAAAAGGTTTTGTTCCTTGCTTTTAATGTTTTATGGAGTATTTCATTGTATAATAACTGTAAAAAAATAAAGGTTTCTACTTCACGGATTTCGCCTATCGCGGGTTCTTTTTGGAACGTAACCCCCGTGATAAACGAGGGATCACTGTATAACGAAAACTCTGCGATAGAGAATTAAATAATAAAAAAACACGATACAGTGAAGCCGCAATAAGTGAACCGCAATATAGTGAAGGATCATTGTAAATCACATTTTTAGAACAAACTTTTTACGTAAAGGCTACCGTAAGACCAGTAGATTTTTGCATGTTACAATGTCAGGTATTTGGTGTAGCTCATTGAAGAATTTTCTATGGAAGTGGCTGGGTCACGGCTACGGTACAGGGCACTGGTGGGGGCAGTGACTCAATGGAGAGCTGGCCTGGGTAGCGGCACAAGATCTTGCTACAAAAAGGCGCAGGGAAAGGACAGGAGATCACTGGTGCAGCAAGAGGTGCGGGCATCAGTAGAGGAGGAGCGGGCCAGCAGGATGGTTGGAATCCGGCAGCAGGGTGTCTGGACAAGATGGGAGCATGCAGTGAACCGCAGTCTCATGGATGGAGCTGTAAAAAGCAGACCCGCATTGTATACAATTCTTGATCCAGGCTGTCTACAATGTACTACCGAGCCCTATCTGGCCATAACGAACACCACGTTTAAACATAAGGATGTGCACAAGTGCACCTGGCACTTGGACTCCTTAGACCGAAAGAATAAGATCGCGAATACAAGTGGCGGAAATGAGTTTCCTTCGCAGGGTGTCTGGGCTTAGCCTTAGGCACAGGGTGAGAAGCTCTGACATCTGGGTGCGGCTCAGAGTAGAGCCACTACTCCTCCACATCGAGAGGAGCCAGTTGAGGTGGTTTGGGCACCTGGTCAGGATGTCTCCTGGACGTCTCCCTCAGGAGATGTTCTGGGCATGTCCCACTGGGAGGAGACCCTGGGGTAGGCCTAGGACATGCTGGTGAGATTATATCTCCCAGCTGGCTTGGGAGCGCCTAGCGGTTCTCCCGGAGGAACTGGTGGAAGTGGCTGGGGTGAGAAGTGGCTGGATGTCCTTGCTGATACTGCTGCCCCCGCGACCCAGATAAGCGTCAGAAGACGAGACGAGAGCAATCATGGTATAACAATAAACTCTTGTATCACGTTTTTACAATAAACTCTTGTATCACATTATTACAATAAACTCTCATATCACGTCATTACAATAAACTGACTTATCACATAAATTCAATAAATTTTCATATCACGTTTTCACACTTAACTCTCATATCACATTATTACAATAAACTGACTTATCACATTATTACAATAAACTCGCGTATCACGTTATTACAATAAACTGACTTTTCACATGATTACAATAAGCTCTCATATCACGTTAATACAATAAACTCTTGTATCACGTTTTTACAATAAGCTCTCGGATCACATCAATACAATAAACTAACTTATCACGTTCCAACAATAATCTCTCCAATCACGCTAATACAATAAACTCTCGTATCACGTTAATACAATTAACTAATTTATTACGTTATTGCAATAAATTCTCGTATCATGATTCCTTTCTGTGGACCATCACCTTATCGTGGTGGAGAGGTTTGAGTTCCCTAATGATCCCAGGAGCTGTTTGTCTGGGGCAGCAGCCCCTTGTAGGCTTTCCCATGGCAAATTGGTTCTGGGTGAAGCGCCAGACAAATAATGGTCCAAAACACATATGAGAAGGAGAACAAGGGAACAGTGTACCCTTTCCGGAAGGTTACCAGGGCCCAGCCCTAGAGCCAAGCCTAACGAAGGTGCCTGTCAGTGAACGCCTGGTGGCCAGGCCTTCGACCATGGGGCCCGGTCGGGCTCAGCCCGAAGGAGGGTCATGGGACCGTCTTCCCGCAGGCCCACCACCCGTAGGGAGAGCCATATGGGTCTGGTGCTATGTGGATTGTCCAGTTATTGGACAGTCCGGCCTAACAAACACCATCTTCAAACATAAGGACGAGTGCACCTGGCACTCCTTACGCCGATGTTTGATGGTCGACTTTGTTGTCGTATCAGCCTATCTGAGGCCATATGTTTTGGACATTAGGGTGAAGAGAAAAGCAGAGCTGTCAACTGATCACCACCTGGTGGTGAGTTGGATTAGATGGTGGGGTAACATGCTGGACAGACCAGGGAGACCCGAAAGGTGAGGGTCTGCTGGGAACGTCTGGATGAGGACCCTGTCCGGGTGATCTGCAACTCGGGCTGGTTCTGGAGTATGGGTCCATGTACTGTCGGAGTTAGAGCTTAGTCCGCGTATCGAACAGCAGGTTGGACATGAGCTGGACTCCGACAGGGCTGCCCTTTGTCACTGGTTCTGTTCATAACTTAAATGCACAAAATTTCTTGCAGCAAAGTGTCGGGGTGGGTGGGGGTTGTGGGTGCTGATACTGTTGCCCCCGCGACCCCGCGATCACGTTAATACAATAAACTCTCATATGACGTTAATACAATAAACTGACTTATCACATAATACAATAAACTCTTGTTTCACATTATTATAATAAACTCTCATATCACATTATTACAATAAACTGACTAACTGTAGTATTTTAGTCCAATTATTACCCACAGCCAGGAAAAACTGGGGAACAGTAATAAACAAGAAAAGAGGTGACTGAGCCTGACTGACTGGTTCTGCAGATAATGCACGTGCGAGAGAAGTCCGCTGTGAAGAGACGGAAGAGACACAGGCAACGGTGGCACCAATGAGAAAAAATACACACAAACACACACATGTATATAGTACTACAACACTGGGGAGTAGTAGAAGTAATGACAATAATAGTGTAGTAGAAAGTCAAAATAGTAGTAAGCAAGTAAGTAGTAAGTAGTAGTGTCAGTCGTAAGCCTGTGAATATTCTCATTCATCCAGGTCACTGTTATCTCGAGGAAATTGAACGAACTGGATTTTTGGTTTTTGTTTTTGAAGACGTTTCACCTCTGATCCAAGAGGCTTCATCAGTTCATGTCTGGGCCAGCCTATGAAGCCTCTTGGATCAGAGGTGAAACGTCTTCAAAAACAAAAACCTGTCAGTAGTAGAAAGTAAAAATAGGAGTAACCAAGACAGTAGTAGTGTCAGTGTAGAAGTGATAGCGAGTAGTAGAAGTAATGACAATAGTGAGTGTAGCAGATAGTCAAAATAGTCTTAAGGCAAAACTTATTGTAAGTCGCTTTGCACAAAACCGTCTGCTAAATAACTGTAAGGTAGAGCAGAACTGTAGTGAAAACACAAGAAAGTGTGGTGAAAAAGTGAAAGAAGGTAGAGCAGCTACAGTGGTTGATTTCAGTGCTGACAGTTGAACACATGTAATAAAGTAGCTACTGAGTAGCAGTGTTACTATAAGACCGAGAATGAGTGGGGATCAGTGTGGGACAGGCAGGAAACCCCATCTGGCAAACAGGCTGAATTTACACAGAAACCGCACCGTAGTTTGAGTAGATATCAACAAACTGTTTACAAGTGTAAGAGCTGAAAGTCTTTCAGCATTCACACTAATAAAGGAACTATAATAATAATAGCATTGACACCAAGTGCAAGATGTGTGATTTGCACTTCGATAAAATAGAAACTTTTGACATAAAAAAGACAAATTTCAACATTCACATTCAAATTAGTAATTAATAATGCATTCCATATCCCCTCACCCTAAACTTAACCATCACAACTGAATGTCTTACCCTAACCTTCACCTCAACCTAACCCTAAAAACAAGTCTTAACTCTCAATAGCCTGTGAGTGACTTCTCAAAATATCCTTACTTTCAAATAACAAATGTTCTTGTTACTTCGTTTTATGCCCAAAGGGTACTTATATATATATAAGTATACACACACACACACACACACACACACACACACAGAAAGCAGAAAGTAGTAATCAGCTTACCAAAGAGTGAAATCCTATGTCTCACTAGAGCTGCCAGTTTACAGAATAGGCTGGAAGTGTGAAGGTTAGGAAAGAGGAGGAAATCAAAAAAATCAGATATTGCTTGGGGAGAGGATTAGGATTAAAGGTTGTTACGGATTATGTTTTTAATTGAAGAATGGTGAAGTTTTATTGTCAGATGTGCCGCTGTGTGCAGTTGTGTGGCTAGCAACCTGGTGACCATCTCCTTCTCCTTGTTGGAGGCGTAACCACTGCTGCTCAAATTTTTACTGGGAGAGGAGAGGAAGTAGAGAGAGTGGTTCTTGAAGTACTGGTCAATGAGTGGGAGAAGAACCTAAAAGAGAACAACGAGGACCAGACCAAATCAGATTGATGTAATGATGTGATATGAAATTATTCATGTGTGTACAGTGGTTGAATTCATAATACATTCCTACTTTGGCAAAAAACTTAATTTCTTGTTCATGAGGGGACCGGTCTGTTTTTCCACTTGCAGCCATGACCTCTGAAATAAAAATCGTGAAACATCATTTTATACATTTAACAACAAGGCAACCACATGTATACATTTTGTAGTCACATGACATTCTATCATACCTAGATGGGCGATGAACTCATGAGCAGAGTCGACATACTTGAGCAGCTTTTTAAGGAATCTATAGGCAAACCTCTTCTCCATGGAAGAAGAATCCTGCTCCAAGTCCTTCAAACCTCTGCAACACAATAAGATGTTGGCTATAAATAATTGGCTTAATTTAAATAGCATTTAAAGGACCACACTGATATTGTAAAATATTTAGGATGTACAAGTTAGGAGATTGTGTAAATTTCCTGTCAGCTACAAGAGTGACAATATACTGTATTCAGTGACATCCTGCATGTGTTCACCTTGTGATGCTATAGCCATTGATTTGTAGGAAACGAAAAAGGTCCTGGGCTTTCTCTCGATCACGCGCTTTCTCCTTGGCTGTCAGTGTGTCATAGGGCACCAACAGAGGGTGTGTTCCCCCGCCTTAAACACAGAGAACCCAAAGTTCAGTGTTTCAGCTGAACCAATTTATCAAGCAAGGCCAACATATGCACGTGCAAACAGGTGCCCACATACTATGGCAACAACTGAATGACATTCAAAAACCACCCCCACACACCCCTTTCTCTGTTTAGCTGTATCTCTGTATAATAAGACTCTATGACTCTATGATTATCTTCTATAAGACTCTATGATTATCTATGATTACTCTATGATTATCTTCATTTGCAAATCACCTCTGCTACCAAGATCACTTTTTTTCTTCTTGGCCCAAATGTTATGGTAATTTTCAGCCACTACCTCCACCATCCCCTGCAAACAGAGGCAAAAAGACACAATCAGTAGATCTCAGCTAGGACGGTATCCCACCTACAGTACTCCTCAATCAGAAAATGTTGCTCTTCATGTCAAATTTAGACTGAGATGTAAAAGAAGCAGGACATAACAAATGTGGGGTCACCCACCTGCAGTTCCCTGGATAGAACCACACAGCTGGTATCAATTGGACTGGGATTGAACCCATTTGCCTGAAATGTCAAATTACAGCGAGACACTCTATTGTAAGTCATTAAATAACTAATGATGTATTAGTTTGAAATGTTTTCTTGTGTACCTGGGAGTTCTGCGATATCTTTCTCATTTTCTCACTCTCCCTCTGTTGAGACATGCTCTCGCCATCCTTGGTCCGATCAATGCTCCAGCCCATTGCCAGCATACTCCTCAGGGACTCTCTGATCGGCCATCTGTAAATCTCCTTCTCCTGAATCATGGACACAGAAATGAGGAACATGGGCCAAGCTGGAAATTTCTGAAATTAAACTTGTTCAATAATGTCCAACTTGACACACTGCACCTTCTCTGTTAGTGCTTTGTAGGTCCTGAGCTGAGGGTGAGTCTTGGCCTTTTCATCAATACAGTCTCCATATTTCCATCCCAGCAGGACCTGGACACAAGTAAAGAAGGATGCAAAGATTGAAAGCAAACCTCATTGGCTTTAGAGTTGTCTAAGGACATGATTTATTATTTGAAAGACGGGGAAAAGGTTTAGCAGATATAACACATTAAGGAGTCAGGGTACATTCAGATCTTGCATGACATTTTTTTGACATACACAAAAAGCTGGCTAAGCAGCTGGCACAAAGAATTGCAGGGGCCTTCTACACAGTGTCTTGCACAGTTATTGTCAGCATGCCCTAAATGTCCCTTTCATTTGTTACAAAAGACCAAATCATCCACTGGAATGGAACTATAATCTTGGAAAAAAGGAACATAATCAAGACACTGATATTTTTTCACTTCTGTGCAGCAGTAACACTTAACACAATAATACCAGGATAAATACTGCTATGTAACTCGAGTAACAGTGATAATAATAATATCTACATGGGGTTTCTATGTCTGGTCTTACCTTCTCTGCAGACCACTTCTCATGGGAATGCTCGGCATATTTGTTGGCAAAGTGCTCAAGCTTTTCTGGCAGCGCAATGCTGAAGGGAAAGTGTGACATTTTGTCAGCATACAGTTTGTATGATTCAAAAAGCGTATGGCTGAACATATATGTCTGACTGACATGTGGCTGAGACGTGGCTTACTTAGCAGTAGTGATGGGTTTGGGGTCAAAGTTGCCCTGAGAATCAACAAAAACTGGCTTTTCCACAGTGGTACTAATGGAGGCATCCACATAGTCGGGTGGCAAAGCTCCGGCTATGGCACTGAGGCAAGGCATTGCCATCTTGAATAGTTCTTGGTCATATTTCTGCATAAGGGAAAGATTACACTATAATAACACAATACCACTATATATCTACACACACACACATAAGTTCCACAATCAGTGTGCTAGAGGCAGTGGATCATTGATTGGCAGTATACTGATGCTTTCTGGCCGACCCTTTAAACAGACTCTGTTCATGAGCATGCACTTAGAGTGATGTGCTGAGTCCAACCAACTGCTCTATGAACAGACCACAAAAACATTGCTAATTAACTGAGACTTTTATTTAAATGTTTATTATAGTTAAAACGTTTCAAAGAAAAAGGAGAGATATGCTAATTCAAGTTGCTTAAGAAATTAATGAGAAACAATTATATTTGTGCAAAAGGAGTGACACCTCACCCTCTGGGACAGAGAATCAAACACGCCCCAGAAGATTTTCTTGGTGAGCAGTAGTTCATCCTCAGATGCTGTCCCGTAGCTGCCCCATCCCAATGGGAGGCAGTAGTATTTCCAGTTCTGCTCATAGTGGTTAGTTAGCAGCTGGAGGACACACAGTGGGCAAAGGGCAATAAACAGATTGGGTAATAAACATGTAGGCACTAGTGGGCAGGACAGATGAAAGTATTCTCAGTGACAGGCAACAATCATGTAGCCTTTGGCACCAGGCCATGAATACACTGTGAGGGCGATTCTAAAGAAGTCAGTTTTCCCACACTCGGCATAAATGAGATCCAAGTGTGGACATAACCGGCAAGAACAAATGTGTTCACCGTTCACAGGCCAGTCACAATTTATTACATTGCTATTATTTTACTCCTGTGACCAGATGGATGGAGTGGAACAGTGAAGCCAACAAGCCTGTAATTACACAGTCCAATACTTCATCTACTTGTTTTCCCTCCTCTTCCTGCCAGCGTTTTTTACGCCAGATGATTAACACCACAGGTACAGCTGTTCACTTGTGAGTGTGTCAGAGTGTGTGTGTCCCTGAGAGAGAGAAAGGAACACTAGTAATAATGGAGAAAGAGAAAAAAATGCACCAGAGCAGAAAGTTGTTGGTGGCTCGCCACTGAGGTGACAATCCAATAAACAGAGGGAGTAAAGCATGACTGAAGGAAAGCATTGGAATGAAAAGTTAACAGCTGACAATGAGACACATAGGCATTAGAGAATGCTAGATAATGTTGAGGATGAGATGTGGCAGAGGGATTTTAAAAAAAGCTTTTAAAATTAAGAAATTAATGCTCACCCTAAGAGGCATCTTGCAGTATTCTGTCAGCAAGGGCACATCAAAGACAAGGCGGCGCAGGAGCTGCTGCAGCATTGAAGGACGAAGGTGTCTGCGAAGTAAGGGTAGATAAAGTCATGATCACTTCTACTCAAAGGTAACATCTTCATGCTTTGACTCATAGCGTCGCACTGCCACAGAGGGATAATTAGAAAACCAAACAAAGTACAGGGTTTATATTTGGAAGAGAGTCAATTAAAGTAGCACTGATTGTTGTTATTTTTGCCAACTGAGATACCACAAGTCTTTGGTATCTTGGAAAAGAGTAGTACTCAATGTATGCAAGCAACTGGACTTTAATATCAAGTATGAAGAAGGCGTTACCCCTCTCACCCAAGAGGTTTCATCAGTTCTGACTGATGTCTAATGTCAGAACATCGAGCACTACTCTTTTCCAAGTTACCATACCATGACCTGCATGACTGAGAACCTACTCAGCCAAGTCTTTGGTATATTATCAGTGGCTAGAACTTTTAATTTTACTTATGGAGAGCTTCCTGTGTCCCTCACTTGCAGACAGCGAGAAGGCATTCCTCAATGGCATCTCTCTGGGCCTTGGTGAGTGAACGGCCCTTGGAAAGGCGATAGATGGTGTGAAGAGTGGAGTCAATGAGGCTGGCGTAGTGTTCGGTGCCAGCAAAGAGAGGAGCACAGCGGGTGAGGAGAGGTAGCATGGCTGAGCCAATGTAACGGTTCATGGCCAGGGCTGTCTCTGTGGTACACAGGCCCTCCTGCAGAAAAATGGGGTCATAAGTACATGACATGGCAGTTACTATACCTTATATGAAATTCTGTAGAAATTCTGTTACTTTTGCCTACAGAATCATTAGAGGTTAACATTGTACCACACCGTATCAAGAGAGGTGGCAGCCTTCAGGTCGGAGAGAAATCCCACTTCAAGGAGATGAAGCATAAAGCTCTGGTCCTCAATACCATACACCCGGTCCAGAAACAGGACCATGGGAGCCTTGTGGTCTGGGCAAAAGCTGGCTGACATGTCCGGCTCTGTCACTGACCCGTCTGAGACAGAGAAGTGTGTGATTGATGCAGTTGTGGAGAGATGAATACCCAATGCAATGACAAGTTTATCTATTTTTTTAAACAGAGACCTGTGTTTATTCATTGGTAAAACACAGCAGCAGCAGTTGGATAGGAGTTTTCTGGTGCTGTCTGTACTCTTGGCCTGCTGACTGAGCTTGTGTGGTGTTGCTCATTGCAGCAAATTCAAAAAGCAAATCTTTCCAGGTTTATGCAGATCAATCAGTAGAGCAAGATAGCTGGCTATAGAAATGATCTGGCTTACTCAGAGGTGTGATAGTCTGCAGTAAAATGTGCTGGTTAAAAGGGCATGAGTGGTGAAATAAAAATTTCTGCCTTGAACCTAATGTGTATAATTTCTGTTATAATATGCAAATGAATATGATGTGCCTCCTTTATTACTGTGCTGACCAGTACCTTTATTAACAAAGGGCATTTTGAGTGGTATGCTGATAATCCCTACAAGGTCCTCAGTGGGCACCAGTGAGCGCAAAATGGCACGAATACGCAGAGCTTCACCTTTCCCCTTGTTAATGAGCTAGAGAATCGAAAATGACATAAAAGTAAGGATCATCTATCAAAAAAAGCAAATTTTAAAATACATAATTTTGACACTTTCAAACATACATGCATCTCTGGGGCACAACGCCCCAAAAGGTCAATGAGCGCAGAGTAGAAGGACATAATAGCATTGCCCATGTGAACCACCTCCTCCTCATCATCACCATCAGCAGACCTAACAGTGGAAAAAGCAAAAGAATGAAAGAAACATTTAAGAGGGTGAACATTTTGGAAGAAGATTTTTGCAAACATGCAAGTCACAGCAGATGAACAGCTAATCTTGAGGGTAAATTCGTAGCATTGATTCTATAAGCGTTGCCTGATCTTTGTGCCTTACACATCGGAGCTGACTCTGTGGACAGAACCTGGCAGGTCCAGTGCAGGTGTTTCAGAGATCTTGATGGCTTCTTTCATAGCAGCTAGCAAGCCATTCCCTCCCTCTCCCCTCAAGGCAGGTCCAAAACACTCAGGACGTCGGATGAGCAACTTGACCACAACGCTGGAGTTCTCCTCCACACTCTCACCTAGAACACAAATAATATTTACATGTCATTTAGCTGTAATATACAGCCTGGCAAACCCCGGGTGGACTAAAGCAACTGAATAAAGGCTGAAAAGCTGTGACTCTTTTTTTCACAAAGAGAGTAAATGACAGAGTAGAAAAAGACTTGAGATTGTAAACGTAGTTGTACCATTGACAAAGACAGCAAATCGCAGGAAGGAAAGGTAGCGTTCTCCTTCAATGGGATTCCAGCCAATGTCTGGATAACGTTTAGCCAGAAGCATCGGACAACTCTGGAGACCACATCCGGCCAGGTAAGTGACCACCTACAGTTACAGGATAAACATACCATCACACCATAGCCCATGATTTAAGCACATTTAGTAGACTTTTAGTAGTATCCGAGGGTCTTAACTGGAACTGCAACAAAAAAATCCTACCTTATCCAAGTCAGGTTCTTCCAGTGCAAGAGCCAGGCCATTGTTGTCCATCACTGAGGAAGCAGCCACATCTAGAGGAGTAGAGCCCCTCATCGCTGGTGAAGCTATAACAGAAAGCCCACACAGAGTCAACTGCTTTTGGTCCATTTTAAATTAGCATTATAGTATCTCCAAACAACTAATGTATCTTGGGTTGGTGTTCATATTTCAACATAATGCAGTACAAACAGCAGGTGGTGTTGTTCCCATTTTTTCAAAATGTATGTATGTACTATATGCATGATATTATACACAATATTTTGTTTTTTTTTAAATAAGAATTAAGAATTTTGTATTTAGATTTTGAGTGTTTGTGGGCATGTGTGTGTACTTTCTTATGTGTGTACTATCTTTATGAGCACCATTTTGAGTATAGACCTTATGGAGTGAAGACAGTTTTGGAAAGGGAGTACATTTGACCATTCCATGCTTCACAGTGCTGTTTGATGGTTAAGACTTAATTTTGGGGTCAGAATTAGGCTTAAGATGGGTTAGGGTTAAGGTAAAGTTAAGGTTGAGGCTAGGGTAAGTGGCTAGGGACTGCATTATGTCAAAATATAGAAGTACAAGAATCTGTGGTCATGGGGCTAATCATCATGTAACATTAGTAATACCCACCTAGGGGGACCGGAAGTGACCTGCAAACGCAATGGTCGGAGGGCACTAGAGCTCCTACTAACTATCCCTCAATTTTGACATTTAGTCAGGTTACACATTTGATAAACCCATTTATTATATTGGCAAAGCTGTAGATGATGTCAGGGGACAAAAAAACGGGCAGTTCGCCAGCCAAAACCCCTTCAGCGAAACGTAAACAGTCTGAGGGCATCGGCGTGGATGCTAACATTGCTAGTAGCGTTAGCACGGCTATCGAGTTGGCACTAGCTAGGCAGCAAGATCGCCTGGAAGCAGCGGTGACACGGGCTGTTCAGGGAGCTATCGACGGAATGAAAAACTCCTGGAGAGGAAAGTGGATGCTCACATGGAAACGGTCAAGGGGCTGGTTGCGAGAGTGGATCGTGTACAAGCCGAGAGTGGATCGTGTACAAGCCGAGACGAGAGCCATGAAAAGGGAAGTGAGTAACAACACCTCCGATTTGGAAAAGATGCAGCTGAAAGTTGCTTCGCTGGAGGATCAGTACAGGCGGAACAACGTCAGGATTACGGGGATCGCGACCGGCAGAGAGGGAGGAGATGCAATCGCCTTCCTACAAGACGTGCTGCCAAAGTGGATCCCCTCGCTCGGTGACGCCAAGATTCAAATGGAGCGCGCCCATAGGATCCGCAGTAATAAGAACAACGGTCAGGCTACCATGATATTCAAAGTGCTCAGGTAGCAGGACCGCAACGCCATCCTGCAAGGGGCCCGCGAGGCGAGGAAGACGGCCCCCATACAGGACGCCGGGAGGACGATACGGTTTTATGCGGATTACAGCGCATTCACGAACGAGAGGAGGAAACCATATGGAGAGGTGATGAAAGAGCTGTACGAGAGAGGCATCCCGGCTTTTCTGATCTACCCGGCCACCCTGAGGGTGACGATCAACGGGGAACAACGCACCTTCACCTCAGCGCGGGAGGCCACACAGTTCCTGAGGAAGGAGGCCGGTGAGAGACCGTCATCGCGCCGCCAGCTGTTCAGCGTCGGCTCGGATGATGCGTCGCGACCGGAGGAGGACGACATGGAGCAGTCCGACATTTCGGATCGGCACGGATGATAGCGAGATTTGAGCACGGATATTTACTATGATTCCCCGAGGAGGAAAGACTGGATTCGTTTTGTTATTTTAGTCCGGTGAGAATCACACGGAGAACACTCGCTGGAGGATCTCACAGCCACAGTGAGAAGCGGCTGCATAAGGGTGATATGTTCGCGACAACCCCGGACCCCGAACTATGTTCGCCAGAACGTTTGTAATATTACTTTGGATTACTTATAAGTCTGGTCGTTTTGTTTTCTTTTGTTTTTTGTTATTCTAGGGTGTCCGAATTAGGAAAATGTTTAATTTAGTTATGGTTGTCAGATAAATAATCATAGAGGGGATATCTATGTCTACCAAATGTTATTTTGATTTATGGCCAGAATTAGTGATGGAGGTCACAATATGTACATTTAGGGGCCTAATCTTGTTTCCACCTGCATTCAACTTTGACTATCTTATTGTTTTTAATGAATAAGGGATTTCCGATGTTTTACTATGGTGAATTAACCTGACCGGAGAGAGTTATGTGTTACAAGGGAGGGATGGATGGGAATTTAGGATGTCTTGCTGAGCTGCGTTATGTGGAAGTCACACGGGTCAGAACCACTGTTCAGGGAGGGTGGGGGGTTCTGGAGGGGGGGCGGCGGAGGGTGGGGGGAGGGTGGGTATCTCGGTTATGATTCTTACGTCAGGGTTAGACCCTTTGTTATCACACCTGGAACAATAGGTACTCATTTTGATAATGGTTAAGCTATCTACGTCGGCTCGGATGATGCGTCGCGACCGGAGGAGGACGACATGGAGCAGTCCGACATTTCGGATCGGCACGGATGATAGCGAGATTTGAGCACGGATATTTACTATGATTCCCCGAGGAGGAAAGACTGGATTCGTTTTGTTATTTTAGTCCGGTGAGAATCACACGGAGAACACTCGCTGGAGGATCTCACAGCCCCAGTGAGAAGCGGCTGCATAAGGGTGATATGTTAAGCTATAATGTCCAGGGTCTGAATGCAAAAGTTAAAAGAGTGAAATGCTTAGACTTACTCCGTCGTAAGAATGTGGATGTAGCATTTATTCAAGAAACACACCTGAGAATAGCGGATGTATCCCGCTTTCAAAATAAGCAATATAAAGTCGTAGCTTCAGACTGTGGGAGCTCTAACTCTAGGGGGACGGTCATCTTGACTAAAAGGAGCTTGGCCTTAGAGGTGGAAAAAATTAATGGAGGGACAGGTCGCTTGGCATATTTAGGTACATCCATATATGGAAAGAAAGTAGCCTTTGTATCCGTATATGCACCAGCAGTTTTTGACCCTCTCTTTTTCCCTGAACTTACCAAAGAGCTACTGTCCTTATCAGATTATGAGCTGACTGTGGGAGGGGATATGAACGCAGTGTGTGACCTCAATTTAGATAGATCCACCCGGTCGGTTGTCCACGGCCAGCGATCAGCGTCAGCTGCTCTTAACGCCATGATAGAGAATATTAACCTAGTTGATATGTGGCGCATTCAGAACCAGGGCATTAGAGACTATACATGCTTCTCCGCGTACCATAAATCGCACTCCAGAATCGACTACTTTCTGCTCTCTTCTAGTCTAAAAACGGGCGTAGATCTGATACAAGTGCTGCCGGCGACACTATCTGACCATAACCCGCTGTTGATGACGATAGATCTTAGTCACAGACTCAATAAAACACCCAGATGGCGCTTTAATACAACACTTCTGCAGGATGAGGTATTTGTAGGAAAATTTAGGGAAAGGATTAAGGAATTCATAGCCAATAATGTAGGTACAGTAGATGATGCCTCGTATATATGGATGGCCACCAAGGGCTGTATTAGGGACTTTACATCCTCTTATGCATCGCACCTCAAAAAAGAGAGAAGCCGCAGGATCCGCGAGTTGGAAAGACAGTGCCATACTCTTGAGAAGCGGTTAAAGGGTAAATTCACTAAACCAGTGGAAAAAGAACTAAGGGGAGTCAGGGTGGAGCTTAATGATCTGTTGAGGAGGCGAGCGGAATTCATCATGCACAGAGTCAGAGACAGGGCTATTATTTTAACGGAAGCAAACCGAGTAGGTTATTGGCGCTGAAGCATAAGCAAAGTGAATCCAGAGCATCGATTGATACCATTAAAACGGCTAATAACATATTTACATCTGACCCACAAGAGCTAAATGTTGCGTTCCATTCTTTCTACAAGGAGTTGTACAAATCAACACTTAACTTTGACTCAGAGAAATGCAAGCAATTTCTAGGCAGTCTAGATCTGCCCACGTTAGGGGAGCAGGAAGCAACAGATCTGGGTCGTCCCATATCCTTAAAGGAGCTGGAGACTGCGCTTAGGATGACAAATAAAGGGAAATCGCCGGGTTCAGACGGCATACCGCCAGAGCTTTTGCTACACTTCTGGGATATTCTGGGGCCAGTTTTGTTGGGGTCAATCCGATCAGCAGTTGAAAAAGGCTCCTTCCCTGCTCACACTAACGCCGCCTTGATTTCGCTAATCCCCAAAAAAGGGAAAGACAAAACTGATTGCTCCAATTACAGACCGATTTCATTGATTGACTCAGATAAGAAGCTGTATTCAAAGGTGCTGGCGTTACGTCTGGAGAGATACATGGACAAACTAATTCATAAGGATCAGACTGGTTTCATGAAAGGGCGTCTAGCAGCGGACAATATCCGGCGCCTAGTACACGTAATTCATGAAACTCAACAATTAAACACTCCATGCGCGATACTGTCACTTGATGCTGAAAAGGCGTTTGACAGGCTCGAGTGGCAGTATCTGTGGGCGGTCCTGGAAAGATTCGGCCTGGGGAGAGGGTTTGTCGACATGATTCGTGTTCTATATGCTAACCCCACCGCCATGGTTTCCACGAACGGTTTACACTCGAGCCCCTTTCCCATCTTTCGTGGGACTCGACAGGGATGCGGCCTCCCGCCAAGTTTATTTATTCTCTCGCTAGAACCACTAGCACAACATCTGAGGGAGAATCAGGTCACTGCCCCCTATTCGGATTAAAACCTCGTCGCTTGCCATATAGGCCTTTGCTGATGACGTACTTATTTACTTATCGGATATCGAAAAGTCAATATCCTCTCTGCTAGCTACTTTTGAAGAGTTCAAGATGTTGTCCGGCTATAAGATCAACTGGACGAAGTCAGCCCTGATGCCCCTGAATGAACCTGCAAAAGCGGTAGTCTTGCCTTATGATATTCCCATTAAAACAGAGATCACATACTTAGGCGTTCGGATTCAGTCTTCTCTGTATAATATAGTAAAGACAAATTATGAAAACATCTTTAAAGAGGTGGAACGTGATATAGCTGTATGGACCAAATTGCCAGCATCACTGCAAACAAGGATTGCCTCGGTTAAAATGAATGTGTTGCCTCGCCTCAACTTTGTTAGCATGATGATTCCGCTCCCCCCTCCAACAGGATACTGGAAGAGAGTCGACTCCCTGCTACAAAAATATATCTGGAATAATGGGCACCCCAAAATTAAACTTTCCACCTTACAGCGATCAAAGCGAGAGGGGGGGCTCGCCTTCCCAAATTTTATGAGGTACCATCAGGCCTTTCAGCTACGCCCGCTTAAGACATGGCTCGACCGCTCCTCTCAGGTAGCCTGGAGGAATATAGAAGATGCGCTAGTGCTTCCATATAAACTTGAAGGGGTCTTATTTTCCGGACTAGCTCTCAACCAATGCATGTTACACTTCGGGCCTGTTATTACAAATTCAATACGAAATTTCAGGGTGGTTGAGAAGAGCCTGGGGGGGAATTGGAAGTGGCATCTGAATACTCCACTGTGGGGGAATAAGAATATTATGTCAGGGAATAAGCCGTTTGAGTCAGCATCATGGTCCTCAAAGGGAGTGTACAGTCTTGGAGATGTATTTGACCCAGGGGGTTTGCTTAGCTTCCAGACATTGTGTTCTCTTTTTAATCTGCCAACGACATCTCACTTTCTGTATCTCCGACTACGGTCGGCTCTTCGCGCCTATGGTGTGCAGACAAACTCTAAGCTGCAGACACATCCGGTCGTGGACTGGCTATCCGCAAGGAACACCAGAGGACTTGTATCAGTTGTTTATTCACAACTGCAAACACGCACACAGAAAGGCCTGCCCCTGGCCAAGGCATGGTCTAGAGACTTGGCCATTGCAGAAGAGGACATGAACTGGGAAAAGGTCTGGGAGAACACTTTTCGTGCGTCCAAAAACCCCAACCACCAGTTGATTCATTATAAGCTGTGTCAGAAGGCCTATTTGACGCCACTTTTGAGATTTCGAATGAAGCTCTCGACCAGCCCGAACTGTGACTTGTGCCCCCTGAACACGCCAGGAACATTTAAGCACATGGTGTGGGACTGCCCAGAGGTTTATGATTTTTGGAGGAAGGTAACAGTAACTTTATCCAATGTGCTTGATAAGCCTGTACCTCTGGAGCCGACTCTCCTTTTGCTCAACGACGACTCACATTTGGGCCTGAAGGAGAAACAACGTAAGGTCTGGTTGGCTGGCTTGACGGCGGCCAAAAAACTGATAGTACAACGCTGGCTACCACCTCACAAACTGTATGCTAAGAAATGGCTGGAATATTTTCAGGATGTGGTCATGTTAGAATTATCCACAGCACGGGTGAACAGAGCCAAGAGCTCTACCCTGGACTCGTGGAGGAGAGCCGCTTCGGCTATAACAGGCCTGCTTAGTTCGCAATAAATGTACACAAGTAGGATTGTAAGATACTAGACCGAGAGGGGAGGGGGGAGGGAGGGGGGGAGGGAGGGTGGAGGCCGCCGGGGGGTGGGGGGATGTTGGGGGTTGGTTGAAAATATCTGTAATGTCTGTTCTTGTTGTGAGAAATTATAATGCCAATAAAACAGTTGTTCACAAAAAAAGTAATACCCACCTAGACCCACACTGCTGTTCTCTAACAGGTAACTAAGGTGGTCAAACATGGCTTTCTGGTTCTGACGGCTGATTCGACAGAAGTAGCACAGGAAGCGACAGCAGCTGGCGACCATCTTGGGGAAGGCAATTTCCTGTTGGGTAGCATACACAGTCTTATTAGGGTCAAAGATCTTACAAACACAAGTTTTCAAAAAAGAATAATCTAATAACAAGCCCTCTTGAAAAAATGCAATGATTTTGTCCAACCTTGTTACTATATATTCTTCTGCTAAACTTTAAACACTGACCCAGTACCCATTCATCAAACACATTAGACAACACGCATCAGAGACTAAAGCAAAACTTTCTATTCATGAGCAACATCAGTTCTGCTGTGGGCGTCTGTGGAGATAAATATACAGGTAGAAGATGTTGAACCTGGGATTTGTCTCCTCCAAGCACATTAACCATGACCTCCATGACAGTCTCGTGCATACCCAGTATTCTCATTAGGTTTGGGTGTTGGTAGAACACCTTGTTGTTCATGATGTTGCTGAGGAAAAAAAAAGAAAATAAATACAGAAAACTAAACTTTACCAAATTTACATATGTAAAACTAAGGCTGGGGATATTAAGAAATACTGTACATTTGCAGTGTTTCGTTTGTTTTCAAACCACATGTTGTCTTATCTAAAAGGGGAACTTTGGAAGACTCAAGAAATGTTTGCCACAAGTGTTGACCCACCCAAGTCCATCAATCATGAGCTTCTCCTCCTCTTTTCCCATGCGGACAGACAGCAGTGACCTAATCTGACCCAGGGAGGCCAGGAGGTTGATGGTGTCCTGCACTGAAGCTGCACTAATGGTGTAAGCCTTCCTCATGGCCCGGAGCAGCTCTCCAATGCTGTCATACTGCCTTCTCAGCAGGCTAAACATCTTGCGGACAAGCTCTGGATCTTGGATATGACATTCCTGGGCCCAGCTGATCATCGTCTGAGAGATCAGTTCTTTTAGATTTGCTGGGAGAAAAGTTGGGAGAAACTGATTAACACATTAAGACAGACTTCCAATTTTTACTTCACATGGAAGTGGAACAAGTTGTAAAAATAATTACAACATATGATGGACGCATAAAGTCTTGGGCATTAGACACTGATCAATATTTATACAGTTTAAGTCAGTAAGAAAATGTAAGTCACCTGTCTGGTTAAATGGCAAAAATCTGGTTTTCATTCCAGTTTCAGGTCTTTTTTAGTCTCCACCAAGTTCTCATGACTAGTGACAAGTGACAATGACAAGTTCTAGTGACTAGTTTTGACTCTGGTGCATGGTAGGTAATGCACAATTGTTTCTTTTACATTCTACTGCTGGAAATGACAATGATCAAAAGAACAGAAGCCTATTTATTTAACACATTGGTTTCAAGGATACCAGAACAATGGATGTTTCTAGTAAAACTAAAAATGTTCTCCACTGTGCCACTTTCAAAGATCTCCAAAACAAAATTATTACCCTAAATTTCTAATACAGATTAAAATAAGGAAGGCACAGCTGTGTGGCCATATGGGTCTTCTAATTATGATGATGATTGGCTACCATAATGCAGGCTTTTCTAATATTAAACAAAAGGATAAGATTCATTGCACTGTCTTCGAATCCTATCTATAATCCTATCCTTCAAATCCTAGCCATGTTACGTAAAGAATTAGTTTTTTTTGCACTATGACATTCCTCTGCTATGGTTAAATTGAGACATTTGTCTTGTATGTGGGTTACCCTTAAGGCTTCATTAAAACTGGATCAATAGGGTGTGTGTGGGTGTACCAGCATATTTGTGTCTCTTCACAAAGAATGAACACACAAAGGACAGGCATGAATGAGACAACACAGAACCATTAAAGACGAAGCAATCTAAACACAATTGATTATTGAAGTATTGCAATTAGGTGATTGCGTTTTTAAGACCTCTGTCTGTTTAGTTTGATTGCATGTGTTGTTTTCTAAAGACTATTTGACACCAGGCTGTCAATCAGTCAAAGTGTGTGTGTGTGCGTGTGCGTGTTCTACTTCATTTCTGTGAAAAGGAACGTTACAGCTGGAGTAATGCTTCAGAAAATATCATGTCTTCTTTATTCCAGTCACCAAACTGGCAAATATACCCCATTTCATACAAAGCAAATCAAAACTAATCAGATCAAAAAGGACCCCAAAATAACCAAACTAGATGTTGTCTCAATTTCTCATAAAGAATCCAGACTTGACATCTGTTTTTCCCCTACAAATTACATAACATGTGTCTATGAGCAGTAACAAATGTGTTGATTGAATTTCTGCCCCCATTAAAAATTTGCTTCGAGGGTCCCATTTAATTTTTTCCCCCACTCATCTCTGATCTCTGCTCCCCTTCTTTCCTGAACTGGCTGAGGGAGGATCTTCACTTTGGAGCCTCCTTCACCCAGCTATACATTACCATAATGGAATTGAAAATAAATTGAAATGGGAATGACTGTCACCCGGTGAGTTAGTCCACATGAAGCCAGGAGACAGACTGCGGCAAGAGAAAGAGTGCTCGAGCTGCTTTTTTAAATTACCACGCACTTTGCGTAAACGACAGAGGAAGAGAGCTTGCCTACAAAAGGGGTAAAAGAGAGTGTAAACAAGCAGATTATACTGAGTTGTGAATGGATAACATGAATTCATAGTGTGTAGGGTAAAGATGCAAATAATCAAGAAAACGGACACACCAATACCAAGGTTTTGCTTGAGGACACTTTTTTCTGATATGGACAATGAGTGTGAAGTAAAATTTACTGAAGTACCATTACTGTTCCCGATTCACAGCTTGCTGCTGTAGTTGTTATGTTGCTATGGTAACAAGTCTTGAGGTTTTTCTGACTACACTATGACTCTAAAGTATATATTATATGCTAGTTATTTTGTTACTGTCAGGAAAATCAATCAACTAACTAAGCTATTTGTTACTAATAAATTACGAAGAGATGTAATTATTGGCAATTGCACTTCCTCACATGGTGTGGTTTGCTCCTTCTTTGTGGGCTCCTCTGCTTTGTGAGACTGGCCTGTAATCTTGTTCACCAACATTAGGAGACGACCTCTAATAGATGTGTCTTGCTTGTCTTCGTCCTCCTCCATAGGGATTCCTGCACAACACAACAGACCAGCTGTATACATGGAGCAGATTAAAGCAATATCGCTGCCAAGCTTGGTTTCCTGTTAGGTTAGCCATGTCATATGGGATATGTATACAGTAGCTCCTATTTTGTGGTAATTGCAAGCGTCTTTCTCATTGTTCTCTGTGTGGACTGTGTGATGACAGGTAAACCCTATGCTGTTCGGCTGAAGCTTGCTAGTAGCACAGAGGATTGCATTTCATTTTGTTCCTTTATTTGTCAAAATATCAAGAGGCACTGGACCATAGCTCCTTTGTCAGGAAACTGACATGGAGATGCGGAGAGGAAAAAGGAAATCATTTCTGAGAGATAATACAGGGACAGTTTAGCAGATGTTGACACAATGGGAGCACAGCTAAAACTGTCTTGTACACCTATATTATACAGTATGTATAAAAAATTCTTTCTCTCGTTGAATGTCTAATTCTAAAATCATTGCTATTCAAAAACATTGTGTCATATTTAATACAGTTATGCATGTTAATATGTGGTTAATACAAACAAACATCTCATTAAGGTTTCACGAGATCATCTCACCACAGTGAAGCTGCAGCTGGTTGTGAAAATCATAGAGTTCCTCTTGGATGTCTGTTGGACATGGACAGTCCTCGCCCATACTGAATGTCAGCAGCATGTTAATCTGAAACATGAACACACAATAATTATTCATAATAATTAAGAATTATTATCTCTGCTTTACTTTCAAAAGCAATCAGAACATGATGTGATTTCATTGTATGATTCACAGGGACCAAAAGTACAGCTGATGCATTTCTTTACTCATATGAAACATTTAATTTATTTAGCTTCTTCATATTTATAATCTTTTAGAAATTAAACAGACTCCATTGAATTCCCCCACTATATAGCGGTTCACTTATAACGGCTTCGCTGTATCACCTTTTTTTTTTTTACTTGACTTCCAGAGTTTTTAATTAATTATATTTGACCAGCCAGCAATGGACTAGGTGCTGACCTGTAACTCATCCATGTATGTACGACAGAATTTCCCTTCAAGCTGTAGCCAAAACTCACCTGTTCTTGTGGCGGCGATCTGAACTCTTTGGTCTTCTTTGCGGTTACAGCTGCAGACATGTTGAGGGCCAGCATCAGCTCGTTGTAGCGGAACTTCTGGTTGTACTGCAGCTTGGAGACAAAGCTGTCAGAGAATGACACGGTGGCCTCAATGCGGTGCTTCAGCTCACAGTCGCAGAAATAGTGAAGCAGCTCACACATCTGGGGTACAGCCAAGTGAGAAAAGACAAACAACGAATCACATCTTTGGCCAGTAAACTGGCAGTTGTAGATGAAAACATTCATTGATTGCACATGTTTTAGTGATTTACCTGCAGTGCTCTAGCTGAATGTTAAAAAAAATTTAAGGTAATGCAGGATCTGTGTGTATTACTACCTGTAGTTTGACAGGCTCGGGCAGCCTCTTCTCCAGCAGGCCTTTCATTGGCTGTTTCGCCTCTTTGGCTGCTTCCTCCTCTCCAGCTTCCACTGCCTTCTCCTCAGCCCCTTTCAGTCCTTCTTTCTCTGTGGCCCCTGTCGATCTCTCCTCATGTGTCTCTCTGAACACATTCGGGTCAATGAGCAGTAGAATCTTTTGAACATCCTCACTCCCCAATACCCCCATAGTCAACAAAGTGCTAATGAGCTTCAGGATTGGCACAAACTGGTACTCTATACATCCTCCCACAGGATCGCGGATGTGGTGCCCTCCACCTTGCACAGCCTCTGTCAACATCGAAATGGCTTTTTCCTTCAGCGCATCCAATGGGATTTGGGGACTATAGAGATATTGCTCCCGTTTGGTGCTGATGAAGCAGGGTGGGGCAAAATTAAGGCGCGGCTTGAGCGAGGTGCTAAGCCCCACCCCCGGTGGGAGGTGCTTCTTGGAAGCATCGGAGAACAGACGGATGGAGCGCGTTTCGGCCGTGACGGGGATGATGAACTCGTCTTTCATCATGAGACGTGCCTCTTTGGCAGTCTCCAGATGGATGCTGATAAGAACATTGTAGAAGCCCTCACGTAACATGCCTGACAGATACTGATTGTCGATGGTGTACAACAGCTGGGACTGGTCCAGGTGACTGCAGAGGGCATGGGCCACACGGGTGTTGCCCAGGGCACAGAGGGCACAGTAGAGCTTCAGCGTGTGGTAGTGGAACTTCCTCATGTCCTCCTGCTCTGACAGCTCCATGATGTCGACACACCTTTGGAAGGAAAGAACTTCATGATCCCTTTGTTATAACTGTTCTCCAAGATCTTCACCTCATGGATATGCAAAATAGTCTAATCGTTGGCATTTTTATGTGATAAATAACAATAATGCACAAGTAGTAACTACCGTAAATTCCGGACTATAAGCCGCTACTTTTTTCCCACACTTTGAACACTGCGGCCTATAATACGGTGCGGCTAATACATGTTTTTTTTCATAGGGCGATACACTCATTGTGCCATTGTGCATACATTGTGCCACCAGATGTCGCTATAACACCACGCTAAACTACGAGTTTATTATGGTGAATTGCCTTTTGTCCCTCTTGTCCCTCTTGACACACCGTAGGGGTTGAGACCCCTCCCTCTCCCCCGCAGGCCGGCCGGCCATTTTACATAAGTAAACGCAGCTGTGGAGGTGCCGGCACTCTCTGCAGTGCTGAGAGCGCTTCACAGTCAAACTGATACGTTTGATGAAGCGGTTTACATTTAGTTGTGTCCCATTTCAGGGTTTTACATTCTCTGTCTCTCTGCAGCGCTGAGAGACAGAGTGAGCGCTCAGCAACTCTTCCAGTGTGAAGTCTGTACGTATTTACGGGGCAAACCGCTTAATCCGAAACAAGGAAGTTCACGGGAGATGTGTCTTAACTACGAAAACGACGTAATTCGCCACCGACGTAATTAGAGGACCCCCTGTATCTCATAGAACGGGGGACACATGCGGCTTAAAATCCGGTGCGGCCTATACAAGTACAAAATTGTTTTTCTTTCTAAAATTGGAGCGTGCGGCGTATAATCAGGTGCGCTCTGTAGTCCGGAATTTACGGTAATCAGTAAATGTTTACATTTGTTTGCATGTGCTTGCTTATACCTGTTCTCCTCAGGTATGTGTACAGCCAACATCTGCAGGGGCTCCATGCACTGCACCACCCAGCCATGTCTCTCATTGACTCTGGCTGTTTCCACCCTCAGGAAAGTGTTGGGCATGCGGCTCCACAGCACTGCATTGATAGTCTGGACATCTAGACGGGGCGGACACTGTGGCACTGGGTTCTTATGTTCACTCTTGAATATGGCTGATGACAAAGGCATGGAATTCTAAACAGGTGCAAAAAACATGGATGGATCAAGTGATTAAATGTACATCAGTAGAATTAAATGCCAAAAGCAGTTACAAGCTCTGTACACTCATTCACCACCATGACCTTTAAACGCTCTTGTGTCTTGCCACGGTTTCCTTGTTCCAGCAGCTGAGAGAAGCATGTGTTAACATTAACCTTGTAGGTGTCACTGGATCAGCTACTATTAAGCTATCTGTAAACCCAGGTGGAGGGGGTGCAACTCTAAACAAAGTCTTCTTGTGCATTGTTGTGATACTGCAGTCAACATATAGTGAGGATGTAAATAAGGACCAATTTGTGAACTCTACCTTTGTTTTAGCCAGTTCAAACTGAAAGAGGTTTGGGCTAGTGGGTCGTACAAACACAGCGGGGAAGAGCTTGGTGTTCGGCTCCACCTGGAGAAGAGAAAAGAGCAGCAAGTTAATTAAAGGTCCAAACAGAGAGCATGCATCAAAAGCTGTAGCGGGAGTGAAAGAGCATGACTTGCAGAAAAACAGCTTAATGATGCATCATGAAGCCCTACTACTTAGGATGTGAGTGTGTGTGTGTGTGAGACGAGGGTGGGGGGGGGGTATCCATGACTCAGCAGTGGTGACACCTCACTGAGGGGAACATAAGAGGATTATACCGTCCAAAGGGTTCTTTAAGATTTAGTACAGAGCCAGGCAAAACAGTACAAAATGGTTTGTTTTTGAAACATGCAAAGACATAAGATGACCTATTCGTAAGGTCAAGAGATCATACTACAGATGGACTGACAGATGACAGAAAGCAGATTGGATGGACACATGAGAAGGCGGTGACTTGATTAATGGACTGAGGGACATATATAGTAAAAGAACAAATGGTAGAGGGTACAAAAGAACATGATGGCAAAATCACAGACAAGCTTCAAAGTAAAACTGACGTTTCTTTAAGTCCCTAGAAAGGGACTAATACTGATTCAAAGCCTTAAACTCCCTGGAATAAATTCAAGATGTTAAAACATCTTGTATTAGAGAACATTATTATCCACATATACATGTATGAAAACTGTGCACACCCTAATTTATACAGTTATAATTTATGATTTATGAGCATATGTTTCAGACTTGGATTTTTTTTTCTTTTAATATATAAATCGTGAACCTGGTAGGATGTGGATATCTCTTTGCCATTGACAGTGAATGCCACAAGGCCGGTGGCCAGGTCAATCAGACAGCCGATCTCCAGGTCCACATTGCTCCGACTGGAGGTGTGAGCAGAAGTGGTCACATCGCCACCCCACACCATGTAGCAGTTACTCCTCTTCACCCTGTCAGAGAGCAAATTTAAGACATCTGTTGTCTTCTCATACATTTTCATTAAGCTAAACACAAAATGCTGCATTTCATTTAGAGTGTGATGCAAAAGTTTCTCAGAAGTGGTCTCACGTCTCGTGGACGCGTCCTCGCTCGTCACCCAGGGTTACAGTTACTGTTCTGTTTTTGCTGAGGTTGAAGTTGTTGCTATAGTAATGGTAGTCGGGGGTAACCCAGCCTACCCACACGCTGGCAGGGTCCTGACCAGCGAAGATCCGAACTGAATGATAGTACTGTAAGGACACGGATTGAGTTTAGCCAACACTGTAAACATTAAAACCAAAACGTTCCTTAGAAACAGAAAAGTACCGTGGTTATGCTGCTGTAGTCCATTCGTCTGACCTCATCACTGTGTCTCACAGATCTCAGTGGATACCTATTAAAAACATAGTTATAAATGAATAAAACACAGATAACACAATTAACAAGTATTATTATTACAAATATCATTAAATTGGATCTAGTTAATGGATATTTATGTTGAAGGTTTGACCCAATTGACTCATCAGGTAGGGTGTGAGTGCTCTGCTCTTCTCATCCGAATAGCTATGTAGTGTTCAAAGCCATTATTATTATTTCAGAGGTGAGCAGCACCTGTGTTTCACTTTCAGGATGTCCTCCTCATGCACTCCATTCATATCTACAACTGGACTGGACTTGAAGAAGGAGTTAAACTCTACTGGCATGCTGAGACGACAAAACACCATGTCAGCGTTACTGTTCTGGGTGCCAAACGTCTTGTGGGTCACTTTAAGACAAGGGGGGCTGTCGACTGTGCCATCGATCCGGGTCACCTGAAATGAGTGAAGAGGAAGTGTTTTCACCACTGTTGAAAATAAGAATTTGGTTGTTCATCAGCTTTTGTTCCTACCGCAATGTGGTTGTGGTCCTTCGGCACATTGACAAAAGTAGGAAGACGCTTGCTGAACCACATGGTGACCTCTCTGTTCATGTTGACAGCAAAGGGTTCGAATCCTTCCTGAAGGCCACACATGGTATAGTACTTAAAGGTGCTTGGATCTTTCCCCAAATTCATACGACCCACCTGAGCCAGCCCAAGACTGCACACTGGAATGAACCCTGAAGTGCAGGATGAGGAAGCAAAGCAGGAAGAGGACAAAGAGGATTAAAAGCCTCTAAAAACACAGACAGCAGGAGGACAGGAAAAATCAAGCTTTTGCCAGCTTTTGCTAAAAGGCTATTTGTTAAAAGGCTATTTACAAGTGTCACATCTGACACTTACTACATTTACATACAAACAAGCATGCACGCATACATATGCATGTACACACTATCTCACCATCTTCAGTTTCAAAGTCCGTGAAGCAGAGTTCAGAGCCCTTGGTGGTGATGAGGATTTCTCCATTTATTGTGAAGATCATGGACTTGTCCTCCATGTTGATCATACAGCCCACCACATCCCCAGCATGCCAGCAGCGTCCAAACAATCGGCTGCCCATATTCAGACAATGGCCCTGTGTACATCAAAGCACACAGAAGACAATCAGAGAGGATTATAGTACTTTTAGTACTTAAAGTAATTTTAAATGTTGTTGATGTTTACCCTATATCCATCAAAGACGAAAGCAAGCTCATCCGTGCCGAGTTCCACATCTGGCTTACATCCAGGTCTGGCCCAGCCCACTCTCATGTCTCCTCCCGTCACAGACTCAAACTCAAAGTACCATTTTCCAGTCTTTACTGAGTATGTCCGCTCTACTCTGAAAAAGCGGATCTTGTCAATACTGAGCCGTTCAGCCACTTGTCCTAAAGGGTGGACAGAATAAGCACAGTGTTAGATTGAATGTTGCTGCTTTAGGATCAGAATCTCTCAAATAAGAAAATCAATAATGGAACCATTGATTGCAATTACTGGCTGTAGCTTAAGGCAACTGGTTCATGAGCTTATGTCCTGTAGCCTCATAAAAGGCAGAGGGCAGAATCCTTTATCGGGACATGGCATTTTCTCCCATTCCCTGTGACAAGCATTCATATATACTTTTATGTAATGCACAGATTGAATGTGCATACTTGAGTGAAACTGACCCCCTTCCTGGTCCGAGGGCTCAATGTTGTATCCATAACCAATCAGAGTGCGGATGGCCTCTCTGAGACTGTCCCTATTTGACTTCTTGGTGCGCTCATCCAGCAGTGCATAGGGAACCAGGCGAGGGTTACGTTTACTTTTCAGGTCCTGCAGGGACAGAGGAGTCAGATTTTTTTTCAAGTCATCAGCAGTAGGCCAACTCAAGGGAAGCAGCTGTTGTGTTTGGTGTGACCTCACTGTCAACGTAACTTTCAATTGCATTTAGTGATATTTTGCAGTACTTGTAATTTCTTTAAACGTTGGCTTTTAGAGTAAAAACTTTCAACAACTGCGTCAGGGTTCTTCAGATTTAAATTGGGTTGAAGCTTTGGAAGCTTTTTTATTTCAGAAGAATGTAAATCATATCCATTTCAATGGCAGATTAGATAAAATATACAAAAAGGTATCTGAATATCTAGCCTCCAGTCTGAACAGTTTTAGTATTTGTTTGAAGCAAATGAGAAAGGACATGATGTACCCAATATGTTCTGTACAATATGTGCTATGACATTTTCCCCTTTATGGTGGCATATCTTGCAGTGTGTAGAATCATGGCTTATAGCGGGAAAATGTTAGACTATATAAACTGTCTAACATGTGCACTGGTAAGGCATAGACAGTGAGGTAGGAAAATTAATGAAGCATGAAAGAGAAACTGAAAAAAAACAGAAGGAAAAACTGTGGAAAACAAACAAAACAAACAATTGCTTTGTTTCCAACATGCTGCATATAAATACACCAACATACCTGCTGAATGCCGTACGTCCAGCCCTGTTTGATACGGTCCTTTGCCCACACATTGTGCGCATTCTCTGCCAGTTTGTCAACCAGCAGCTCCTGACCTGGAGTCAGTTTTACGTCAGACAGGTCCAGAGGAGACGGCTTGTATCCATTGGACATCATGTAGCTACAGGTAAAGAAAGACAAACAGCTGGCAGACATTTTCCCTCAGTAATTGCTGTAATAGAGGATAAATCCACCAGGCCTGGTTACCCACATTTATGGCCGGACATAAATCTTTACCTAAACTTGTTTTATTTTTCACTTTCCTCTTATATTACTGGACATTTTAACGATCATTATGTTGATTATTCACTGGGTTTATGTATTGCACGTTTACATGGGATGGTTACTATGTCCATCTTTTAAAATGTTTCTTTTATCCAGAGTTTGCTCTGACAGTTTGATTTAGATAAGACATGTGCATTTTGGTTACACATACACAGTAAATATAAACATCCACTCTTACTTCTTAGGGAGTTTTGTCTTTCTGAGAGAGTCCTCAGCATTTGGATTCACCTGAACAACACGACAACCCAATGCCAGCAGGGTCCTATGGGGGAAACAAATAATACAGTACAGAATGTGCTTAGTCCACACATTGAAAAGACTTTTGATTTGACAGTACAGATATGTTAAATTGTGCTTGTCCTATTTTGACAGGAGAAAAAGGCCAAAGAATACCCAAAGGAACGCAGTGGGTGTGAAGTGCTCTTGACAGATATCCCCCCTACATACTGTGAGAGGACTAAGTAGCAGTAAAATGAGTTTGATGACACTAATAAACTCATCAGTCTCCCGCAAATGTCTCTTCCACAGCAAGATGAATCACAGCAGACCTCGGAGCATTTATGTAAAGCACTTCTAATATGTCTCACTGGGACCAAAGGTTGTGTCGGGTACAGACATGTGGAGAGGGATCTCTTTTTCACAAATGTTTGCACCATGGAGGAAGGAAAGAAAAAGATCCTTAATGCTCAACATACTTCAGAGTTTCTGTTGACATCTGTAAATTGTAGTTCCTTTCCGTTTCTGGCAGCTTGGCGAAATCCACAAGGCATGGATGGTGCCGCTTATTATCGTCCCTTATCTGTGGGGAAAAACAAAAGTCACAGAAATTGTATTGCAGCTTTTCTCTGTATCCTTCAACTTTGCTCCTACGTAGCTTCATATACATCATGTGGGAAGGTTAAGTCGTACAGTATGCTTATGAAAGTCACAGCCTTGTAAATCAATGCCATTTTGACCTAACAAGGGAATGGCGATGTGGTCTGTCTACATGGTGAAAATCTACTCTAGTGAACATGTTATGATAAAAGAGCACATGAGCATGTTTTCCTGGAGGAGATAGGAAGATACACAGCTGGAATACTAAGACAGAGGTTGAATATCTCTCTATAGACTCTGTAGAGAGATATTAATATAGTATAGAGGCTGCACATAATACCATATATTCCATTGGCAATGCTGGTCAAAAGAGACAGCATGGCAGTGGTTTTCCCTAGAAAACATGCAGGGCTATGCACGAATATGCAGCTTGTGTGTCGGTGTGTGGGTCCAGTGAACACCGGTCAGCTCTTTTGTGAACAGTACAAGAACTCTCCAGGACACATTTTTTCCAGCAGTTCTTCCTCTTACAAAATGATATTCGTGGGACAAACAACATGTAACAAGTACAACTCAGGACTAAATAAAAGACAGTACTTTTTTATTCTGTCTGCTGGACATCTGTCACCAAACTCAACAACAACAACAGCTTTGAAGCACAAATTAAGCCGCAGTTGCTTACACGTCGGGTTAGACACATTTTTACCACCGTTTGACTAATTGTTAGTGCTCAGACGACAAAAAATGGAAAGCCTTCAAATGTATGTTTTTTTATAAGAGCTGTGTTCCACATTGTTGTTTGTAGTTTTATCTCGTCCTTAACGGGCAAAACAGGTCATTTGGCATGATCTTAAGCTAAAAACACAATAAACCAAGTAACAATCTTTTGCAGACATAAAGTGCTATTTTATTGTAATAAAAAGTATGTGTGCTTGTCAACTGAAAACAGTAGGAAATGAAAGTGACAGCAGATTCTCATCCTGATTTTTGATGGAGAGTAACATTTGGGTTTATATTTGGATGGCAGATTATGTTAAACATCGTAGGGGATTTACTGTAAATAAATTAAATATCGGCTTTTCACTTGGTTTACTGCTGTGATGGATTTGCCAAAACATCCTGTTCTGCCCTTCGGTGAAACAATAATTTGTAATTCATGACTTACTGTATGCTAAAACACAAACACGATGACTTCACTAACTACAAACAAACCGACATGAAGCATCTAAATGAGTGGGATGAAAAGCTTTGAACGTGGAAAATGAGTGTTTCTGTCCACTTACCCTCTTTTTGGTTTGAACCGCAAATTATAAAAGAGAAAGCAAGATGATGTACAGGCTTGTTGTGATGGTTCAATACTAACACTACTAACAACTGATGCATTTTAAGCTGTTTGTCACATTTGTTTAGAAAATGTGTAATTGCCATGTGTATGTATGGAGTGTGCTGTTTGCATTCAGTCCAGAGTGATGATCTTGTTGCAAGCCAATTTGTACAAGTGGCGAGTGAATTGCAGTGAATTTTTCTCACCTTGCCATAAGACCAGCCCAGCTCAATCTTATTCATGCCCCACAGCTCATGAATGTTCTCGGCCAGCTTGTCCCGAACCTTCTCCAAATGAGGAGGCATCACAATCTGAGGGAACAGGTAAAGCATGAATCTGAACAAAAAAGGCAAACAGTCCATCACTCTGCTCGATTCCTGGCAGCATACCTGGCTGGTTTCCACCGGAGTTGGGATAAAGGATGCCTGTGACATGAACTGGGTGGTGCCCAGCAGATCCCTCACTCCATCTGCATCTCTCTTGTACTCTTTCACCGGCTCCACTTTCATCTTCTCTTTGGGCAGCAGAGCCTCGTAGCAGGGAGCGTAACTTGATGGAGGCAGGAACTTAAAGTCGCCATGTCGGCCACCCAACAGGAAACGCACCCTAGGAAGACAAACTATTGGTCATCTGTTGTCTTATTGTTTTAAACACAAAATAATAGTGTGAAATAATGAAATCTTTAATTTAAAGGAATAATTAAACAGCGACTGATGGCAGAAGCAGCCAGTGAAATCAAAAAACAATATTTCAGCTAAACGTGGACGCTTTTCCTCCTCTTAATCCACTTCAATCAGTTACAGCTTTTGCTGTAACAGGAACAAGTTCTGCTCTGAGACTGAAAAAAAAACAGGTCGTGACTTTGAGTCTCTCTCCTGAGGCTGCCCAAAATAGCTACTTGAGTAGTAGTGGTGACGCAACCAGACCCATTCAGACTGAAGCCCTAAATTACTGAGTAGTGAAGACGTGTGACGGTTATTTTTTTTTGGCACATTCATAGAGAAGTTCACCCTGCTCACTGCGTCAGAGGTCACAGGATACCACTGTCCATATGAAATACTGAGCATCATCTACAGAAAAAGAAGTGTTCCCGCAGGTATTAAAAGAGGCGTACGCTTATCTTTTACACTCATAGTGGACTTAGAGGCTACAAGGGCTGCAGGAGATTACAAAATATCAAAGTTGTGAGTGGGCTCATTTATCACTGAGGACTTTCAGGTAGAAAGTCAACACATAGCGGTAACAAATAAACACTCACTTGACCCCAGCGGAGAAGCTGACAACAGGGAAGAAGAGGCCATCTGTGTTGAAGTTTTCGAACATGCCCTGGACGGGCTGCCCATTGATTCTGAAAGAGATGCTGGGTGCTCCCAGGTCCAGGCAACAGCTCACCACATCCTCTGAGGTCAGGATGTGCTGGTTCATGGATGCAACCCCTCGTGGGATACGACCTGCTCAGGACACACGCACACACAGTCAATTATGTGAAATATGATAAGTGATGTTGGCACAGATCACGTTTCTCGCTCACACACCCACCCACACACACACACAGACATGCACACAGGACACATATTTGTACACAGAGAAACACACTCTGGGCAAACAGATCGTCCCTGCAGGGTACTGAACCTGTCTAGACACAACCTGGCTACATCCCAGAGTTACCACTCATCTTAAATACATTAGCTTTACTTTATGATCTCAGCCACAAACACACACACAAAATAATAAATTTTCTTCCTCAGACTGACCCGACCAGAGGTGGAGTCCATCAAAACCATACGAGTATAGGTCATCTCCAACGCCATTCCCCCCCCAGCCCTCTCCTCCTCCAGGGTACGGAGCATATCCTTTCGTGTTGGCCCAGCCCACTCTAAGGTGGGAGGGCTCGCTGGTCACAAAGTGATCCACTTGGTCAATGATCAGCTCGTAATACCACTTCTTACACTGAGCTGAGCCCTCACTCACGCCCAGGAAGATGTTCGGTCTCATACTGGCAATGAAGCAGAACACGGAATCATTATTATGTTCCTCAGAGCGATACAAATTCTACTCAGAGTCATTTGTAATATGTTACTATGTTACTATCTCAAACCTAATTAAATAGCCTTTCCTTCAGATAACATCATTTAATTCACTTGTGCTGATATCTTGAAACAACGAAGAACAAAGTAGATCACTCCTTTTAGAAAAAGATAACAAAACAATGAAAATATTAAAAACTAGAATAATACAATGAGATTTGAAGCCCATTCAGCCCATGCTCCTCGAAGACCCTTTGTCTGTGTATAATAACAGGACGTAATGGGAGATAACATGAGATTTAATTGCCCAGTGCAGCCACTGAATATAATGCTTATATTGCCTAAACCCGTGTGTCATGGTTGAGCTAACACTGCCCACATTCCAATTTGCAGTCCATATTGTAAAATGTATGGGGCCACATGACTTGTAGTCTTAGACGTGTATCTTGTACACTCAATTACATGCTCCAGAGGTGGGAAAGTTAATATATGCTTATGTTGCTCTCCAGCAGGTTACACCTGTTTTCAAATACAGCTTTGCTATTGAGTGATATACACATCAAAATATTACAGTGGTTTACACTAACTACTTATTATTACATAGATACATCACTTACTACTAAATATACAACATCCACATTCAGGGTGTACATGGTTACCTAAATATAAATAAGATTCAAAACGCATCCATACATTTACAAAGTATCAACACTACCGGTATATTAATTAATCAAAATATTTCATTTGGAGTTTGTGATGCTACAGTGCCTTCCTGTTCATATTTGTGGCCACTTTTGTTTTGGTTTTACTGGCTAAGATATGTTATTTGGGAGAAATCTAAGTTCACAATGTTGGAAACTAGCTAGTAGTTATTGAGAATTTTCCTTTAATGAAGTGGTATTTACAAGGAAGTGTTTTTTCAAATGCAATTTTTAGACTATAACTCATGAATAAATATGAGACACAACACAATGTTGGCAGAAAGCATGGTGCGTGGTTGGCTCTCTAACCTCTGGACATCATTGACCAGCTGGGTTTGCAGCAACAGATCCCTCTTTGGCAACAAGTGATCGCAGATAAGGTTCTGATTGGTTCGGACTGCTACACCGTTACACACACACAGTGAGCAGAGCACATCCAGAATCTAAAAAAGATAGCAGAGGCACCGGGGAGATAAATAAACAACAATATCCAGAGCACCCCACCCCACCCCCAGCCCCCAATAAAAGACACGCTGACCTATTTTTTCCAATTAACCCCTGCAAAACAATCAATGCCATTTCACAAATGACTCATCATCTTTATTCCTAATGACTGTTCAAGTTGCTGATTTATGGACAGACAATTTTCCTGCAACAAATGCACAATTACTGTGAGCAACAGCCATGTCAAATAATAATAAAAATAAAATCCCCTTGATGTGAGGTTAACAAAGCTGTAGAAACAAATGGGCCAGGAAGCTCTGCCAAGGGTGACAGGCCAGAGCACCTTCACTTTATCATTGGCTCTTTTCTCCTGTTTCCATGGCAATATGACACATTTATGCTGATTTATATCACTGGTTAGCTAACTGTCTGTTCCTGATCTTATTTTAAGTATATTGATTCATGATGGGGTCGCATTGCAACCCACCCCGAGGTAACTTCTGCCAGGGGTGTAGGTTTGTCTGCTGATAGACGGTAAAAAAATGAATTAGTGGTTAAAGAGAAGAAACAGTGACAACGTGGCCCAAAGGGAACTCTTATGGAAATAAATGTGGGCTTGGTAAACTGCGAGTGAGCACGATGAGGTAGATGTAGATAAATGTAGATGACGAGATATAAAATAAACAGACTGAATGCTCTCAATTACAGGGTTTTCTTTTATAATAGTATATTCTATTTTGTTTTTTCTTTCTTTGTTAAATTCCATCAACACTCCACGCAAACTAATGTCCTTAATTCACAACTTGAGTTTATGATTTCCTGGTGATCCACCAACCAAAAGTTCCTCTCCTCTAAATCACGTTGTACACAAAATAGTCTCAGGTTTATTATTTTATATCACAGCAGTGATACGCCACATTGACAAGGGACTGTAGAAGTGCTACTTGCAGCTCACCTTGTGGTTTCGTCCATGTTTGTATAGCAGCGATATGATGGACTTGATGTGTCCTCTCTGGATGATGTTGAGGGCCTCGGGGCTCTCGATTAGAATGCAGTGCAGGACTTCTAGGATGCCTGCACAGCCGTTCATCGATTAGTTAACCCCCACAGAGGCAAAAGACACAACAGAGGACACTGAGGCATCCGTGGAGATCCACTGAGAACACTGAGTGCTGCTGGTTAATTTCTAACTATACATGAGCAGTATGTAGACGTAACAATAAGAAAAAGTCATAATGCTGTCTTCCTGGAGGTTTAGTGATAATAATGATGATAATAATGAGCTTACCTGATGAGGACTCCAGTCTCTCCAGCTTGCTCACCAGCCAGTCCAGGTTGTTGGAAAACTGGGTGCAGTTGTTCCTGTTCCCTCGGATTAACGCTGCTATAGGACAGAAGGAAATAGAACATGACTCTTTTTTTTGTAAAGAGAGGTACATTTGTTCAACATAATTTGATGGATCCCATTCAAATATTGGTATTCACAACAACACCCATTACCCGAAAGTCTACACAATGAATACACATCCAGAGCCAAATTCCAAAAAAGGGAGTTATTCTGCTTTGACACCCTTACATATTAATTTTGAAGACAGAGAGTGACTCAAGGAGAGAATGGACACATCCACATATGTCCTAGTGCAAAGAAAGGGTCACTAAACATAGATAGACATTGAGGAAAGAAGGGAGGCAACAAAAATCCACTTAGCAACGTATTTGAGCAGGTGTGTGGAGGAGGTAGGGACAGAAAAGACGTGCACGGAAATCTAATGTGAGGCAAGAGGCGAAATCCGTGTAAATAAGAATGTGAAGGGCACACTTAGAGGGCAGAGGGGCATCAACGTGGCAGGATAAAAGATAACGCAAACACAAAGGCTATCAAGATTATGTCCTAAAGAATGTGACATGTGATATATATATATACACTGTGTATATCTATACACACACGCACATACACACACACACACACACACATAAATACGTATGCACTATATATATACTGTATGTATGTGTACAGTATACACACACACACACAGTTTTGTGTATGTATGTGTGTTAGGGGTGTGTGACTGATCTTCTTGGCCCGATGCCTTGAAAGCACATCACATAAACAGAAAGCTCTGCAGTGGGCCACATGCCATCAAGTTCTTTGCCCAACAATGAGGTAATGCATGTGAGGTGAGTTATTAGAAATGGAGATTTTATGGTTTGAGCACATCTACGTGTTTCTGTATACCTATAGTGGATGTTTGTGGGTTGCAGGTTAACGTCTTACCAAGTAGCTCATACAACAGGTTCAAAATGTCTTTCCAGGCTGCTCCGGCCTCAGACCCGGCACACTCTCCAAAGTGGGCTGCACCATTGTACACGTTCAGACGGTCAATACAGTTTGACACCAGAGTCAGCATGCCCTTGGGAATACACAATGATCCAAGATAAGGTATTCATATGCATTTATAGGAAAAGTAATTTCATAATATAATGTCATAAATATAAAAGCATAATAGAGTTGAGTATCTCCATTCAGTTGGCTGATCATCTTGAATACAGCCGTTTGGTGGCTGTGCCAGTAACATTTATGCACAGCCAAATATGCATACTGATCAGATGTGCTAAATGGGGGGAAGGGTTAAAAGACAAAATGAATAATTTACAGATGATTTATAATGCGAGGAAAAATCATGAGTCAGCAGTCTGTAGTGACAAACTGACCTTCTAAATGCAATATATTAGTGTGGGGTAGAGATGTGCTATTGTAGTGTATTAGCACAGGCAGATAAATGATTAAAGATTAATGGCTTAAACTTGCATAATTTGGAAATATTAAACCACCATTTTTAATGATGATGTTTGTAAAGAAATGCACATGCACACAGTTAATTACACAGTCATGAATCGCTTGAGGATATGACGGGACAGTGTTCCAGCCTCTTGGAGTCTGGAGGAGTTTGGATAGTGGATGTCATGAAGCCCCTCTCAGTGAGGCAGCTGACATTTTGTAATTGATGAAAGCAATTTAGGACCTAGAGGCTTAGCAGAAAGCTTCAGTGCACTCGTGCCAGCCTCTGGAAAACTTATAGCACTGAAACTGCTGACAGCTGTAAATTCAATGCCTCCAAATAAGATGGCACTGAAACACAGCACAAAGAACCAACTGATTTCATGTTCATTTGTTTACTAAAATTGTCTCAATCAAAGCCCTGCGGAACTGGCCATGCTATTAATGGTTGATATTTCACAGACCATTGGTTTGTTGCGGCTTCATGGTGAAACTCACTTCCTGTTTGAATAGGTTCTGTCGGTTCTTGAGTGAGCGCAGCTTGATCTGCCTCTCTTCGTGCTCCAGCTCTGCATCAGGCAGCTGAAAATACGTGATGAGGTCATTGAGAGTTTGGAGCACCTCCTCAACTGGCAGGGAGACCAGCGTCCTATTCTTAACACCCAGACAGTCCAGGTCTCTGTGAGGGGGAAAACAGATTGAGCCACTGACTACATCAGTAAACACAAGAACACCTCATTTAGATGTGACACTGATGTTTGTGACCAGGTCTGGCTTTAAACCTACTTCTGTTGATCACAAATGGAAAACACACTTTAATTGGGAGGCTTAGTGAACGTCAGAGATGTGGTGATGACTAACACGATGTTTAGCCCACAGGTTCATCCATGCTGAAATACCGATTTCTGCAGCAAATCTAAAAATAGCTCCTGTTGTATGAGTGGGAGGGGTGTGGGGAGATGTAGATGTCACAGCCACGGGGGCGGCTACTAGACTCTCACATGTTTCCGACATGAGGACCAGTGAGCTAAACCCAGGGGACAGCGGGCCATTTGATAACAAGTAAGGGGTGTGGAAGCAACCACTTACATGCTCCGTGGCTCTCGTTTTCCACAGCCAGCCGTGCGTAGCTGTGACGCTGCCACAACATTTGCTATTCGGAAATGCGTGACTGGACCACTGAGTGAGCTGTCTGGGGTTGTGTCAGTCAGAACTCACAGTCCCAGAGCTTAACCTTCCAATGGGTGCATTCACAATCCAGAGGGATGTTACATTGCCACTGTGCAAACTGCTCCTGTCGGGCCTGCACATGTCTGGTGCAGCTCTAATTTGATAATGATGTAACTGTGGGTGACTTTTCACATTATCTGTCATCAGTAGGCAATTTTGCAATTTGTAATCACATCAAAACATTGCAACAGTGAGGAATGTTGCAGCTTTTTTTCCACAAACATACCTGATGAATCTATTAAAGAGGAGGGTGGTGTTGCGGATAATGCGTGCAGCCCGGGACTCTTCGTGTTGACATCGCTGGAGGGTCAACCCGTCATCCATGTGACCTTCAGAGTGTAGGCACGCCTTAAGGAAGCATGAAAGAGAAAACAAGAGTCTGCTTGTAGACGATAGTGGTAAAGGGGGGGACAGGATTTAATGAGGAGAAAGTCTACAGTCACCCTCTGACAGCTCTGAGACATAATGTCTGGAACACAGGTGCTGACACTACAGGCTATCCGGATGCATTTACATGGAGGACACACTGTCACTCTCACACACACACACACACACACACACACACGTCTATCACATTATCACTCCTGCCACAGTAGCCAAGGGAAAAGGTTTATATTTAGTCGAGGGAGACATAAAATCAACTAATAGACAGTCATCTTAACTCAATCAGCTCATTACCCTGAAAATGATTACATGCTCCAAGGAATCTCATTTGTTTGTTAATTCTATCTGTTTTTGTATACGCTTTGCATTCTAAGTAGAAGACAGAAATGGGTGTGCTTGGGTTTGTATCCACTCACTCGTCTCTTGAGAGGACCAAGACGGGCTGATTTGACATCGGGTGCCTGATAGGAGAGCCAGAGTCCCGTGGCCACGTGAGTGATGAAGCAGAGCGAGTCCCCGTATTTGATCTCTGCCACCCCCATGCCCTCGATGTCCCGTTTGGGGCTCTGCTCCAGCTTCTCCTGCACAGGCAAGAGGAGAATGAACCTGTCTTAGCTGTCTGTGGTAAATGCGTGATCACACTCACACGTGTGTCTCAGAGAGACGCTGCGTGCAGATTTGTTCTTAATCAAACCACCAACCAAATGTCAGGTGCATCTGCTGCTTATGGCTCTGTACAATGCAGTGGCTGTATTTTCTCTGCAATTAGGATAAATGCAAACCTTAAGCGACACAAGCGTCCAATGATTAATGACTTCACACTCACTCTATTCTACAATATATTCTTTGCATCCACACTAAAGGGGTCACTAATTGGTTCACAATCACTGACCATATCTAGAACTCCATTATACAGAGTACAGCTGAAAAGTCAAAGTCAGCAAGATCAGTTAAATTATCCTCTATGGCGTGGCTATCATTGGTCCAATAATTCTTGCAATTTTCATTGTTCTTGGAAAAAGGGTGATTTTCTAGTCTAAGGATGGTGGACAATTCATTTGTACAGGTTTGATAGGAGATCTTTTGTAATGCCTTCGCTGTGGTAATGTATGTGGTTGAGCCTGTGTGACAGAGGTCACCTTGAGGAACAGTGGGAAGGCACGTCCATACATCCCTGTTTGTTTGTGCCTTTGTATGTGTGTGTACCCTTGCCTTAGAGACTCGAAAGCAGAAGGCCGTGGCAACAGTGTCAGACTTTTCCCTGTCCTGCAGCACCAACCCCCTGTCCTCAGTCAGGGCCAGGTAGTGACCGGTGGTCAGGTGCCGCAGTCGGAAAGGCTGCCCCCACCGGATGTGGCTCCCACTCCAGCTGTTCAAGGCCACGCACACATATCAAGGAAAAAGCACACATGTAAACACAGTAAATGTGACAAATGTAAATATGTAGAAAGTGAAATGGAAGAACGCCGAATCCACGTGCAAAGATCACAGACTTGAAAGAAACCGAGTGACGGAAAGATGCCGGATGAGCAGGGAGATAGAGAGGCCACAGTGCAGGATTAAATCAAAGGTGAGAGGAGAAAAGGACAAATGGTGTAGAGAGGGGGAAAAAAGGAGAATGATGGGAATATCTACGTGTGTGTACACACACACACACACACACACACACACACATAATATTCCCCTTAGACGCAGAATGACAAAGATAACAAATCATGAGAAAACCTGATTCGGAGTGGCTCCAGCCTCCACAAGGACCTGGCCTTGGCACCAGCTTTACCCGTCTCATAGTTGACTATCCTAGGGATGCCAGAAGAGCATGAGTGGGTGGTGTGTCTGTGGATGCTTTCAATGTCTAGTTACCACTGATACTGTCAAGGTCATTCATCCTTAGAGGAACACTACTTGTTTACTCTCATTTGTCACAGTGATGGGACATTGTTCAGCTCAGGCGCACGCGCACACGCACGCGCGCGCACACACACACACACACACAGTATAACATCCTTCAAACAAAGACGTGTGTGCCCTGATAACTCACATCTACACTGTTTATCAGTGATATGGGTGACTGGGTCTAAAGATAAAAGGAGTCGCTTATCATGTCCCCTGCTGACAGTCTGCAGTGTGTCTGATCTGCCTCATAAAATATAAGCCCACTGAAAACCACAGTTCTCCTGCTGAATATCAAGGACAACACTGGGAGAAAAGTCAATGCTGGAAATGAATATCTAGTCCTGCCCCCATATTTGCCACGCTCTGTTATAAAAATAGACTTTCAGTGTGTGTCTGTGTGTGTGTGTGGGGGGGGGGTTGCCCACCGTTTTGACCCACTTTGAGCCCGGTGTGCCATTTTTCTGTGGCCTACCTTACCTGTGTTGGCACTGAGTAGTGAGACGACTGATAAAAATAAGGCAGTCACCATTCTGGCTCCCTGGAGAGCCAGGTGATGAGCATGCTCAAGGCATTTTTATGAAGCAAGGTGGAAGCTCGGGCACCACAGGTAACTCACGGGTTATACTTTTATGTTCTCTGTACAGACCCATAATGCTGCAGCCTAAATATGTTTGTTCTGTTCTTGATCTGTTTCATACCTCTGCTGCTCCTCACTCTGGTCCGATCCCGGGATGCTCAGCACCTCATCGTGTCCATGGAACAGCCGCATCACATGACCACCTAACAGGTAACCTATTGGAAGTGAAAGGACAGGGAAGATAGATATGGACATGTGATGTCTGAAGAATGGAAAAACATTGGAGACATTTTGTTTTTTTAATTATAAAGGCTGCTTAGTTTTAATTTCTTTTTTGTTAAATTATGGAGACTGCTTGGTTTTATTTTAAGTCTATACCTTCTTCTATGTTGCTGCCAGAGCAAATTGGATGGACGTTCCACAGTGTTTGCATGAAGGAAGCATCAACCTGGATATTGCCATTGGAGATGGATAAGTGCTGCAAGACACAAGGAAAGACTGTAAACATTATTTACTAATGTGTTTACATCCAAACATGTGACGTGATGTGATGCAACCTCATCGTTAATGTGTGGCGGGAGGCAAAAATAGATTCCAGATTCATTTTTAACTGCATTGTTCATCATTTCAAATCATTTGTTGAATGACTAAATAATTTCCATTAACCTGTCACAATAATACTGCATCATTGTGACAATAGCATATATGATATAATAACAAACAGCTGATACAGGAGATAACTCCTGCGTATCACTGAGTGATGAGGGAACCTTTAAACTGACTAACAGATCCCTTAAATGTTTACGATTTATACTGTCTCGGGGGTTGTAATGCTCGGTGTCTGTGTGTGCGTGTTGGTATGTTGTCCACATTGTGTGTCGCCATATTTTGTGGCAGCTGTGTCCTGATCATCCTCCCTGGAGTCTTTCTCGATAGCCTCTCAGTACTACTCCCTGTGCCCAGATACCACTGTGTGGGTGTCAGACTTCCAGATTGACATTGGTGACTTTAAGGCGATAGTGGTCATCTGGTCATGACCCTCCTGCCACAGGGGTTCTGGAGTAAACACTTGGCTACTTCACCAAACCCATGGAACACAAGTAGCGTGTTTCCCGGTGTTTAAATACCACAGTGTTCTGATGCTGAACTCATGCAGGTCCTGCGGTCATGGTGAGAGTGGTGCCTGATATGGTGGATGTTTACACTGGGAAAAGTTCTAGTCGTAACAAACACAGTGGTACACACATACACCAGCTGCAGGGTCTAAAACTGAGCGGCAAAACAATAAAACTTACAAGGTATCGCTCTGATGAAACACTGACGAGGATGAGATCATCACCGATCCGCACTTTCTCTCCCTCTGATCTTTGTTTGGAGGCAGGGTGAATGGTCCACCAACAGGCCTCACCTAATGGTACAAAACAACACATCCATCCATCCATCCATCCATCCATCCATCCATCCATCCATGCATCCATGCAAACATGCATACATACATACATGTTGTCTTTGTATTAGAATTTAAACAAACTGACTCTTTGAACACCCACTGACACAGGCCGAGTGTTTTCTGTAATTACCAATAATGTAATGAGGCCAGAGTGGGCTGTTATGAGAACCTGGACTAATCTGAAAGCACCATGGCAACAACGCTTTTATATCATGACTGCTCATCTGCTCCAAAGCATGAAGTAAATAATAGAAATGAGAAGTAATCTCCAGGTATCAGGATACTGAACAGAACTACCAAATGAGCTGCAGAGATCTAATCAGCACTGACAAAAAAAAACCCACACAGCGTGTGTATTATGTGCTCCACAGGGAAAATTAACTGAAGACTGAATTGACACAGTGAAACTCTATCATGTATAAACGCTGCAGGCAGAGAGAGTCAGAAAAATAAGAACCGAGGTGGAGGAAAGAGAGGAACATAAAAGCAAATTGTACCAGAGATTTTATTTTCTTATACCTGTTGAGTCTTCTTGCAGGCCGACATCAAACGACAGCTTATCTGTCTGCGACCGTGATGTCTTCAAACAGGCCAGGTACTGTGGTCAACACACAGACATCAAACTGCGTAAGACAGAGCTGTCAAACACACATTCCTGTTTTGTTTTTTACATTAGTGTTTACTTTCCTACCATCGAGCTGAAGGAATGGCGCAGGAGGATGGCATGTCCGTAGAGGAGCGTCTTGTGTCCGCCGCTCTGTGCTGCCTATAGAGATGAATTCACATCACAGAAATAAACACAAATAGACACACATATGTGGACAGATGTAAGCTCAGGCCCCTGACAGATGAGCCCCAGTAATCTTTCACCAACTGCTCCAAACCTACACCCAAACTCCGGCACTGAATGCTGACCGTGGTGAGGATGGCCTCGCCAACTAGGACAACCTCAAGTTGGGGGAACACATACCTCCAGGGAGGGTTTGAGACTCATTGATAAAGACATGCAATCTGACTCGTCACAGGAGATGGTGTTTGTCTCACACCTGTATCCCAGAGTGAAACAGGATACGGGATCATCTTTCCACCACTCCAACAACGGGAATGTGGGAAGGATGCACAGCTACTGTCAGTCTCCGATGCATCGTCAACATAAGCAGTGAATGGCACCACCACTCATGGGGTTGGATTAAGATGCAGGAGGGGATCATACGAAATCTCCTCTGGTAGAGATACGAAAGGAGATTGCTGTTGTTTGTCTTTGGCAAGCAACTCCCATGTTACTCACCTTTCTTATGAGCCTCTAGGAAGCATTAATGTAAAACAGAACGTCATTATTCAGAAAGAACTACCTGCCCCCTGACTTATTTTAGTCCTTATGCAAATTACTGCGATTATTTGTAGGGCATTGGCAATAAAGTCATTTTTAGGGGTTAAGGAAACTTTTTGGGATTTTATAAGACAATGCTACTGGCAAACGATCCAGAAATAATTTCTGAAACAATGCCAAGTATAATCATAAAAATGTTAAACTGAAACTACATGTACTCCAGGACACTAATGATGTGGCCCTAACAAGGCTATGCCCGTTTTGTGGGTTTTCACAAAATCACAGTTATGCACCACCTGAGAGATATAGATGAATCATCATGAAAGAAAAAAAAACATCCTTTCATATACAGCCTCTGGTTCAATCTAATTTACACTCTTTCTCTCTCTCTCCACCTCCCCACCCCCCTCACCCCCACCTCCAATTGGCTGCTGGGACAATAGCCGCCCTGTGATTTGGTGCAGTTTAGTTGTGTAGACTGCAGTGCCAGCTTGCAGGCTTCTTCTGTGCTGCTGGCGACTGCTATTCACTGGCTAAAGTACTGAGCTTAATGCGGCGAGGCACATCCAGCTGCAGTCACCACTGCCAATAAACGCATAGACCCGTGCTCACTTCCTCCTCCTGTGGCTGAGCACAGTGTTTCACAGATCAGACACACACACAGGGTATCGCTGAGGCTCAGGGAGACAAAAGATTTTTATCCACATGGAAACACGTCGCAGCAAAAATTCAAAACACATCTACCTGCACCGTAAACAGGACTGTCTTATTGAACCATAAAGGGAGGGACTGTAGGGTCAATTATATTCAATTATATATAAGAGTAAAGGCACTAAACTGTATCTCTGGTGCAGCTGATGTTGACAGGTGACGTCCTAACAGCTTAAAAACATGACATTTAGCGGTGTGCACCCTACTGGTCAGTGAGTCCTGCATTGCACATGTGCATGGCCACTGTGTTGTGGTTTCTCTCAATAAAATACAATGAGAAGAGCCGCACGGTAACAGCACTAATTGTGAAAAAAAAAAAAACAGGTGGCAGCACATCAGCAGGGAAACATGAGCCTGCCAGAGGTTTTCTGGGCGGCTCTGTGTCTCTGACCGCCTGATCTCATCATTCCCCCCTTTTGACCAGCTACCCCCAAATCCAATGTGTCAGCGCATTTTGGATGTGATGACAACCTATCTGCATAGAGCACCGGTTTGTGACTGCGGAGCTAAATGGGGCTTGGCATTTACATGAGCTGTAAGAGTGCTGTCTTTACAGGTCTTCTCCGTGAATTGCCGTCGCTCAGCTCAAACAGCCCTTGGTTCCAGCCCCAGTTGCTTTCTATTGATAAGCCCATCTGATCAATGACAAATTGATTTCAGAGACTCTGCCCACACATTTTCAACCTCCCCTTTAATGGCGCTTCCTCTGGTGACATTTCAGCACAGGCCAGGAATGATGAATAGATACACAATATTGAAAACAAATAAACGTGAGTGGGGAGAGTGTGCTGGTGTAAGATTGTTACAATGACCAGGCCAGGCCATCAAAATGCCTCTTAGAGATTTTCTACAAAGGCAGAAAAGGAACCGAAATTCAGTCCAAGACTGTTTAGAAACAGCTTATTCATTAATTTAATTTGGCATTTAACATTTTAAGCAGCCTTTCTCCCTGTAGCAGCTCATAATTTCCTGCCATTCAGATCTTACACTCCCATGGACATTCTGCTGCACAGATAGTCCAGCCCCCACTCTGACATATCCGTTTACCTCACACTTCAAGTCAATAAATAAGACCCCATATGAGAAATTCTCACCGTCATTAACCCGTTAAAACCCTTTACAAGGTTTCATGTCACCATGTAATGCTAAGGGTTGAACTGAACCACACATGATCATTTCCCGTCTCTCTCCAGAAATCTCTGTCCCAGGTGTTTGCATCGTCTACCGGTATTCATTCATTCAAATAAGAGTAAAGAAAGACACTGTGACAAATGAGAGCTTATCCTACGTGGGGGGGAAACAAATGATACTGCACTGAATAACCATCTAAATCCCATGAGGATGAGACTAACAGTTAATCTAATGTTAATCTAGCATTAACGGCGCTCTCATTCTCCAGCGGTGGAAGCTGAGATGTGTGAGAGCCGATGTTACTGGGGAAGTCTATACCAATGTCTATTTGTCTCAGTCAGATCAGTGAAAGCTCAAACATGTATTCACTCAGTGTTTGCAACAAATCTATACGACCATCTGTTATTTCCAAGCATAAGCTCTTTCATTTGCATAACCCACGATTTCTAACAAAGCTGATGTAAAGACACATTTTTGGTGACGATGTTTTAGAGCAGACAATCCACAGAAAAAACAGCGAGAGGAGAGAACAAGGGAACTAGTTGGGGAGAGTTGATGGAACTAATCTACTGCGTCATGCAATCGGGAAAATTGGAGAATGGTATGACTGACGAACATACCCATCGATCCAGGCCGCGTGTCTATCATGCAGAGGATGGAGATTATGCACAGAAAGACAGAAGATAAAGGTGGGAGAATTACACATCTGTCACAACGATGAAAAAGAGAAGGAGAGACACTTGCAAGAGAACGACTGAAACAACATCTGGAGTGGAGAACACAGTGACAAATGATAGCTGATTACTAATTCAGTCACATTGCATTCACGAGATGTGCAGATTCCCTCCTCCACACATTTCCATTTACATTTATTAAATTGTGAACATTTAAAAACATGTAGAGTAACCTTGTCTCTTTGCTTGTGGTTTTCACAGACTTTAAAAACTGCACTGTGGAGTATCTCATCATATCAGTCATATTCAAGAGGGCCATGACCTCTCACTGTAATGGACCTACATTTCCCCATGAATCTCTTTAAAGTGACTGAGCAAGTAAAGGATATTCAATTTAGCTGATTTTATTTAATATAACAAGTTCTCTTAAATAATCCTACACTACTCAATTTGGAAACAGACTGACAACACACAAGTCACGACTCAGGGATGACTTATGAGGAGTTGAAGTGTGGATTCAGTTGATTGTATGTGTTTGTTATCGTAGTGTTGGTGCGAATAGCATTACTCACCCCTTCACTATTCTGCCCGCTCTTCGCCAACATCTCCTGCAGGGCGCGCACCGACAGGGACTGTTCCAGCACAAAAGTACAGATGCACAAGTCTGGGGGAACATACTGCGACAACAGAAAAGGGGGTTGTCAGTTAACCAACTAAAGTTCTCACAGTGGAATTACTTTTTGTATTTTAATAGTTTCAAGTTGTATCGAGCCTCTGAAAATGCACTAGAGCTCAGGAAGAGTAGAAGACTAAAGCAAATCTTCTTTCATTCACTATCACATTTTTATTGGTTTCACAATAAGTTCACAGAGATAAAGAATATTCATATAATTTGCATTTTATTAAATCATTGCACGAACGATAAATGAATTTAAAGCCATGGGTACTACTGTCTAAGCTGTATAGTAAATTGTAACCAGTTAAGATGGTTGAGCAAAACCTGCATTTGTTGTTTGTTCAATAAATTTTTTTTAAAAAACGCAAAAAAATTACTGTTTGAATTGTGCAATAAGTGTGTGGTTGCACTACAGTCAAGACCCTTTTCTGTCATTCTGTCGGCCCTGCCCAATTTGGCGCCTTAGGCGAGATTTTATATGGCGTTGCCCTTCATCAGCGATTTACATATGCTTACAAAAGAAATCGAATAGCATTGTTTTTACCCTTGTCTACATAGATAACTAGTGTTATAACGAGTGTTACAGCTATTATGATTCCTAGAAAAAAATTAAAAACCCATGTTGTCTTATACGCATGTACAATACACAATGTATTTTCTTCTGATATGCATATTAGATTAGATACAACTTTATTGTCAATACAGTGAAATATTAAACAGCAGATGCAAAGAAGCATTAAACTGCAGTTTATTATGGCATGTGTGAATGCTAAGTTATATATTGAGTATTAACAATAATAATAATAATGTGTACAATTAACGTGTCTGAGACAATTTGAACTTAACACAACGAACAGCTACGGTTAAAACTCTAATATATAAAGGGGTGAAAGGGGAATAGCATTTTGACTGACTATTAAAAGCAGGAAAAACTGTTAGCTAGCCAGATGTAAATACAACAAATAATAAAAGTGTAGATTAGGCCAATGTAGACACCTGCTGAATAGGTTCAATCTCTACAAATGATTCCCCCCCCGCTAGAGAATTATAAAACGTGTTATTTACTATTAGCATACCGTGTTGAGGCTAATTGCTCAGAAGCACGTTATCAGCTTAACAACAGTACACTGTGCTAAATAACACACAGTAATAAAAATAATGACACAGTACAACTGACGCTTCATTTCATTACTGTATCTTTACTTTGCCTCTTTCTTTCTACTGTTTTCCTCCCCTCTTTTTCTTTTTTTCTTCCCTGTGCTCTGGACAGTTTAGGTCATTTTGACCCACTCCACAGCGCACCTCTGTGTTTCTTGTAAGCTTAAGTACTGATGGCAGCATCATGTTCACCACTAAGACACGTGAATTATATTTTCTAATTTAAAAGACATGTTTTCCAAAATGTCTCACTATTATTCAGTTATGCACTGGTTGCATAACCAGGTGCTGGCATATTGTTGAGTATGCCAGCACCTGCCTCTGAAAACAATCCTTATACTTTCATTAACCCATTATGACTCTTCCATAACTGACGCACCATTAGATCACTGCACCCTGTCCATTTAAGGTGCTTTAGGAACACATCTAGTGTTCTCAGGTCAGTGCTCAGATAAGCCAGGTCCTAGACTCAAGCATTACAAGAAAAAAAACTGGGAGGCAGTTAGAGCTGCAACGAATACTCGAGTAATTCGAGTAATTCGAGTACAAAAAATCCTCGAATATTTTTTTTTGCCTCGAGTATTCTGCAATAGTATTGTTGTTTAAAAATCCCCCCAAAAACATCCGATTACTCGATTAATCGCTGAAATATTCGGTAGAATACTCGACTTCAAAAAGAATCGATAGCTGCAGCCCTAGAGGCAGTGCTGGCTAGGACAAGAGGTGATAGGGGAACTCCACTGACAGAATGAGGGAAGGAGGGATGGAGTTATTGTTAGATACAACTATAAGACAAATGATACCATCGTCAACAACCTCCCTGGCCTCCTTACTAAAAATCTCAACTTCTGCTGAACTGGACCATTCGCACAGGTAAATCTAACCTCGTTTGCGACTTTCACACAACACAATGCCTGACAATATATTCACATATATTCACTGCAACCGTCTGGAACTGGAGGCCACAGACCTGCTCCCAGGTGTCGCCCTCACTTCACTGACATCAGCTTAAATTAGTTGTTTATTTTGAGAGACATTATGACTTTTTTTATTTATAGCTGTCTCACAAATTTATGCTCAAATGACACACCCATAATTTCACTAAAAAACATGACGCAACATTTAAAAATTAAAAATATCTTTTACCTTCTATTTATTTTGTAATTAATGTCTTGCTAAGAGCTGAGACAATTAAATACCACTCAGATCCTTTCATCAGTATCTTTATATTAACATAAATAGCCAACATAAATGTTACATAGATAGGAAAGATTTTTTTTAATGCCAAAATACAGAAGTATTCACACTTGTACATCCTCCTCTGTCAGTGTGTATGCACTATAGCTGTGTTGCAGAATTCTCAGGCTACCTCCTCACAAACCAGCCTTTTCTCAAGCACTGTCACTGCAGAGAAATCATAATAAAGGGTCGGGTGGGAAGCAATCCACCCCCGCCTGCCCTCATCTCTCTGGGTGACTAACTGCTGACCTTTGCTCTCTCTAAGGCGCAGGAGTGTAACATTTGGTGGGGAGGGGAGCTGCCTTGAAAGAGCAAGGAAGTGAAATGAAGGTCTGGAAGAGCTGGAGGGGATAATGAGTATCCAGCCCTGTCAGGATGTCCTCTCACAGAGCGGAGTAGGGAGACAGCTTTAGAGCAGCTTGGCCATGCCGTGATGTTTGGTTTACGACCAATCGTGTGTTGAGGTAATGAGCGATGGGAGAGGATAGATCATGTGTTTATTTCTGTCACCAGAGACGGGATCAGAAAGTTGAAGCTCCTTTTCAGCTTGATTGGCAGAGTGACTGGAAACTGTTTACAGAGGCAATAAAGAAAATAACCTTAGAATAAACATTCTGCTCATCCACAGACTGTATGGACAAACGGTGCATCATTATGGAATTTGGGCATTTTTCCTCCAGGGGTTATAATATTGAGTCACAGGCAAGGAAGAGTTGCTGGTTGTACATCACAATCAACTAGCTTCTTTGGGTCTGATTGATATTGCCATTTAAACCGTGCACACTGTAAATCAACCACATCCTGTCATCCTCGTTCTGTACCCTGTTACTGGTAGTTCACCAAGGCATTCAGTTCACTTCAGACCCACTTCTAAATTACCATCTTGGGCTTTTTCCCCATCTCTGTAGTTGATCCCAAAGGTGGGTTGGGGGCCTTTTCATAAAAACAGCAGGCAATGAAGACAAAGTGCCAGACAGAGAGGTCATCCATCACACCTGTCAGGTATAATTAGCATCCAATTCAGGGAGAAAGCATCGCCTCCCTCGGCGCTCACTACCCACCCAACCTCGCCCACCAGAGACACACAGACAGTGCCCCGTGCATGAGCCACTCGAGGTTTGGAAGGGGGTTGTTGAAAGCAAAGGCTTTTGGGAGTAGGTGGATCTTTACAAGCATGTACAAACAAATTCTGATCTGTTCTGTGGATCAATCTTTCTTTCTCGTACAGCCTCCTCATTCTGCCTCTCAGTCAGCAAGGAGCATATTGCACTGTGTCTGCCTGGTGTCATACCGAAATAAAAAGGTAATATTTTAGAGGTTGTGATTGATATATGTGATTAAACCCAGTTGTCACTCAGATAATTCTGCCTGATACATTGATCAGTCACTGAAGAAAAAACTGTGTTTCCCGAATCTAGATCTATTACTGGCAATTACATTGGCAAACAATTACATTTCAGTCATTAAACTTTTCACTTAGTTGCAAAAACAAGCAAATGTGTCCACAGCTACAAGCGTGCTGCTCATCCACAATAAAGCCGTTGGCAATTATAGCCAGCGGCAGCACTGTTTATGAAACAATCCATCAAATGCGTGTAGGGGCGTAATTTCAGGGAATTATCATCTGACGCTGCGCCCACAGAGCTGTCCCTGAACCAAGACACACTCAGGAGAGGAGACCGCGGTGAACGTGAGCTGTTGTTGCTGCTGCTTTTATGATGTGCTGAGCTGCCTGCCCGAGCTGTGCATCTCTGCTTGGCTTCACTAATGCTCCTGCCTGAGTGATTGCATCCTTTTATTCACTACACTTTTCTGCGTCTCACTACATGTGATGTTTGTTGAGCATATTAGTGTCTACAGGTGTGTGTGTGTGTAAAAATAATGTTGATTATATAACCGTAATGAAAACAAACTCCCATCAAATAAGGTAGATGGCATTTGATTAAGGTGCTGAGCAGATACTGTATGTCCCACATCAACAACACGTCTCTCTGTGTAACACTCAGTGTTTTTCCTTTCCCTACCTTTGCCTCCGACGTGGGCTCCAGGTAACACAGCCTGTTGCCCAGCCCTTCAGCAGCCAGACAGAGCTTGCGGTTTTCTTTCTGGATGCAGGCCACACACTGGAGCACCACTTCGTCATCCTGTCAAGACAAAATGGACTTGAGTGTTTGAGCGCATCACAGGCTGAGAACACAAAATATCATGACAATGCCAAAGTAGAACTAATGTGTGGTCTGTGTAGCTGTGTCACAATTAGTCATTAATACATCAAATCACTAATTACACAATTACTAATTAGTCACAAAATTAAAAGAAGCTGCAACCACAAAAGATGTTGACCATTACAAGTTTCAGTAAACATACTCTATATCCATTCCATCAATCCAAAATCCACTGCTTATCTTTAGAGGGTTGTTGGGGGAAGCTGAAGCTAATTCCAGTTCCAGTCACCAAATGAACGGGGTGAGAGGAATTACATATTCAGCACCTTAACACCTGTGGTCAATTTAATACCTAATTAACCTCTACCCAGAATATAACACTAAATCGTCAAGCTCACCAGAAAACAATTAATACTAATAACTAAAATATACTCCACCCTCTCAACAAATTGTCATTCTTCCCCTCCTGCCTCTGCTGAGCTAACAGGGCTTTTATAGGGTTTCCCCTTTGAGTCAAATAAATCCTCCAGGCTGTTTTCTCTGGTTTACATGACACAAATGAGATTAAGGCAATTGACTGGAGTGTTGCTCGTTTTATAGAAAATAACTGTCATAATGGTCTAAGCAAATGACTGTGTTTTTGTGTGTAAAATGATTTACATGGCCTATGCCGCATTAGTAAAATATGTGTGACATTGTGTCTGCATATATTTACGCATGCATCAATTTGTTATTATTAATAGAGAAATGGCATCAACTGCATTGTTGTGCAGTGGTGTAATGCCTTTGAGCTATCACTATTTTATTTTTATATACACACACACACACACACACACACCCCCCCACACACACACACACACACACACACACACACACATATATACACACTACCACAGAAAATATGTGTAAAATACATATTTCATCAAATGCAGGTAAAAGCTACAGTACATTGTGTCTGCAGTTTGTTCTTTTTGGGGGGCGCGGGGTTATAGCAAACATCTGATGCTGCTGTTGTGTAAATGGGTTGATTGTGTTTATAGCGTCAGTGCTGTAAACGCTGAATTGGACATAGTTACTCTCAGCAATAGCAGAGCAAGCGGAAATCTGCTGATACGGGCTGCTGTGGGATGTGGGGGGTTGGGTGAGCATGGGGGTATGGGTTGTGCTCTACACAATGGCCAGCTGCATTATTTAATGCAAGAGAGATTGTGCTGAGAGCAGAGTGCAGCAGTAGTAGCAGTAACAGTAAAGCATCTGCATGCACATTTACACAAAATATACACTTTCATTAATGAGCGCTAGAAGCCGTACATAAAAATCCACATGATAAGTCTCATGGGTCTGTGATATGCACACTTTTATTCTGTGTTGATGCTCACTTGTCACTCAGATGTGGCACAGCAACAGAATATACCTCAGAGCCTTGTAAATTGAAAAGATGAAGACTCAACACTATATGGAAGAAGACCCAGGACAAATATTTACTGGTATGGTGATATGTGGACTGTATAATGTGTGGCAAACTACACACAAGGTTGATATTTTTTTATCATTTTCTGGAGCTTTCAGTTGCATTTCAGTTGTCATGAAGATAGATCAGTTGTCATTATGTAATCATAGCAACTGAGCAAGTAAACTTGATAACAGCCATAATATATGTCTGAAAAAACAATTTTTTGGTGTGACAACATCGGCACAGCGTTATGTAGCAGAATCACTGGCAATTGATCAAGAAATTGAACCAATCATACAGAATAATACTATATCAGAATGTTTTACATTGATAAATGCAGTATCATTACAATGCACAGTATGGTATATATGATGCAGTACTGCCTGCATATTGTGTGTACATTAGGAGATAATACTGACTGCTGGAACTGATTCATTCTCTTCATGGGATTGTTATGAGAGGGACTTTGGATAATGCTTTGGATCAATATGAAAACATTATTCAACTCAGATCCAGAACCAAATGAATAGACCTCTATGGCAAATCATCTGTTGACTGGGTTGTAACATGCAATCTGTCTCACCGCTGTGGGAGCAGCCATCGGGTTAATTTGGGCCAAACAAGGACACAATCGATCCGTGCATCATATTCCCGCCTGTCTCAGTCCCAAGATGCACATACTGTACAAAGGCAGGAATGAATGTGCGCACGCACACACACACACACACACACACACACACACAAGAATCTTTTTAATTACAGTGGCTAACTCAGGTTTCCGTCTCTGTCCAACTCACAGCCTGCCCTATTACATCCCCTCCTCATCCCCCACTTAAGTTCAATTACATATCTGACATTCTCGCTCTCTTTCTTCCTTCCTGTCGCCAACCTCTCTCTCTCACTGACCCCCGAGTGTCCCTGACCATTGCAGAAGAGGGGGGCGGCCACACTACGATTAATCATTCATATAGTTAAGATCTGTGTGACGTCAGCTGGAAAGAAATTAGGAAAAAAAATGCTCTTCTCATTTTAGGATGAATTACACAATGTGAAGAGAACATGAGACTGGAGGGGATTTTGTTGATATCTGTTGCCTACGCACAGGGTCTATGATCTGCAGCAGTAGCTGAAAAGATTAGGCTAAGTCAGACTGGTGAATAGAGACTGTGTGTTACATACTGCAGTTTAAGTTAAAATAAATGATATATCATTGTTTATTCCAGACCCAAAATGTCATGTTGACAGCTCTCTGTAGATGAAAGAAAATGTAATTTTTTAAACTGTCTAAAAACATTGTGATGTGAACGGAGCCTCCAAGGGCACCTTGAGATTGAATTAGATTGTTCCATAGGAGTCACACTCTCTCTCTCTCTCTTTTTCATTGCTATGTTCCGCATCTGACGGCAGTGCTCTGATGGCAACTCATCTTATTTCCTTGGTTCCATCCAATCATGCTCTGCTGATGCACAGGGAAATTATGGTATTGGAAGAGACATTTCCATAGTGACATGTAGGCGCGCCAAAGTTCTCCTGATTCCCTAAAGACCTGACAGTGGTACACTACAATATTTTGTTTAAATATCACAGCCAGACTGAGCCAGGCAATGGCTTCTCAAGGCTGATGAAGCAATCAGAGCAATAGAGTTTTTGTCCAAACAACAAAGACAAGAAGCCCAATGTAACTCAATGTTACTCTCTATCGCCTAAAGCAGTAAAATAAATAGAAGCAATCCAAACCAAAATGCTCTCTGGAGGAGTCTGGAGGATTTAGGCTTATTTGGTTTGAAGAGACGTTTACACCATTGCAGTGCATGACATCCTCTCACAGGAAGTAAACGTTGGCCACCTTATTATGTGCCATGCAGAAATTTGGCAACGTAGTCTCAGGAAAAATCCTGGAGGCAAAACAGTAACTACTGTAAATCTGGAGTCCAAAAAATATCTTAGAAACACAAACAAGCTGGAGCACTAGATGAGAAGAGCAAAACACCTCTCTGTAGTAAAACAGAGTGCTTCCTGTTCTCAAGCACACAGAGCCCGGGTATATTGCCAACTGAATTGCGACAGTACTTCATGTGATGCTCCAATGCATCCCGCGGGGCTTGTATTGCCACTAGTTGCACTATGTTATACCCAGTACGCTAAACTTGTGACATTAGCACCAATCATTTTCTTCCATGTGAGGTACTGAACTTTAAAGCATTGCAGCTGCAGAGAAAATAACAAATACGGCATGATAAGCACTTTGTGCAGTGTAACGATACACCTCCCAAAGGACAGCAACAACATGACAAGGAGTGTCATCACTGATATGTCTCCTGTTTAAAGCCATGAACTGGATGCTGGCTGCTGCATGACTGTTGGCACCCAACCCAGCCAAAAACCAAGCATCCAATGCCAACATTGAATTTTAAATAAAGTCAGTTCATAAGACTACGATGCAAAAACCACCCAAACCAACTTTCTGTGGACATGCCAACACAAGGCACTAGTGCAAGAGGGTGTGTGTAAATATCCAATGGAGTTCATAAAGAAAAGACAGTTACACCTCCCGTTAAGAAGAAATTGCCATTGCTAAGTATATTGCATCAAAGTACTGATATGTGGCAATAAAACCCAGCCTGTATTGCTGTAGCTGCGGCAATGCTCTGCTCCCTGCCTTTGATGCCAAATTTGCTCTGTCTTCTTGATCCTGTGCCAAGGGATCTGGAGAATCAACAGCAAATTGATCCGAGGGTGGCACCGAGTGGCCCGATGGGAGGAGGCTGGAGGGTAGAACACCACAGAGGAAAGGAAAGGAAAGGAAAGGATGGGAGTAGAGAGAGTAACAATGGAAAAAAATCCTGTTTACGAACGCAAACTCACATGCCATATGCAGCAGATCACAGCACTTGCCTCCACTTGCCTTTGTCCCTATGTGACAATGTTCTACAGCATAGTCAGGTAATAAGTCTTCATCACCAGGCTCCTGCTGCCAGTCAACAGTATACAGAGGCTGGTTTACACTCTGTGACTTTGTTCTGGACAGATTGATACTAATGGTCAGACACTTCACAACCAAACCCAGCTGAGCAGGAGTTTCACCCCCCCCCCCCCCCCCCCCCCCCCCCC